>CM066031.1:81707616-82094339 GCA_033557465.1 Ichthyophis bannanicus
AGTCTGAAAGACAGGAGCTGAATGTGCTCATACTATCTTTATTTTCTGAAGTAAAACATACTGTCTAGAGAAAATTGCCACCACCTACAAGGAATAATGAAATAAAAATTAAAAGTTGCAGGTCCGATTAAGGCAAAGACGTCTGAGGAAGTTTCTAAAGGTGGAACAATAATATAATAAGCAGTAAATACTACAGAATGCGGACGAGATTACCTCAGCTGCTCACATGGCCAAATTCAGCAACTGTCCTTGACCATGAAGAATGCAGTGAGAGCTTGCTGTCTTGCTCCCCAATGCCTCGCAGAAAGCTTCTCAGCACGCAGCCTGCACCACTGGTCTCCTGATTAAGGGCATCCAAGAGGACCCACTGCCTGCTGATCTGAATACAATAACAAAGCCAGACCCGCTCGGCTGCCATGGCCCCCCCTACCCCTTTTCTTTTAAATGATGCCTACCTTGTATACTGCTACAAATTTGAAAAAGTAGAAAGCAACACAGAGGCTTTGGAGCTCATGGATGCGCTGCATGTCTGATGCATCCCAGGCTCCTCGATATGCAACTTACGTTTTGATCTAAGGGAATGACACATCAAGCATGCTGCATATACATGGGTTCTAAAGCCACCAAGCTGCTTTTTTTTGTTCTGCCTCTCCATTGTCCATTTGCTTGTTGTCATTCATTCTACAGCTGTGCCTGGTTGGCTCACTGTGCTGATTGGATCCGCTCGTCCTGTGACTGTTGCCCTGTGCCAAGCACACAGTTTGCATAGTGGGTAGCGCCAGCCCTGAATGTCTATCAACCCTATCCTGATCAATTCATGGGGCATACAACACTGATTTCAGCAGAGTAGAATCAGGGACTACACAATACCACACTGCATTAGGATGCAAGTTCAAAACCAGGGCTGGCCAAAAAAAACAATATTACCAGAGTATCCCTGATTTCAGTCAAGGATTATCACTGATTTTTAGAGCTGTGTCCGTCAATTTCTACCTGTTTGGCAGGCAGCCTCCATGCACCAAATTCCCAGCTGTTGCGGACGAGAAAGGGTAGAAAAATTATTTTCAATTTAGTGCAGTATGAATAATGCTATTTTTTAGAATTTTACATCCATTAGTTTATGGATATTTTGCACAGTATGGGGGGAAATGCATCACTGTCTTTCAATTTGTCTGCTTGGAAATTATAGTGGTTGTTGATATGGAAATGGATGAGGGGGGGGCAGGGTTATGACTAATCTTTCACTTCCTCAAAACACATTGTTGCTCAAACTTGGAACTAAGGTGTCCCTTCCTCCTAAACACAACCGTTATGGAAAGTGTCCCAGATTTGCCCTGCAAAAAAAAAAAAGCTAGTAATCTTACCAAAAAGGGGTCTCTCCTGGATTGTGAGGTGACTTGGGCAGCAAGCTCATCCCAAATTTTTTGAGGGCCATGCCTCCCCTCCATCTGTAGGACATACTTGGGGCCTTGCCCTGATTGCACTCCCCCTAACTCCAGACCTGGAAGAGAGAGACTAATCTTAGACAAATGGTGATGGAACCAACCAAGGAAAGCGGCAGTGGGTTGGATTTAGTGATCACCAACGGTGATAGCGTGTCTAATGTCTGGGTGGGTGCCACCTTTGCGCAGCATCGCGGTCTCACACGGTGTGGTTTGAGATAAAAGCCAGGAAGTGCAGTCCCAATCATAGCAAGCTCCAAGTCACTAAACTTGCAAAAACACATGGACGTCAGTAAAATGGCCAAGTACCTGAAGGAGGCGTTGGCAGGGTGGGAGGGGATAATGGAAGTGGAAATTGTCAATGGGCTAACTAAAGGTGGCAAATTTAAAAGTGGGCGGAACACAGATAAAATATGTAAGAAAAGTAAATAAAAAACAAGAGAGAGAAAGGAAACCTATTTGGTTTTCCAAAGAATTGGCTGCTCAAAGGCAAAAATACAACCCCACAAACCTGTTCACAAAATTTCAAAAGGCTTGCAAAACAGAGGAAGAGATACAGACATGCATATAGGATCAACACTCAAAGAGACACAAAAAGAGAAAAATAAAGAACAAGCAAAATCAAAGGCAGAGGAAAAGATGGCTAAAGGATGTGAAAGTGTGAAGGTATGATTCGGGAAAGGAGATGGAAATTTGCAGGACTCACAAAGTGCTGGGAATGGACTCATGGGAAAGTGACATTGGAAAAAGACAAAAATTGACTCCAATAAAATACTTCTGCTTCTGTTTTTACTAAAGAAAATCCTGGAGGAAGGACCACCTGTGACTCCCAAATATAAAAATGGGAATGAAGTAGATACCACACCATTCACAGAAGATGATGTATTAGAACAACTTGCAAAACTGAAGGTGGACAAGGCCATGGGACCAGATGAGATACATCCCAGGATACTGAAAGAGCTCAGAGAGGTTCTTGCAGGGCCATTAAAGGATGTTTTCACACAGATCATTGGAAACAGGAGAAGTTCCTCAGGACTGGAGAATGGCTGATGTGGTACCTCTTCACAAAAGTGGTGACAGAGAAGAAGTGACAAAACTACAGGCCTGTGAGCCTTAACTCTGTGGCAGGAAAAGTAATGGAGGCACTCCTGAAAGAGAAAATAGTGGACTTTCTCAAAAACAACAGGTTACATGATCTGAGGCAACATGGTTTTACCGAAGGACGATCTTGCCAAACAAACCTGACTGAGTTCTTTGACTGGGTGACTAGAGAACTGGATCAGGGGCATGCAATGGATGTCATCTACCTGGATTTAAGCAAAGCCTTTGATACTGTTCCTCAAAGGAGGCTTATCAATAAACTGAGTAGTTTGGGGATGGGTCCCAAGGCAGTGAACTGGATCAGAAATTGACTGACTGACAGACGACAGAAGGTGATGGTAAATGGAGCTCACTCGGATGAAAGGAGGGTGATTAGCGGGGTGCCCAGGGTTCGGTCCTGGCCGGCACTGTTCAATGTATTTGTGAGTGATATTGCTGAAGGACTGAATGGAAAAGTCTGTCTTTTTGCAGATGACATGAAAATTTGCAACAGAGTGGACTCCCCTGAGGGATGTGGTTAACATGAGAAAGATCTACAAAAGCTGGAAGAATGATTAAGATTTAATGCGAAGAAGTGCAGTGTCATGCACTTGGGAAGCAGAAATCCAAGGGAAATGTACATGATAAGGGGCGAGATGTTGGTGTGCATGGATCAGGAGAAGGATCTTGGTTTGATTATTTCTGAGGATCTCACGATGGCAAAACAATGCAACAAGACGGCAAAAGCCAGGAGGATGTTGGGCTGCATACAAAGAGGAATTACCAGCAGAAAGGAAGAGGTACTAATGCCACTGTATAAGTCACTGGTGAGGCCTCACTTAGAATACTGTGTTCAGTTTTGGAGACTTTATCTTGCAAAGGATGTAAAAAGACTGGAAACTGTTCAGAGGAAGGCGACCAAAATGAATTTGGAGCCTGCGTCAGAAGCCTTATGAGAAGAGACTTGAAGACCTAAATATGTACGCTCTGGAGGAGAGGAGGGATAGAGGAGATATGATTCAGACCTTTAAATACTTAAAGAGAAATAATGAACAAACAAACCTCTTCCAAAGTCGGGGAAGGTGTAAAACTAGAGGGCATAACATGAAGCTGCAAGGGGGTAAATTGTCAGGAAATACTTTTTCACTGAAAGGGTGGTGGATGCTTGGAATGCCCTTGGAGTGGTGAGAGCAAATACAGTGACAAAATTCAAGATGGCATGGGACAGACACAGTGGATCCCTTTACAGCAATAGGATAAAATCAAAATAAACAACCATCTAATTTCCCAACAAATAGGGGTGTCCTACATGGAGCAGGGGTTCACTCCTAAACAAAGACATGCGGAGGGGTGGCCTGTACAGAGCAGCAGGTACACCTGCTCTTGCCATCTTACTGGGCAGACTAGATGGACCATACTGGTCTTTATCTGCCATCATTTACTATGTTACTATATGTTCTTAGCAACCTGCTGCTATGGCTGGCACAAGAGGACCTGCATCAGTGACAGAATAACCCCAACTTGTTTTCTTCTTTTTACTTTTGGTTGTTTTTTTCCTAATTAATTTATTTTAAATTCTTTATTTTGTTTCTATATTTTCATCTATAATTTTATTTTCACTTGATTTTAATATTGCAAACCACTGGTATAAATCAATAGCATCAGTCAAATAAATCAAACCTTCACTGAAAGATGTCTAGTTTTATTTGGTGTAATAACCTGCTGAGTCAAGCTGAGGACATTATGGTTGTCTCAGTTTGACAGGGGGATATCGCTTCCCAATCTGCAGTATTATTACTAGGCGACTCATTTGGTCATGGTGCAGGAATGGCTGGATCTAGGAGATAGCCCGTCCTGACTTTCTATCAAGAAATCTAGTGCTGCATCTACTAAGCTAAAGTTGTTACTTATCCTTTCCTCATCTCATCCTATTCAACAGCAGCCTATTCAATAGCAGTCATAATCCGCTTGTGGCACACACACTGGCTGTCTGAAAGGCACTTTGCTTTTGCTGTCACCCCTTGCATCGATTCAGAATAGCCCAGCCCTTACTTTTATTATTTTTTTGCCAGTTTGCATAGCTGGGATGTTTGTGGACTGAGGTTTCTGGGGCAGTTATTGCATCGGGCAGAAACCTATCCCTTTGACAGGCTACTTGGGAAGTATAAGATACAGAGAAACACGCATCTACTGTATAACAAGGTGCTTGGGACTCAGGAGAGTGAAGGCTAATGATTGGCAGCCTTATTGCATGAATCTAGTTGAAAGTGTTTTGTATAGGAAGGATCATAGGTTGTGCCCTCTTTCTGCATTGTATATGAGTGTAGTGTGAGCCCCTTTTGATCAATTGCTGTAATCATGATCTTCTGACTTTTCTTGCTGATAAAGGACTGTGTTGTGATCTGGGAGAGTTTGCATTGAATTTCTATCTGTAGGCATCAATTTGATCTTATGCATAGGTTGCTTCACTGTGCATAGTGTTGACTGACTTTTTTCCCTTAGATTTGACCCATCCATGAGCCTGTAATGTAGGTGTCAGTGTGGCCTTTGAAGCAGTCTCTTGCTCATGTGGTGGACGTGTCCAAATTACAATCCGTTCAGAGAGGGTTTTTTTCAAAGTATTCTGTGGTCACATGACAATATTTTGTTTCAACTCCAGAGCTGACTTTGCTGGGTTATTTTAAAGGGATGAGTGCTACAGCTTATTCTAAGGAGCTGGCCTTTCAAATGCTTCTTGTTTCATATTTTACTGTGGCTGTTCACTGAAAGTCCATCCCAAGTATTAAGGTCTAGTGAGCACAATTAATTGAAGAGGAAGAGATAGATCACCTTATGTGCAACCTCCAAAATAATTGAGACAAGTACAAGGCTGTGTGAAGGCTTATGTGGTCAATGTTACCTGGTTCCCACATAAGCTATAAGAAGTACCTGACTTACAACTAATTCCTCTCCTCCTCCTTTTTTTTTCTCTACAATTCTGGCATGGTTATGCTTGAGGGTGCATGGCATCCCATAGTTGATTATTTATAGTTTTATTTGACTTGCTATACTGCCTTTATGGTCAAAAGCAAAGCAGTTTACAAATCAAATTTATAAACAGAGTAAACAAATCTCATAGACAAACATTGAAATACAGCACACCATATCACTAAGGTGCACAAGGGATAAAACAGAGGGAAAAGACTAACAACATAAGGGTGAGCAGACAGGAAAAGGCTGGGAAGTTCCAGGGTACGGCCACCGCACCGACCCTTTAAAGCAGTGGTTACTGCTTCCATCATATGCAGATATGTCTCATGCATATTCATTGTGGATATCCTGAAAACCTGAATGGCCTGGGGGTTCCAGAGGACTGGGTTGAAAACCACTGCTTTAAAGACTGGGATATCAAAGGCACGTTCAAATAAAAAGGTCTTCAAATCTGTCTTGAATGATTTCTAGATGGACACAAGATGCACATGGGAAAGAAGAGCATTCCTAAGAGAAGGAGTGACAGAAAAAAATGCTGCATGTCAAGTTGAGTCTTGGAGGGAGGTGGAATGGAGAGACAGTTGCCATGTATTGAATGAAGTAGATGAGTAGGCGCATAATGAGAGAGGAGAGATACAGAAGTGCTTCATCGTTAAGGGCTTTAAAAGCTAAGGAGAGAATATTAATTTGAATGCAGACGTAAATTGGAAGCCAATTGTGCTCTATCAACAGAGGCGTGACATGATCAGCTTTGAGTGCTTTACAGAGTAGACCAGGGGCAGCTCTTTAATGAGGCTGAGTGAGGCGGTGGCCTCAGGTGGCAACCTTTTGGGTGCGGCAAAAAATGCCCCCAAAAAGACCGCCTCACCCAGCCTTCAAAATCGAAACAAAAACAAAACCCGGTTGGAGAAGCTGCTGCTGCTGCTGCGCTGCTGCAGCGGCAGAATGAAGTGCCCCATGGCCCCCGCCTCCCCGGAATAGCCCTGCCATTCTTTTCCCCTTGCCGGCTCAGCTTTTCAGAGCCATGAAGGGAGAGTATTTCCCTTTCCCGTGGCTCTGTTAAAGTTGAGCCCTCTGGCGCTGATGGGAAACAGGCATTTCCTGCGTGAGACAGTATTGGGGAACTGCATCCATTTATCTGATGTTGCACTGCATGCGGAGTCGGGCTTCTTGGTGTTTCAGTTGAAATTTTGTCTACATATATTTATTTTTACTTCAGATTGTGGTTACTTATTCTGGACTTGGTGAGGGTCTGTGTTCTGAGTGTGTGACTGAGGCCAGGTGTTCTGTTAACATGGAGTTTGTACATAAAGATCTATACTGTACTGTAGTAATTTGACTTGTTCAGCTTTTCAAATAGGTGTATGGATGTTCCACGGCTCACTCTAGTATTTACAGTGACACGTTTTTTGAATGGGCTCCTTATGTGAGTTTTGGAAGTTTGTGCTGATATGGTTATGGTATGATATGGTAGATTTGGATTTTGTTGTAGGGTTATGTATTAGTTCACAATATGCCTGGTACTGGAGAATGTTTGTTGTTGTTGTTAGTGAGATGATCAGAATCAGATTTTTTTTTTTAAGATATTGAGTTCTGTGGGTGAATGTCCTGGTTCTGCTCTGCACCCACTGTGGATGCAAAATATATGTTGAAAAAGAAAAAACAAGAACCATAACGCAGTTTATAACAACAAAATAAAAATGAGTTATAATTTAGTTTTATAAACTGTGCTGTTGGTTCTCACTCTCTTTTAGTTCCTTGGTGTGCACAACATCTTGCATTTCCTCCACATAAGCAAATCGGCTTTTTGGTTTGGTTCCGTCCCTGATTGGAGTTCTGAAAAAGCCCTGCCCCCCTCTACAGGGGAGGTGGGACGGCACCATCTCCTCCTTCGCCTCAGGCAGAAGATTGCCTTAAGCCGCCCTGGAGTAGACAGATGGCTGTGTTTTGGACCAACTGAAGTCTTTTGATCTGATAAGTAGGTAAACCCGCGAAGATTAATTTACAATAATCAAGTTGTGGAATGGTAAGGCTCAAAATAATAGTCTTTTGTGCATGAGAATTAAAAAAAAATGAATAGCTCAGAACCGCTGAAGTGAACTAATCTGTTGAATAAAGGAGAAGTGAGAGTCAATAGTAACACCAAGATATTTAAGGAAGGAGATAAGAGGAACGGGAGACTTGCACAATAATGGACAGAGTAGGGAACACAGAGGAGCCGGATCACTGTAGTCTTTTGAGGACTGAGATGAAGACAGTTGCTGTGGAGCTAATCGGCCACCTTCAAAAGACAGGAATTAAGGGAGGATAAGTTATGACAGAGAGCATCAGTATATGCAACAAGCAGGATATCGTCAGCGTACAAATATGGAATAATTCCAGAGTCTTGAATCAGGGTTGGCAGTGGATTCAAGATGATGTTGAAGAGTAGAGGGACCAGAACTGAGCCCTGGGGGTACCCCACAAGGAAGAGAAAGTGCGGATGAGAGGTGGGAACCAACAGAAACCTGAAAAGAATGATCTGAAAGACTGAAACCAGAAAAAGACAGTGCCACAAATACCACAAGGATAGAAACAAGAAAGTATGATGTTGTGATCTACCATGTCAAATGTGGATGACCTAAGGAGACGGCCATAGTGATATCACCTCTATTGAGATCAGTGGACATCGCTGAGAAGGGCAATGAGGATAGTCTCAGTGCTATGGAAAAGGTGGAACCGGAGATTGCTGAAGGTGCAGGAAGGAGGTGCTCTCAATGTGATTAGAAAAGTGAGAGAAAACATGGCATTCAGCAAGTTTAGACACATATTGGAGATTGGAAACAGGGCGATAGCTGGAAGAAAGTGCAGAATTCAAGGCTGTTTTTTTTAAGTAGAGGCCTCCTTCCAGGAGTTTGGAAAAATCCCAGAGGAAAGACTATGGTTGATATGGAGAACTACATGACTGAAGCACAGGGATGGGACAGAAATCCATGAAGATGGGATGGGGTCTAAGCGAGAACTAGATGGGCTTCACCAGAGATGCGCTAGTGACAGGTATGAACAATGACCATAAGTGAAAGGAGAGGGTAGGGGATGGGAAGAGGGGAGGGCACAAAAGGGGGGATTGTTGGAAGCAGGAATGAATCTCTAAGAATTTAGCTCGGAAGAAAGTGGCAAGGGTATCCACCGAGGGGCCCTTCCACTGGTCAGAGAAAGTGGAACAAATACTTGATAACTGAGAAATGATTGAGGAAAACAGTCTTAGGATTATAAGAAGCTGCATGGAGTTGACTATTACTACTACTGGTCATTTGTATAGCGCTACAACGCATACGCAGCACTGTACAGACACATGTAAAAGATGATCCCTGCTCAGAGCTTACAATCTAGTCAAGACAGACAACACAACAGCTGAGGACAAGGATATATCTAGGGGAATGGTAAGGAAACACATAGTAGACTAAGCATATCAGCAGGGGCAGTTTTATAATGAGCTAGAGTGAGGCGGCTACCTCAGGCGGCAAAAAATGCCTCCAAAACAGCCAAGTGTCTGTTGCCTCACTCTGCCTTCAAGTTAAAAAAATAAATAAACAAGACTAGTGGACCAACCGCTGCCACCTTTACATCTCCTAGGTCGGCAGCATCGACCCCCACTTTCCACTGCCGCTGCCCCTTTGGGGGCGGGATGAAGCTGCACAGAGTCCTTCACATAGGCAGCAAGGCTCTGCACCAGTTTCGCTTTTATTTAAACTGCAGATCACCAGCACAGCTACGGTTCTCTAAGAGGCAGGGAGCTGTGGCTGCCAGGAAAAGGAGAGGGTGAGTTTGCTGCTGCCAAGAAGCAGACTCCGGCAGCAACTTGTGCACTTGGTTTTTTTTTACTTTTTAAGGCGAAGTGAGGAGGCTGTTTGGGGGCATTTTTTGCCACACTCAAAACTTTGCTGCCTGAGGCAGTCGCCTCACTTCATCTATTATAGAGCAGCCCCTGGCTCCGTTGGGAGCCTCCGCCCCTGGCTCCGTTGGGAGCCTCAGCCCCTGGCTCCGTTGGCAGCCTCCACCCCCTGTACATACAAGGGATGGACATGAGAGGTCATTAAAGGGGGGGAGTGGACAGGATTTAGAAGGGAGATGCTGGGTGTAGGGGGGAATAGGGAGGCGGTGGGGAGAAAATTGAGGTGGGGGGCTAGGGAGATAGATAGATGGAAATGTACATAGGGAAAAGCAAGGAGGGGAAATGGAGTGGTGATGTTGGCCAGAGTGCTATAGGGAGATTATGGGAAAATGCTGGACTTGGGGAGGGGGGACAGAGGGGAGATCCTGGACGTGGGATAGTAAGGGGAGAAGGAAATGCAGAACATGGGGGTAGATAGGGAGAGAAATGGGAGAAGATGGACATGTGATAAAAAGGTTGAGAAAGATAGATAGCGAGCTGCTGGACATGGGAGTAATAGGGAGGGGATGGTATGGAGATGAGGTAGATGCTGATTGCAGGGAAAGGAAGGGAGAAGGCCAATGAAAGAGAGGGCGGATGTACTGGATGGAGGGAAAAAGAGAGCCAGAGAGAGAGAGCGACACTGGGTGGGGGATGAGAGATATCAGACATGGAGGGGAAGAGAGAGTGAGCAAAACACTAGGGAATAATGGACCAGGGAAGACAAGCTGGGGAATAGAAGGTCTGGGGTGAAGTTTGAAAAGCAGCAGGTAGATGGTGTAAAAAAGAGGGAGATTGAGGATAGTAAGGAGTAGTGAAATCTGGGTGGACAAAGAGAGAGAGAGAAAGAAATAAATGGAAGAAAGCTGAAAGGAAAAAAAAATAATATCCAAGACGGAAGGAAGTGAAGAGAACAAGAAATGGCAGATGGACTAGAGACCGTAGAAAGAGAGCTAAGGAAAGATAGATAAAAAATCAGAAGCCTCAGATCGGGACCAGCATGATCAGAGAATAAAATAGTCAGACAACAAAAGATAGAAAAATAATTTATTTTCAATTTTGTGATTGAACTTTGCACTATTTTTATATTTTACACAGCATGGGGAACTGCATCTCTTATTTCTCTGTGTTGCACCGCATGTGGAGTCTGGCTTCTTGGGGGTTTCAGTTTAATTTTGTCTACATATTTTATTGTTGCTTTAGGTTATGGTCACTTATTCTGTACTTGGTGAGGTTTTTGTTCTGAGTGTGTGACCAAGGCCAGATGTTCTGTTAACATGGAGTTTGTATGTAGGGATCTGTACTGTAGTATTCTAAATTGTTCAGCTTTTCAAATAGGTGTTTGGATGTTCCAGGGCCTGCTGCAGTATTTACAGTGTTGCTTTTTTCTGGGTAGGCTCCTTATGTGAGTTTTGGAATTTGGTTGCAGGAATGGTAGATTTGCTCTATAGATCCTCAGTGACTTTGTTGTAGTGTTTTGTATTCACAGTATGCCTGGTACTGGAGAATGTTAGTGAGATGACCAGAATCAGATTTTTTTTTTTTTATTATTAAGTTCTGTGGGTGAATGTCCTAATTCTTCTCCACACCATTGAGGGAGGAGGGTTCTGTGAATGCAAAATATATGTTCAAAAAGAAAAATCAAGAACCTTAATGCAGTTTATAACAAAGTAAAAATTAGTTATAATTTGGTATTATAAATTGTGCTGTGCTTCTCCTTCTTTCATTTAGCTCCTTGGTGTGCAAACATCTTGCATTTCCTCCACATGATCAAATCGGCTTTTTGGTTTGGTTCAGTCCCTGACTGGAGTTTTGAGGAAGTTCCCCTCCGTCCCCCCACTTGACTGGGGGGGGGGGGGGCGCCATCTCATCCCTCGCCTCAGGCAGCAGATTGCTTTGAGCTGCCCCTGCATATCAGGATAAAAAAACGACCTCGAAGGGGTGAGTTTTTAGCCAGATTTAAAAAGGGCTAGAGATAAAGCCTGGCATACAGACTCAGGTAATTTGTTCCAGGCATAAGTAGCAGCAAGTTGGAAGCATCAAAGTCTGGCTTGGCAGGAGAAGAGAAGGGCACAGATAGAAGCAATCTTCCAGCAGAGTGGAGTTCCTGAAGAGGGGTGTAGGGAGAGAAGAGAGGAAAGATAGTGAGAAGCAGCAGAATGAGTGCACTTATAGGTCAGCAGGAGGAGTTTGAACTGGATAAGAGACGGATAGGGAGCCAATTAAGTGACTTTACAAGAGAGAGGTGATAAGAACATATCAAGGCTAGAGGAAGATGAGCCGCGCAGCTGAGTTTTGAATAGATTGAAGGGGAGAGAGAGATTCAGAGGGAGACCAGCAAGGAGGAGGTTGCATTAGTCTAGACGGGAGGTGATTAAAGAGTGGATAAGTATCTTAGTACTGCATTCAGAAAGGAAGGGGCGCATTTTGCAGATGTTATAAAGAAAAAAAACGACAGGTTTTAGCTATCAATTTCATGTGTGTGGAGAAGGAGAGGGAGGAGTCAAAGATGACCCCAAGATTGCAAAACAAGGAAACAGGAAGGAGTAGAGTGTTATCCACAGAGACTGAGAAAGGAGGAAGTAAGAAGGTGGGTTTAGGGGGAAAATAAGAAGCTCAGTTTTGGCCATGTTCAATTTCAAATGGCAGTGAGACATCCAGGCAGCAATGTCAGATAGGCAGGCAGAGATCTGGGCCTGGATTGCCAGAGAGATTTCAGGTGTAGAGAGGTAGATCATAGAGTCATCAGCGTAAAGATGGTACTGAAAACCATGGGAGGAGATGAGTGTACCAAGGGACTGAGTATATAGAGAGAAAAGGAGTGGACCCAAGATAGTCCCTTGGATACACCAATTGAGAGCGGGATAGCAGTAGAGGAGGATCCACCAGAACAAACATTGAAAGTATGGTGGGAGAGATGAGACGAGAACCAGGATAACACAGAAACCCTTAAAACCAAGCAAGGACAAGGTATCAAGGAGAAGGTGGTGGTCAACAGTGTCAAAAGCAGCAGAAAGGTCAAGAAGGATGAGGAGTGAGTAAAGGTCCTTGGAGTTTGCCAGGAACAGGTCCCCTTGCTTTGTCATTGCAGTGTGTTTCTCTCCAAGCCCTGCCTCTGGGGGTTTGCTCTGCCCTCCACCTCTGCTGGCGAGTATACCCACCCAGGATTACCATGGACGTCTTTTGTGAATTGGGCCTGGGAGGAGGATGTCTGTATTAACTCTTCCCCTTGCTTTCTCATTACAGTGGGTTCCTCTCCAAGTCCTGAGGGCCTGTCTGTTTTGCCCTCCATCTCTGCCGGTGAGTATACCCACCCAGCATTATCTTGGGCTTCTTTTGGGAGTTGAGGCCTAGACCTCCTCCCTTGTCTGTGTGAAATTTGGGGCCAGTGAATATTATCTTTATTATGGTGCTTGAGATACCGCCCAAGCGAAGCATCAGGGTGGTGTACAATCAATATGGGCTGCAGGTGAACATAAGAGCATAAGATATGCCATTAATGGGTCAGACAACGTCCATCAAGCCCACTATCCTGTTTCCAACAGTGGCCAATCTAGGTCATAAGTACCTAGCAGTTTCCCCAAAAGACACAGGTTCCTCAATGCTTGAATTGGGTCAAGCAGTGATATCCTGGGTCCCTTTTAATAATGGTTTATGGACCTTTCCTCCAGGAACTTGTCTAAACCTTTTTTGGTCTAAATCTTTTTTTTTTATATTTGCACATAATACAGATTCAAACATAACAAGAAATGCCTCTAGAAACTATACAAAACATACAAACTAATATGCATAAAAAGTTGAGTCACAGCCCACATCAAGGAAAGAAGGGTGCACATAGTAGAAGAGATAAAAAATAAAAAACTAGGAAAACAAATAGAGATAAGGAGAGAACTTCCCCTTTAGCCCTATCACTACTATGAGCTTACCAACAATTTAAAGAACCAAAACACCCATCACACTTCCTTCTCTACTAGGAATTTCTCTAATTGTATAGGATCATAAAATACATACGTCACACCCTGCAAAGATATAATACACTTGCAGGGGTAACGCAAAAAGAAAGTTGCCCCAAGCTCCACAACCTTAGACCTTCTATGCAACTGAGTACTCCTGGAAACATCCGGGAATACATTAATTTTCTGACCGCAAAATTTTGAATCCTTATTTTTAAAAAAGGATTTCAGGACCTTGAGCTTATCAGCAATAGATACAAAGGAAACTAACAGAGTTGCCCGCTTAGCAATCTCATCACTTGAATCCTCCAGGAATTTAGTCAAATCCTGGTTGATATCAAGGGACAAGATATCAAGCCCCTCTCCCCAGCATCCAATACCCGCTTTCCTATAGGCAAATAATAACATCTCTGAACAGAAATCTTATCCTCAAACAACAATATTTCATAAAAATATTTCTCTAGTAACATTTCAGGAGACAGCAACGTAGTGACAGGGAAATTGAGAAAATGTAAATTTGGAGCTCTAGCAGAATTTTCTAGAGCTTCCAATTTAGAATGAATAGAAAGGGAATCTTTAATAGAGGAAGCACTAGTCTGTTGGACAACCTGAAGTTGTCCCTCTAACCTGGAAATTGTATTAGACATCTCAATCATCCTATTATCTATGTCCTGAAATTGCTGTACAGACTGCTCAGAAAACAAACATAGAGACTGAACAGTATTAGAAAGTTTAGAATCTGTACTAGCAATTGCTACCCACACATCTTTTAAGGTAATATCTTGAGATGGAACAGACAAAAGAGGAGCTGCTTATGCATAAACTACAAGAACCGGGAGTGGCCGGTGGGGGGAAGAAGGGCACGACTTCCCAAGCGAAACAACTGTAGAGGAAAGTTGTGGAGCTGGGCCCAGAGGATGGGTCCTTTCTAGCGAGCTGATAGAAGCCCCTTCAACTGACAATTGCAAAGGAAAAACAGGTCCAAAATGTTTGTCCAAAGGCCCTGTAACCTTGTGGGAGTCCTGTGACAAGGAAACCTGTTCAACAGTAGATCTTTTAACCTTGCGTTTCCCCATTAGGGATTAGAACTTCTTCAACAGTACAACACCACAGTACCTTGTCACCAGAGGATGGACTACTTCACCAGCTCACCACCGGGTCATCGAAGGGGCATCACGCCCCTTCAGGCCACGGCCCAGAAGGCCTATAGAAAGGATTATCAACTGTCCTAGGGCCTTAACGCTGACGTCAGGGAAGAGGGAGAGGAAGGTTGACTGCCCAGATGCCTGCAGCACTCCCCGATGGAACAAGCACCTCACAGCAGCGCAGCTCACCAAGCCCAATGGGAACTCCCAATCTTCCCTGTCTAAACCTTTTTTAAACCCAGCTAAACTAACAGCTTTTACTATATCCTCCGGTAACAAATTCCAGAGTTTGATTACAAGTTGAGTGAAAAAATATTTTCTCTTATTAATCTTAAATAGGTTACTCTGTAGCTTCATTGCATGTCCCCTAGTCTTTTTATATTCTGATGATGTAAAGAATCCATCTACATTTACCAGTTCTACTCCATTCATTAATTTATATATCTCTATCATATCTCCCCTCAGCCGTCTCTTTTCCAGGTTGAAGAGCCCTAACCTTTTTAGCCTCTCTTCTTAAGGGGTATCCTTCCATCCCCTTTACCATTTTGGTAGCTCTTCTCTGTACTTTTTCTAATAACGCTATATCCTATTTAAGATATGGCGACCAGAATTGCACACAGTATTCAAGGTGCGGTCCCACCATGGAAAGATACAGAGGCATTGTAATACCCTTTGTTTTATTTTCCATTCCTTTCCTTATGATCCCTAGCATTCTATTTATTTAAGAACATAAGAACATAAGATATGCCATACTGGGTCAGACCAAGGTCCATCAAGCCCAGTATTCTGTTTCCAACAGTGGCCAATCTAGGTCATACGTACCTAGCAGTTTCCCCAAGGGACACAGGTTCCACAATGCTTGTATTGGTTCAAGCATTGATATCCTGGGTCCCTTCTTAATAATGGTTTATGGACCTTTCCTCCAGGAACTTGTCCAAACCTTTTTTAAACCCAGCTACACTAACAGCCTTTACTACATCCTCCGGTAACAAATTCCAGAGTTTGATTACACGTTGAGTGAAAAAATATTTTCTTTTATTAGTCTTAAATAGTTTACCCTGTAGCTTCATTGCATGTCCCCTAGTCTTTCTATATTCTGATAAGGTAAACAATCGATCTACGTTTACCCGTTCCACTCCGTTCATTAATTTATAGACTTCTATCATATCTCCCCTCAGCCGTCTCTTTTCCAGGTTAAAGAGCCCCAACCTTTTTAGCCTTTCTTCATAGGAGTAGCCTTCCATCCCCTTTACCATTTTGGTGGCTCTTCTCTGAACCTTTTCTAAAATTGCTATATCCTTTTTAAGATACGGCGACCAGAATTGCACACAATATTCAAGGTGCGGTCTCACCATGGAACGATATAGAGGCATTATAATATCTTTTGTTTTATTTTCCATTCCTTTCCTTATCATACCTAGCATTCTATTTGCTCTCTTGGCCGCCGCTGCACACTGGGCCGAGGGTTTTTAACATGGTATCCACAAGGACGCCTAAATCTTTTTCTTGGGTGGTGGTTCCTAATGTGGAACCTTGCATCGTGTAACCATAGTTTGGGTTGTTCTTCCCTAGGTGCATAACCTTGCACTTCTCCACATTAAATTTCATCTGCCATTTTGATGCCCAGTCTTCCAATTTATCAAGATCCTCTTGCAATTTTCCACAATCCTCCTGGGTTTTAACAACTTTAAATAGTTTTGTGTCATCAGCAAATTTGATAACCTCACTCGTTATTCCACTTTCCAGGTCATTTATGAATATGTCAAAAAGCAGCGGACCCAGCACAGATCCCTGGGGTACACCACTATTCACCTTTCTCCATTGGGAAAATTGGCCATTTAGCCCTACCCTCTGCTTTCTATCTTTTAACCAGTTCCTGATCCACAGTAGTACACTGCCTCCTATCCCATGACTCTTTAGTTTTGCCAAAAGTCTCTCATGAGGGACCTTGTCAAAGGCTTTCTGAAAGTCCAGATACACAATATCAACCGACTCACCTTTGTCCACCTGTTTATTCACTCCTTCAAAAAAAACATAACAGATTAGTAAGACAAGATCTTCCTTGTCTAAAGCCATGTTGGCTGTCTCCCATTAGGTCATGACTATCTATATGCTGAGTAATTTTATTCTTTATGATGGTTTCTACCATTTTTCCCGGTACTGATGTCAGGCTCACCGGTCTGTAATTTCCCGGATCACCCCTCGAACCCTTTTTAAAAATTAGTGTTACATTGGCGATCCTCCAATCCTCAGGTATTAGAGATGATTTTAATGATAGTTCACAGATTACTGATAGCAGGTCTGCAATCTCAAATTTCAGTTCTTTCAACACCCTTGGATGTATACCATCCGGCCCAGGTGATTTGCTACTCTTCAGTTTATCTAATAGTTGTAGGACATCTTCCTGATGTATCGATATTTCCTTCAATTCTTCCACACCTTTAAATACCACTTCAGTCGTGGGTAACATCCCTACATCTTCCTCAGTAAAGACCGAAGCAAAGAATTCATTCAGTCTCTCCGCTATCGCCTTGTCGCCTCTTAGTGCTCCTTTAACCCCTTTATCATCTAATGGACCAACTGACTCTCTCACGGGTGTTTTGCTACGAATGTACTTGAAAAGGTCTTTATTTCGCGTTTTTGCTTCCGCAGCAAGCTTCTTCTCAAATTCTCTCTTTGCCTGCCTTATCAATGCCTTGCATTTGACTTGCCAGTGCTTGTGCTGTTTCCAGGTTTCATCATTTGGCTCTTTTTTCCATTTCTTGAAAGATGCTTTTTTGGCAACAACAGCCTCTCTGACCTCAGCTTTAAACCATGCTGGCAATTTTTTGGACTTCCTTCCACTTTTCTTAAAGCGTGGAATACAGCTGGTCTGGGCTTCCAAGATAGTATTTTTCAACAACACCCAAGCTTGATGTACGTCTTTAACCTTTGCAACTGCTCCTTTTAGTTTTTTCTTAACTGTTTTCCTCATTCTATCATAGTCTCCCTTTCGAAAGTTAAGGGGTAGTACTGTGGATTTCCTTACTATCCCTCCTCCACTAATTAAATCAAAGGCGATCATGCTATGATCACTATTGCCAAGTGGCCCCAACACCCTTATCTCTTGCACTACCTCTGGTGTTCCACTAAGGACTAGGTCTAATATTGCTTCCCCTCTGGTCGGTTCATGAACCAGCTGCTCCAAGAAGCAGTCATTTATTTCATCTAGGAACTTTATCTCCCTAGCATGTCCTGTTGTGACACTGACCCAGTCGATGCCGGGGTAATTGAAATCACCCATTATTATTACTGCACTGTAACTTTTGCTAGCTTCCTTGATTTCTTTGAGCATTTCATCATCCATTTGTTCATTCTGGCCAGGCGGACGATAGTACACCCCCACTGCCATCGCCTTCCCCTTTTTACATGGAATTTCAATCCATAGAGATTCTACAGCAAATTTTGTTTCTTGCAAAACTTTAATCCTTTCTGACTCAATGCCCTCTCTAACATAGAGCGCAACCCCTCCACCAATTTGATCAGCTCTATCATTTCGATATAGTTTGTACCCAGGTATCACAGTGTCCCACTGGTTGTCCTCCTTCCACCATGTCTCTGATATTCCAATCATATCTAACCTCTCGTTTAGTGCTATATATTCTAACTCTCCCATCTTGTTTTGTAGACTTCTAGCATTTGCATACAAGCATTTTAGAGACTGTATTTTATTCATATTAATTTGGCTATTGGTAGACATGGGTAATTTGGGATCTTTAAGTTCTGTCTGCTCCATACTCGAGGGCATTTGGGCTACTTTACTCTTTTTTGGAACCTCTCTGCTTTTTGTAGTATCCTTCAAGGATACATTCTTCCGAACCATGCGCTCTTGGGCGACTGTCCGCTTTCCCCTATTATCTAGTTTAAAAGCTGCTCTATCTCCTTTTTAAAGGTTAATGCAGCAGCCTGGTTCCATCCCGGTTAAGGTGAAGCCCATCCCTTCGGAAGAGCCCCTCCTTTCCCCAGAATGTTCCCCAGTTCCTAACAAATCCGAACCCCTCATCTCTGCACCATTGTCTCATCCACGCATTGAGACTCCGGAGCTCTGCCTGCCTATTGGGTCCTGCGCGTGGAACGGGAAGCATTTCGGAGAACGCTACCCTGGAAGTTCTGGATTTCAACTTCCTACCTAAAAGCCTAAATTTAGCTTCCAGAACCTCCCTACCACATTTTCCTATGTCATTGGTACCAACATGTACCAAGACAGCAGACTCCTCCCCAGCACTATCTAAGACCTTATCTAGGTGGCGTGTGAGGTCCGCTACCTTCGCACCAGGCAGGCATGTTACCAGGCGATCCTCACGTCCACCAGCCACCCAGCTATCTACATGCCTAATGATCGAATCACCAACTATAACTGCTGTCCTAACCCTTCCCGCATGGGCACTTGGCCCTGGAGAAACCTCCTCGATGCGAGAGGGGTTTACATCACCTGGAGGACAGGTCCTAGTTACAGGATCACTTCCTGCCACACCAGGGTGATGCTCTCCTGTCACGTGACCTCTCTCCTCCATGGCAACAGGGATGCTGCCAGACTGGAGGTGGGACTTCAGGACTATATCCCTGTAGGTCTCGTCTATGTACCTCTCTGTCTGTCTTATGTTTTCCAAGTCTGCTACTCTAGCCTCTAGAGAACGGACTTGTTCCCTGAGAGCAGAGAGCTCCTTGCACCTAGTGCACACGTAAGACCTCTCACCAGCTGGGAGAAAATCATACATGTGACACTCAATGCAAAAGACTGGAAAGCCCACATCCCGCTGCTGGACTGCTGTCTGCATCTTAGTTTTAAGTTTGTTTTTAGATCTTTAAGTTCTATATGTACTAAAGGGTGCAATGGATATTTATACCACTAAAACTGTACCTAAGAAGTTTAATATACCTTGTTCACCTGAAGCTTAATTAATCTCAGGTCCTTGGTGTATGACTGATTTGGGTAATGAGCTTCACCTGAGAGCACCTCCTGTCTTTTAAGTTGTGCAAGTACCTATAAAGCTGTGATTTTCCCAGGGGAGGGTGGGTGTGGGGAGGGAGGGAGGGATATAACACTTATTAAAAAAGGGCTGCTACACAGTACCTTGTCCTGTGCTGCTGAGGAAAACTATATTCTGATTTGATTTAAATTATAGCTCTTTGCTGCTACTAGGCTCTAACCTATTATGAAATTTAAACTACAAGCTCTCTGCTGGATTCTAAATTTAACCAGAAAGCTCTCTTCTGTGTTTTAATTTGAAACTAAAAGTACTTTGCTGATGCTAGGCCCTGAGTGACTATGAAATTTAAACTACAGCTGTCTACTGGGTATGAAAGGTAACCAGAAAGTTCTCTTCTGTGTTTTTAAATTGAATCTTAAACTGTTGCTACTAGGCCCTGACTGATTTAACAAACAAAATAGTGGGTTCACAGATTAATTAGCTTTAAAAGAAAAACAATTCCTTTCAGAAAAATTCCCAGAAGTATATACTCACAATTTCAGATTTCTCTCCAGAAGTAACAGCCCCCCTTTCCAGTCCGTCAAGACAGGGTCACAGAGCTCTGGTTGAGCTATTTATGCTTGTGCTGATGATGTAAGCAGTGACCTACTTCCTGGGTAATTAACAGTCCTTGCTTGGATAGAA
This sequence comes from Ichthyophis bannanicus, assembly GCA_033557465.1. Classification (NCBI taxonomy): domain Eukaryota; kingdom Metazoa; phylum Chordata; class Amphibia; order Gymnophiona; family Ichthyophiidae; genus Ichthyophis; species Ichthyophis bannanicus. The sequence continues at coordinate 81,727,774 of CM066031.1, forward strand.
GGAGTCTTTCAAAATGGCCTTTTGAACTGCCAGCTGGTGTTAACACCTATTGAAAAAGCTTCACAGGTTGCTTGCCCACTAGGTAGAAGGCCTCTTTGTAAAGGTCTCTAGAAGACTTTATATGCTGCTCAAGGAGAATTGACCTTGTTTTGCCTCTTGTGCTAAGCTATATTCTGATTTGATTTAAATTATAGCTCTTTGCTGCTACTAGGCTCTAACCTATTATGAAATTTAAACTACAAGCTCTCTGCTGGATTCTAAATTTAACCAGAAAGCTCTCTTCTGTGTTTTAATTTGAAACTAAAAGTACTTTGCTGATGCTAGGCCCTGAGTGACTATGAAATTTAAACTACAGCTGTCTACTGGGTATGAAAGGTAACCAGAAAGTTCTCTTCTGTGTTTTTAAATTGAATCTTAAACTGTTGCTACTAGGCCCTGACTGATTTAACAAAAAAAATAGTGGGTTCACAGATTAATTAGCTTTAAAAGAAAAACAATTCCTTTCAGAAAAATTCCCAGAAGTATATACTCACAATTTCAGATTTCTCTCCAGAAGTAACAGCCCCCCTTTCCAGTCCGTCAAGACAGGGTCACAGAGCTCTGGTTGAGCTATTTATGCTTGTGCTGATGATGTAAGCAGTGACCTACTTCCTGGGTAATTAACAGTCCTTGCTTGGATAGAAGGAGTCTTTCAAAATGGCCTTTTGAACTGCCAGCTGGTGTTAACACCTATTGAAAAAGCTTCACAGGTTGCTTGCCCACTAGGTAGAAGGCCTCTTTGTAAAGGTCTCTAGAAGACTTTATATGCTGCTCAAGGAGAATTGACCTTGTTTTGCCTCTTGTGCTAAGCTATATTCTGATTTGATTTAAATTATAGCTCTTTGCTGCTACTAGGCTCTAACCTATTATGAAATTTAAACTACAAGCTCTCTGCTGGATTCTAAATTTAACCAGAAAGCTCTCTTCTGTGTTTTAATTTGAAACTAAAAGTACTTTGCTGATGCTAGGCCCTGAGTGACTATGAAATTTAAACTACAGCTGTCTACTGGGTATGAAAGGTAACCAGAAAGTTCTCTTCTGTGTTTTTAAATTGAATCTTAAACTGTTGCTACTAGGCCCTGACTGATTTAACAAAAAAAAATAGTGGGTTCACAGATTAATTAGCTTTAAAAGAAAAACAATTCCTTTCAGAAAAATTCCCAGAAGTATATACTCACAATTTCAGATTTCTCTCCAGAAGTAACAGCCCCCCTTTCCAGTCCGTCAAGACAGGGTCACAGAGCTCTGGTTGAGCTATTTATGCTTGTGCTGATGATGTAAGCAGTGACCTACTTCCTGGGTAATTAACAGTCCTTGCTTGGATAGAAGGAGTCTTTCAAAATGGCCTTTTGAACTGCCAGCTGGTGTTAACACCTATTGAAAAAGCTTCACAGGTTGCTTGCCCACTAGGTAGAAGGCCTCTTTGTAAAGGTCTCTAGAAGACTTTATATGCTGCTCAAGGAGAATTGACCTTGTTTTGCCTCTTGTGCTAAGCTATATTCTGATTTGATTTAAATTATAGCTCTCTGCTGCTACTAGGCTCTAACCTATTATGAAATTTAAACTACAAGCTCTCTGCTGGATTCTAAATTTAACCAGAAAGCTCTCTTCTGTGTTTTAATTTGAAACTAAAAGTACTTTGCTGATGCTAGGCCCTGAGTGACTATGAAATTTAAACTACAGCTGTCTACTGGGTATGAAAGGTAACCAGAAAGTTCTCTTCTGTGTTTTTAAATTGAATCGTAAACTGTTGCTACTAGGCCCTGACTGATTTAACAAAAAAAATAGTGGGTTCACAGATTAATTAGCTTTAAAAGAAAAACAATTCCTTTCAGAAAAATTCCCAGAAGTATATACTCACAATTTCAGATTTCTCTCCAGAAGTAACAGCCCCCCTTTCCAGTCCGTCAAGACAGGGTCACAGAGCTCTGGTTGAGCTATTTATGCTTGTGCTGATGATGTAAGCAGTGACCTACTTCCTGGGTAATTAACAGTCCTTGCTTGGATAGAAGGAGTCTTTCAAAATGGCCTTTTGAACTGCCAGCTGGTGTTAACACCTATTGAAAAAGCTTCACAGGTTGCTTGCCCACTAGGTAGAAGGCCTCTTTGTAAAGGTCTCTAGAAGACTTTATATGCTGCTCAAGGAGAATTGACCTTGTTTTGCCTCTTGTGCTAAGCTATATTCTGATTTGATTTAAATTATAGCTCTCTGCTGCTACTAGGCTCTAACCTATTATGAAATTTAAACTACAAGCTCTCTGCTGGATTCTAAATTTAACCAGAAAGCTCTCTTCTGTGTTTTTAATTTGAAACTAAAAGTACTTTGCTGATGCTAGGCCCTGAGTGACTATGAAATTTAAACTACAGCTGTCTACTGGGTATGAAAGGTAACCAGAAAGTTCTCTTCTGTGTTTTTAAATTGAATCGTAAACTGTTGCTACTAGGCCCTGACTGATTTAACAAAAAAAAATAGTGGGTTCACAGATTAATTAGCTTTAAAAGAAAAAACAATTCCTTTCAGAAAAATTCCCAGAAGTATATACTCACAATTTCAGATTTCTCTCCAGAAGTAACAGCCCCCCTTTCCAGTCCTTCAAGACAGGGTCACAGAGCTCTGGTTGAGCTATTTATGCTTGTGCTGATGATGTAAGCAGTGACCTACTTCCTGGGTAATTAACAGTCCTTGCTTGGATAGAAGGAGTCTTTCAAAATGGCCTTTTGAACTGCCAGCTGGTGTTAACACCTATTGAAAAAGCTTCACAGGTTGCTTGCCCACTAGGTAGAAGGCCTCTTTGTAAAGGTCTCTAGAAGACTTTATATGCTGCTCAAGGAGAATTGACCTTGTTTTGCCTCTTGTGCTAAGCTATATTCTGATTTGATTTAAATTATAGCTCTCTGCTGCTACTAGGCTCTAACCTATTATGAAATTTAAACTACAAGCTCTCTGCTGGATTCTAAATTTAACCAGAAAGCTCTCTTCTGTGTTTTAATTTGAAACTAAAAGTACTTTGCTGATGCTAGGCCCTGAGTGACTATGAAATTTAAACTACAGCTGTCTACTGGGTATGAAAGGTAACCAGAAAGTTCTCTTCTGTGTTTTTAAATTGAATCGTAAACTGTTGCTACTAGGCCCTGACTGATTTAACAAAAAAAATAGTGGGTTCACAGATTAATTAGCTTTAAAAGAAAAAAAATTCCTTTCAGAAAAATTCCCAGAAGTATATACTCACAATTTCAGATTTCTCTCCAGAAGTAACAGCCCCCCTTTCCAGTCCTTCAAGACAGGGTCACAGAGCTCTGGTTGAGCTATTTATGCTTGTGCTGATGATGTAAGCAGTGACCTACTTCCTGGGTAATTAACAGTCCTTGCTTGGATAGAAGGAGTCTTTCAAAATGGCCTTTTGAACTGCCAGCTGGTGTTAACACCTATTGAAAAAGCTTCACAGGTTGCTTGCCCACTAGGTAGAAGGCCTCTTTGTAAAGGTCTCTAGAAGACTTTATATGCTGCTCAAGGAGAATTGACCTTGTTTTGCCTCTTGTGCTAAGCTATATTCTGATTTGATTTAAATTATAGCTCTCTGCTGCTACTAGGCTCTAACCTATTATGAAATTTAAACTACAAGCTCTCTGCTGGATTCTAAATTTAACCAGAAAGCTCTCTTCTGTGTTTTAATTTGAAACTAAAAGTACTTTGCTGATGCTAGGCCCTGAGTGACTATGAAATTTAAACTACAGCTGTCTACTGGGTATGAAAGGTAACCAGAAAGTTCTCTTCTGTGTTTTTAAATTGAATCGTAAACTGTTGCTACTAGGCCCTGACTGATTTAACAAAAAAAATAGTGGGTTCACAGATTAATTAGCTTTAAAAGAAAAAAAATTCCTTTCAGAAAAATTCCCAGAAGTATATACTCACAATTTCAGATTTCTCTCCAGAAGTAACAGCCCCCCTTTCCAGTCCTTCAAGACAGGGTCACAGAGCTCTGGTTGAGCTATTTATGCTTGTGCTGATGATGTAAGCAGTGACCTACTTCCTGGGTAATTAACAGTCCTTGCTTGGATAGAAGGAGTCTTTCAAAATGGCCTTTTGAACTGCCAGCTGGTGTTAACACCTATTGAAAAAGCTTCACAGGTTGCTTGCCCACTAGGTAGAAGGCCTCTTTGTAAAGGTCTCTAGAAGACTTTATATGCTGCTCAAGGAGAATTGACCTTGTTTTGCCTCTTGTGCTAAGCTATATTCTGATTTGATTTAAATTATAGCTCTTTGCTGCTACTAGGCTCTAACCTATTATGAAATTTAAACTACAAGCTCTCTGCTGGATTCTAAATTTAACCAGAAAGCTCTCTTCTGTGTTTTAATTTGAAACTAAAAGTACTTTGCTGATGCTAGGCCCTGAGTGACTATGAAATTTAAACTACAGCTGTCTACTGGGTATGAAAGGTAACCAGAAAGTTCTCTTCTGTGTTTTTAAATTGAATCGTAAACTGTTGCTACTAGGCCCTGACTGATTTAACAAAAAAAAAAATAGTGGGTTCACAGATTAATTAGCTTTAAAAGAAAAACAATTCCTTTCAGAAAAATTCCCAGAAGTATATACTCACAATTTCAGATTTCTCTCCAGAAGTAACAGCCCCCCTTTCCAGTCCTTCAAGACAGGGTCACAGAGCTCTGGTTGAGCTATTTATGCTTGTGCTGATGATGTAAGCAGTGACCTACTTCCTGGGTAATTAACAGTCCTTGCTTGGATAGAAGGAGTCTTTCAAAATGGCCTTTTGAACTGCCAGCTGGTGTTAACACCTATTGAAAAAGCTTCACAGGTTGCTTGCCCACTAGGTAGAAGGCCTCTTTGTAAAGGTCTCTAGAAGACTTTATATGCTGCTCAAGGAGAATTGACCTTGTTTTGCCTCTTGTGCTAAGCTATATTCTGATTTGATTTAAATTATAGCTCTCTGCTGCTACTAGGCTCTAACCTATTATGAAATTTAAACTACAAGCTCTCTGCTGGATTCTAAATTTAACCAGAAAGCTCTCTTCTGTGTTTTAATTTGAAACTAAAAGTACTTTGCTGATGCTAGGCCCTGAGTGACTATGAAATTTAAACTACAGCTGTCTACTGGGTATGAAAGGTAACCAGAAAGTTCTCTTCTGTGTTTTTAAATTGAATCGTAAACTGTTGCTACTAGGCCCTGACTGATTTAACAAAAAAAAATAGTGGGTTCACAGATTAATTAGCTTTAAAAGAAAAAAAATTCCTTTCAGAAAAATTCCCAGAAGTATATACTCACAATTTCAGATTTCTCTCCAGAAGTAACAGCCCCCCTTTCCAGTCCTTCAAGACAGGGTCACAGAGCTCTGGTTGAGCTATTTATGCTTGTGCTGATGATGTAAGCAGTGACCTACTTCCTGGGTAATTAACAGTCCTTGCTTGGATAGAAGGAGTCTTTCAAAATGGCCTTTTGAACTGCCAGCTGGTGTTAACACCTATTGAAAAAGCTTCACAGGTTGCTTGCCCACTAGGTAGAAGGCCTCTTTGTAAAGGTCTCTAGAAGACTTTATATGCTGCTCAAGGAGAATTGACCTTGTTTTGCCTCTTGTGCTAAGCTATATTCTGATTTGATTTAAATTATAGCTCTCTGCTGCTACTAGGCTCTAACCTATTATGAAATTTAAACTACAAGCTCTCTGCTGGATTCTAAATTTAACCAGAAAGCTCTCTTCTGTGTTTTAATTTGAAACTAAAAGTACTTTGCTGATGCTAGGCCCTGAGTGACTATGAAATTTAAACTACAGCTGTCTACTGGGTATGAAAGGTAACCAGAAAGTTCTCTTCTGTGTTTTTAAATTGAATCGTAAACTGTTGCTACTAGGCCCTGACTGATTTAACAAAAAAAAATAGTGGGTTCACAGATTAATTAGCTTTAAAAGAAAAAAAATTCCTTTCAGAAAAATTCCCAGAAGTATATACTCACAATTTCAGATTTCTCTCCAGAAGTAACAGCCCCCCTTTCCAGTCCTTCAAGACAGGGTCACAGAGCTCTGGTTGAGCTATTTATGCTTGTGCTGATGATGTAAGCAGTGACCTACTTCCTGGGTAATTAACAGTCCTTGCTTGGATAGAAGGAGTCTTTCAAAATGGCCTTTTGAACTGCCAGCTGGTGTTAACACCTATTGAAAAAGCTTCACAGGTTGCTTGCCCACTAGGTAGAAGGCCTCTTTGTAAAGGTCTCTAGAAGACTTTATATGCTGCTCAAGGAGAATTGACCTTGTTTTGCCTCTTGTGCTAAGCTATATTCTGATTTGATTTAAATTATAGCTCTCTGCTGCTACTAGGCTCTAACCTATTATGAAATTTAAACTACAAGCTCTCTGCTGGATTCTAAATTTAACCAGAAAGCTCTCTTCTGTGTTTTAATTTGAAACTAAAAGTACTTTGCTGATGCTAGGCCCTGAGTGACTATGAAATTTAAACTACAGCTGTCTACTGGGTATGAAAGGTAACCAGAAAGTTCTCTTCTGTGTTTTTAAATTGAATCGTAAACTGTTGCTACTAGGCCCTGACTGATTTAACAAAAAAAAAATAGTGGGTTCACAGATTAATTAGCTTTAAAAGAAAAAAAATTCCTTTCAGAAAAATTCCCAGAAGTATATACTCACAATTTCAGATTTCTCTCCAGAAGTAACAGCCCCCCTTTCCAGTCCTTCAAGACAGGGTCACAGAGCTCTGGTTGAGCTATTTATGCTTGTGCTGATGATGTAAGCAGTGACCTACTTCCTGGGTAATTAACAGTCCTTGCTTGGATAGAAGGAGTCTTTCAAAATGGCCTTTTGAACTGCCAGCTGGTGTTAACACCTATTGAAAAAGCTTCACAGGTTGCTTGCCCACTAGGTAGAAGGCCTCTTTGTAAAGGTCTCTAGAAGACTTTATATGCTGCTCAAGGAGAATTGACCTTGTTTTGCCTCTTGTGCTAAGCTATATTCTGATTTGATTTAAATTATAGCTCTCTGCTGCTACTAGGCTCTAACCTATTATGAAATTTAAACTACAAGCTCTCTGCTGGATTCTAAATTTAACCAGAAAGCTCTCTTCTGTGTTTTAATTTGAAACTAAAAGTACTTTGCTGATGCTAGGCCCTGAGTGACTATGAAATTTAAACTACAGCTGTCTACTGGGTATGAAAGGTAACCAGAAAGTTCTCTTCTGTGTTTTTAAATTGAATCTTAAACTGTTGCTACTAGGCCCTGACTGATTTAACAAAAAAAAATAGTGGGTTCACAGATTAATTAGCTTTAAAAGAAAAAAAATTCCTTTCAGAAAAATTCCCAGAAGTATATACTCACAATTTCAGATTTCTCTCCAGAAGTAACAGCCCCCCTTTCCAGTCCTTCAAGACAGGGTCACAGAGCTCTGGTTGAGCTATTTATGCTTGTGCTGATGATGTAAGCAGTGACCTACTTCCTGGGTAATTAACAGTCCTTGCTTGGATAGAAGGAGTCTTTCAAAATGGCCTTTTGAACTGCCAGCTGGTGTTAACACCTATTGAAAAAGCTTCACAGGTTGCTTGCCCACTAGGTAGAAGGCCTCTTTGTAAAGGTCTCTAGAAGACTTTATATGCTGCTCAAGGAGAATTGACCTTGTTTTGCCTCTTGTGCTAAGCTATATTCTGATTTGATTTAAATTATAGCTCTCTGCTGCTACTAGGCTCTAACCTATTATGAAATTTAAACTACAAGCTCTCTGCTGGATTCTAAATTTAACCAGAAAGCTCTCTTCTGTGTTTTAATTTGAAACTAAAAGTACTTTGCTGATGCTAGGCCCTGAGTGACTATGAAATTTAAACTACAGCTGTCTACTGGGTATGAAAGGTAACCAGAAAGTTCTCTTCTGTGTTTTTAAATTGAATCGTAAACTGTTGCTACTAGGCCCTGACTGATTTAACAAAAAAAAATAGTGGGTTCACAGATTAATTAGCTTTAAAAGAAAAAAAATTCCTTTCAGAAAAATTCCCAGAAGTATATACTCACAATTTCAGATTTCTCTCCAGAAGTAACAGCCCCCCTTTCCAGTCCTTCAAGACAGGGTCACAGAGCTCTGGTTGAGCTATTTATGCTTGTGCTGATGATGTAAGCAGTGACCTACTTCCTGGGTAATTAACAGTCCTTGCTTGGATAGAAGGAGTCTTTCAAAATGGCCTTTTGAACTGCCAGCTGGTGTTAACACCTATTGAAAAAGCTTCACAGGTTGCTTGCCCACTAGGTAGAAGGCCTCTTTGTAAAGGTCTCTAGAAGACTTTATATGCTGCTCAAGGAGAATTGACCTTGTTTTGCCTCTTGTGCTAAGCTATATTCTGATTTGATTTAAATTATAGCTCTCTGCTGCTACTAGGCTCTAACCTATTATGAAATTTAAACTACAAGCTCTCTGCTGGATTCTAAATTTAACCAGAAAGCTCTCTTCTGTGTTTTAATTTGAAACTAAAAGTACTTTGCTGATGCTAGGCCCTGAGTGACTATGAAATTTAAACTACAGCTGTCTACTGGGTATGAAAGGTAACCAGAAAGTTCTCTTCTGTGTTTTTAAATTGAATCGTAAACTGTTGCTACTAGGCCCTGACTGATTTAACAAAAAAAAATAGTGGGTTCACAGATTAATTAGCTTTAAAAGAAAAAAAATTCCTTTCAGAAAAATTCCCAGAAGTATATACTCACAATTTCAGATTTCTCTCCAGAAGTAACAGCCCCCCTTTCCAGTCCTTCAAGACAGGGTCACAGAGCTCTGGTTGAGCTATTTATGCTTGTGCTGATGATGTAAGCAGTGACCTACTTCCTGGGTAATTAACAGTCCTTGCTTGGATAGAAGGAGTCTTTCAAAATGGCCTTTTGAACTGCCAGCTGGTGTTAACACCTATTGAAAAAGCTTCACAGGTTGCTTGCCCACTAGGTAGAAGGCCTCTTTGTAAAGGTCTCTAGAAGACTTTATATGCTGCTCAAGGAGAATTGACCTTGTTTTGCCTCTTGTGCTAAGCTATATTCTGATTTGATTTAAATTATAGCTCTCTGCTGCTACTAGGCTCTAACCTATTATGAAATTTAAACTACAAGCTCTCTGCTGGATTCTAAATTTAACCAGAAAGCTCTCTTCTGTGTTTTAATTTGAAACTAAAAGTACTTTGCTGATGCTAGGCCCTGAGTGACTATGAAATTTAAACTACAGCTGTCTACTGGGTATGAAAGGTAACCAGAAAGTTCTCTTCTGTGTTTTTAAATTGAATCGTAAACTGTTGCTACTAGGCCCTGACTGATTTAACAAAAAAAATAGTGGGTTCACAGATTAATTAGCTTTAAAAGAAAAAAAATTCCTTTCAGAAAAATTCCCAGAAGTATATACTCACAATTTCAGATTTCTCTCCAGAAGTAACAGCCCCCCTTTCCAGTCCTTCAAGACAGGGTCACAGAGCTCTGGTTGAGCTATTTATGCTTGTGCTGATGATGTAAGCAGTGACCTACTTCCTGGGTAATTAACAGTCCTTGCTTGGATAGAAGGAGTCTTTCAAAATGGCCTTTTGAACTGCCAGCTGGTGTTAACACCTATTGAAAAAGCTTCACAGGTTGCTTGCCCACTAGGTAGAAGGCCTCTTGTAAAGGTCTCTAGAAGACTTTATATGCTGCTCAAGGAGAATTGACCTTGTTTTGCCTCTTGTGCTAAGCTATATTCTGATTTGATTTAAATTATAGCTCTCTGCTGCTACTAGGCTCTAACCTATTATGAAATTTAAACTACAAGCTCTCTGCTGGATTCTAAATTTAACCAGAAAGCTCTCTTCTGTGTTTTAATTTGAAACTAAAAGTACTTTGCTGATGCTAGGCCCTGAGTGACTATGAAATTTAAACTACAGCTGTCTACTGGGTATGAAAGGTAACCAGAAAGTTCTCTTCTGTGTTTTAAATTGAATCCTAAACTTTTGCTACTAGGCCCTGACTGATTTAACAAAAAAAAATAGTGGGTTCACAGATTAATTAGCTTTAAAAGAAAAAAAATTCCTTTCAGAAAAATTCCCAGAAGTATATACTCACAATTTCAGATTTCTCTCCAGAAGTAACAGCCCCCCTTTCCAGTCCTTCAAGACAGGGTCACAGAGCTCTGGTTGAGCTATTTATGCTTGTGCTGATGATGTAAGCAGTGACCTACTTCCTGGGTAATTAACAGTCCTTGCTTGGATAGAAGGAGTCTTTCAAAATGGCCTTTTGAACTGCCAGCTGGTGTTAACACCTATTGAAAAAGCTTCACAGGTTGCTTGCCCACTAGGTAGAAGGCCTCTTTGTAAAGGTCTCTAGAAGACTTTATATGCTGCTCAAGGAGAATTGACCTTGTTTTGCCTCTTGTGCTAAGCTATATTCTGATTTGATTTAAATTATAGCTCTCTGCTGCTACTAGGCTCTAACCTATTATGAAATTTAAACTACAAGCTCTCTGCTGGATTCTAAATTTAACCAGAAAGCTCTCTTCTGTGTTTTAATTTGAAACTAAAAGTACTTTGCTGATGCTAGGCCCTGAGTGACTATGAAATTTAAACTACAGCTGTCTACTGGGTATGAAAGGTAACCAGAAAGTTCTCTTCTGTGTTTTTAAATTGAATCTTAAACTGTTGCTACTAGGCCCTGACTGATTTAACAAAAAAAAATAGTGGGTTCACAGATTAATTAGCTTTAAAAGAAAAAAAATTCCTTTCAGAAAAATTCCCAGAAGTATATACTCACAATTTCAGATTTCTCTCCAGAAGTAACAGCCCCCCTTTCCAGTCCTTCAAGACCACTACAGTCTTGTTTCCAGATGGAGCGAGATAGATTTGTATGAGTCTCAGAGTTCTTTTGTTGTTTTCTAGGTGTTACGCCATACTTGTCTAGTATTTATTCCTGGTATTGTTAAGGTTGTTTTTTGTAAGGGTGCGACTCCAGTGTGTGTTAGGAGTAGATATAGTAGCAGTAGTGCTAAGAGGAGTCTGTATGTTAATAGCAGGGTTCAAATGGGTTAGTTTTGCTTCTGTGCTGCAGTACGTGAGTCTTTGGAGCCCCTTCTGTTTCTAGTGTTGTAGTTTTCTTTTGGTCTTTGGCTTACCTTGCACTAGTGTGTTTTCTTGTGGCTTCTTTTCCTGTGGTCCACTCCAAGGACCACGTCTAAGAGCCCTTCGATCTGGCCCTTAGACGCAGGCCTGCTGGCTTGGGTGCGCCTGGAGTGGTGCCATTTAAATGTTCCTGCAGCTCTGTTGCTTGGTGATGCCACGGGGGGAGGGGGGATGTCAGGTCACGTGTGCTCTGTGGGCCTTTGCTCCTTTTGATTCTGCTGCTGTGACGCTCTGTTCACTGCAGTCTGCAAGTGAGGCTAACGAGGTGCTGAACAGGTGAGTGGACCTTTTATTAGCTTCCCTGATTTTTAGCATTCATTATCCATCTGTTCATTCTGGACAGGCGATCAGTAGTACACCCCCACTTTCATCACCTTCCCCTTTTAACGTGGAATTTCTATTCATAGAGATTCTACAATGTGTGTTGTTTCCTGCAAAACTTTAATCCTGTGTGACTCATGCCCTCTCTAACATACAGCGCAACCCCTCCACCAATTGTATCTCTTCTATCATTGCGATATAGTTTATACACAGGTATCACAGTGTCCAATTGGTTGTCCTCCTTCCACCAGGTCTCTGAGATGTCAATCATATCTAACCTTTCATTTAGTGCTATATATTCTAACTCTCTCATCTTATTTGTTAGACTTCTAGCTTTTGCATACAGGCATTTTAGAGGTATTTTATTCATATTAATCTGGTTATCAGTTGATACTGGTAATTTTGGAATCTTTTAGTTCTTTCTTCTCTGAGTTACTTTTATCTTTATTGGAACCTGTCAGGATGCCCTGTCTTCTCTCTTTTGCTAGTATCCTTCAAGGATACATCCTTCCAAACCATGCCCTCTTGGACAATTGTAGGCTTTCCCCTATTTTCTAGTTTAAAAGCTGCTTTATCTCCTTCCCATTGACTGGATCCAACCACAGTCTGTGACTAGAGCAGCATTCTAGTGCTCTGCCCCTATGTCCGTCCCATTGGCTGGATCCAACCACAGTCTGTGACTAGAGCAGTATTCCAGTGCTCTGCCCCTATGTCCTTCCCATTGGCTGGATCCTACCCACAGTTTGTGACTACAGCAGCATTCCAGTTCTCCGCCCCTACAGCCGAAATTTCCATTAGCTGTATCCTACTTACAGTCTCTGCTGCTAGTTACATTGGAAGCAAGCAGGGCAGGCTCACTCACACAGGGGGTGAGGGATTAGAGAACCGCTGATAGAGATTTTAAACTATGAAAAATGTGCAGATATGTTAGCCATCCTTCTAGCTTCTAGACATTAATGTAAAAATCAGTAGAATCCTGAAAAAACAGACAGTTGTTAATCCTAACCTCCTAAATATGAGCACATTTGACAGGACCTCTCTTAACTTTGGAACCTAGGTATGTTCCTTGCCAGTTCATTAAACTTGCTAGGCCCATGGCAGCACAATTATTTGCTAGTACACTTCATAACCAATAAGAAAGCAGTAACATCCATTTATAGTAGTGGCCAAAAAATTAAGGCAGGTATCGTTTTCTACAATTTATTGTTAAATAATGTACTGTGGAGATGTTACACGTACTTACTTATTTAATCAGCATGGCGATTAGTCACACCGTGCATCTGGCATCCATTTTAGTTTACTTACACTCTGTTGTAGGTTTCTTGGATGAAGTTTTGAATTTTTACAACTAGGAAAATATTGAAAGTTACATGTGAAATATACAATCAAGATGGGTAGAAAGTGCAATATTAATGACTTTGTAAAGGGACAAGTTGTCACACTCCATGCTGAAGGATATTCACAACATGTTATTGCAAAGCATTTGCATATATCAAGGTGTGCAGTTCAGAATGTTCTGAAATCAGGTGCCCGTACACGTCGTTCGAAATGTGGGCATAGACGGATAACTACTGGATTCCTCAAAAGCATTATTACATCTAGAACACATACTTCATCTCAACGTGTGGCTCAGGTTAGCTAATGATTGAGGAATAAAGATAAGTGCCAGATCTGTCCAATGACGGCTTGTGGATGAATTCAAACTCGTGGCCAGAAGACCTGCCAAGAAGCCTATGATGACCAGGAAACAAACTGCTGCCCGCATACAGTTTTGTAGCAAGATGAAAGACAAATCTGCTGAATAGTGGGAGAGGGTAATGTTCACAGATGAAAGTACATTTCAACAAGTATGTGGGAGTGGTTACAACTACGTCCATCGACCAGCAGGCGAGAGACTAAATCCAAAGTACACGATCAAGGCTGTTAAACACCCACCATTGGTCATGGTATGGCGTGGTATCTTGGCTAATTGACGATGTGGCCTGCACATTTTTGAGAAAGGTGAAAGAGTAAATGCTGAAAAATACATAACCATGCTGAATAGTAAAGTTAAAATGCACATGAATGTTTCTGGCACAACTATATTTCAGCAGTTTTGTATCTTCAAGATAAGAAACAACACATCAGCCGGAATTCTACAGGAAATGATATGCAGACCTAAAGAAGGAGCACAAGTGATACCATTTCAACACCTAGTTCTTACACCAACGAAGAGGGCTCTTTCATTAGCAGCACCCGCCATCTGGAATTCTCTCCTAGAGAAGGTCAGGACAACCAAGGGCTTAAAGGACTTCAGAAACCCTCTCAGAACCTTCCTTTTCACTGATTGCTTCAGAGATAATACCTTGTTCTTCCCCCTCATCTCACATGCCTAAAACAATATCTAACCCTTGTACATATGTTGCAATGTATTTGTTTTGCCTCTGTGCAAACCCTGCATGTTATCTGACCTACATTTACACATTGAGTTCTCTTTAATGTTTGTTTTTAATGTAAACCACTTTGATTGTACAAGAACGCGGTACAAAAAACTTGTTAAATAAATAAAATTGTCCCCTCATTGCAGAGCTTGATTTCAATCGAAAGAGGCTCTCTTCCTGAGCATTTATGCCACAGAGATATTATTTCTTTATTTAACAGGTTTTATATACCGTCATATTCAAGGCGGTTCACATGGAACAAACATAGCAATAAGCTTTTACATAGAACAGGGAGTAGGAACGTGAAGGAGTATATGGGGTATTTGTTAAATGTATCTAAGGCTAAACTATGTACAGAGACATTGTTGCAAGTGACATGATACAGAGACATTGTTGCAAGTGACAAATCCCCCCTACTCACCCACAAAGCTCTCTACCAAACACAAACCTCCCAGCTCTGCACCCTACTGCCTCAACCAGCCCACAACAGAACAACCAGACAAACCACAAACAACTCCCTCGTCATCCCACACAAAAGAACGAAATACAACCAACGGACCTGCAACAGAGCCTTCGAACTAAATGCACCATCCCTCTGGAACTCTACCGAATCACATCAGAAGCAACACAGACCCCTTATCTTTCAGGAAATAACTTAAAAATGCATTATTCCAAGAATTCCTCAGACCAGAAACAAGCACCTAACACTGACTCCCTCCCAACCTCCATCCTATATAACCATAACACAATGTCTATGTCTATGTCCCAATTAATTGTTAAAAATCATTATTGTTGGCCACCTGGTGACGGCCTCAAACCCTTGCAACTGATTGTATGTTCTACCGCTTTGACCCAGTGAAAAGCGGGATATAAATACAGCTAAATAAATAAATAATTACTTGTCCATTTCTATGTCTGTAAGGTCTGACTGTGGCATTAGTTTTATTAGGTATTTAAGCATCTCTGTCATATCTCCTCTCTCCCATCTTTCCTCCAAAGTATTACTACTGCTGCTCCTTGATACCTTGTCCTCGCTTGGTTTTAAGGGCTCTGTACTGTCCTGGGTCTCTTCTTATCTCTCCCATCACTCTTTCAGTGTTTGTTCTGGTGGATCCTCCTCTGCTGCTATCCTGCTCTCACTTGCTGTACCCCAAGGATCTGTCTTGGGCACACTCCTTTTCTCTCTCTATACCCAGTCCCTTGGTACATTCATCTCTTCCCAAGGCTTTCAGTACCATCTTTACGCTGATGACTCCCAGATCTACCTCTCTGCACCTGAAATTTCTACAGCAATCCAGGCCCGGATCTCTGCCTGCCTTTCTGACATTGCTGCTTGGATGTCTCACCGCCACTTGAAATTGGACATGGCCAGGTCTGAGTTTCACATTTTTCCCTCTAATCCTGGTCTCCCTTATCTCCTTTCTCAGACTGTGTATAATAAAACACTTGTCATCTGCCTCTAGACTATTGTAACCTGCTCCTTGCTAGTCTCCCTCTGAATCATCTCTCTCCCCTTCAGTCTGTTCAACACTGCTGTGTCTTTCCCATTGTATTAGGTGTGACAAGCTTGATAAACTACTCCTACCTGTTAAATCGTATGAACTCCAGCAGGAGGCTCTCTTTTGCATGATACAAGTACTACATCATGCATTAGCAGTAAATTTGAGAGACTAAGGTCATATTCCACATAGCTTGGCTTAGAAGTGAAGTTCACGACTGTTATGTTAGGTGCAAAACTCACCCATTAGGCAAAACTACCCTGAGATAATACCTGAAAGGAAGGACTACAGCTCCCAGAGTGCACAGTGACACTACCACAGAGTAATATGCCCAAGGAAGGACTACAGCTCCCAGAGTGCACTGTCACACTCCCAAACAGTTATACCCCCTAGGAAGGACTTCGGCTCCCAGAGTGCACTCTGACAATTCTATACAGTAATATTTTCTAGGAAGAACTACAGCTCCTAGAGTGCACTGTGACACTCCCAAACAGTCATACCCCCTAGGAAGGACTACAGCACCTGAAAGTGCACTGTGACACTCCCACAGAGTAATACTCCAGAGGAAGGACTACAGCTTCCAGAGTACACTGTAACACTCCCACATAGTAATACACCCTAGAAAGGACTACAGCTCCCAATGTGAACTGTGAAACTCCCACACGGTAATTCCCCCTAGGAAGGACTATAGCTCCCAGAGTGCACTGTGACACTCCCATATAGTCATCCCTCCTAGGATTGACTACAGCTCCCAGAATGCACTGTCACACTCCAACACAGTAATACCCCCTAAGAAGGACCACAGCTCCTAGAGTACATTGTGACACTCCCACAGAGGAATCCCCTAGGAAGGACTAGAGCACCAATAATGCACTGTGACAGTCACACATAGTAATCCCTCCTATGAAGGACTATAGCTCCCAGAGTGCACTATGATACTCCCATACAGTAATCCGTCCTGGGAAGGACTACAACTCCCAGAGTGCACTGTAATCTGATTCTGATTTGTTAATCTCAACAGCTTTGGATAAAAGAAGATATTCCGTAGTGCATAAGAGAAAAATAAAAGCTTAATAGTTTCTTCTGATACATTGAAGGCAAGGAAACTTTTCTCTCTGCTCAGATCTGAACCTCCTTCCCCTACACCCCCCTCCTTCCCCTTGGGCAGTCACAGGCTAGGAAAATAGTTGTGTCTTTGTACTTTGGCAAAAATGAATTGGGTACCGGATGCCCTTTTATTATCTAGGGAGGTTTATAAACTTTTAGGATAAGACTGTATGTGTGATGTTTCCCCAGAGCCAGATTCCTACCTTATCTTAAGTTTCTGAGTAGGGGATTGCTCCTTACTTAGGTCATGGATGACCTTGTTACAACCTTGAAAAATAAACTTTATGCTTTTTTTTTTTTATTTAAAGTTTTTAACTAGGGTTGCCATCTGGCTCCAGATGGGCCCGACAGGTTTCATCCAGTCCTGGGTTTACCCCATTGTATGCAGGGACATGTAGTTCTGATTTCTCCATTGCACTCCATAAGAAAAGCAAGACTACATATCCCTGCATGACATGGGAAAAAAAAACCCAGGACTGGATCAAGCCCGTCGGGCACATCTGGAGCCAGTTGGCAACTCTAGTTTTAACACAGGTACAGAAAACTATCAGTACAATCCGCTCCTGGAGGACTTGCACAATAATTAAACACAAAATCATCAGTTAGGACAATTGCCATAAAACAGCCTTATATTTTTTGCCATTTTTTAAAGAACCCTATTATAACCAAGATTCCCCACTCAACTACTTCTCTCTCCCCCCTTCCCCTCCACCCACCTCCCTCTTCCCCTTCTCCCATTCCCTTTCCCCTCCCCCACCCACCTTCCCTTCCCCCTGCTACAAATTCAGTAAGATAAGAGGCATCCCTCCATCCTGGTAGTATTAGGAAGGAATGGGTGATATTTATTTATTTAAACAGATTTCTATACCGCCTTTTCCTAAAATCAAGATGGTCTACACAGCAAACAAGCAACAAAATACTGTATATAGTGTGTGCATGCATTGAGCAGTGAGTGCATGTGTGTGTAGATGGTAGTTGATTCTTGGTGAGCTATTTACAATGTGCACTATTTACAATACGATGTACATCAGGACTTTACTTCAATACTATGATTGTGTCACGAGGGGAGGGTGGTTGAGCTGGGGTATTGTCTGTTGCACAGGTTAAGTGATGTCACCGTAGTGCTCTATGAAGAGGGTCATTTTTAGCAGTTTCCTAAAGTCCTTAATGGCTGTTGTTGACCGTAGTTCATCAGGGAGGACCTTCCAAATTGTTGGTGCCGTCTTTGATAAGGCTCGTTTTTCGGTGTCCTTGCGTAGCTTGGTGAAGTCTCTTGGTGTGTTGACATGGTTGGATGTGCCTCTCCTCCTCGGTCTTGTGTTGCTGTCGGGTTGTATTAGTGGGTGTAGGCTGAAAGCTGATGATTGGTAAGCCTTCAAGCCAAGGAGTGGTCCTCATTATGTACCTCCAGTAAAAATATGTATGCTGCAGGCAGTGAGACGTATATTAACAGAAAAGACTCCCAGACCTGTTCAAACTGGGGCAGGCGCATTCTCCCAACTGCTATCCCTGTTCCATTGTGTACAAGTCCCACATCCGTTCCAGCTCTCATGATAGAGGCAATACCTGTTTCCAGGTGGTCGCAATTGTCAGCCTAGCTGCGTTCACAGTATGACGAAACAGCTCTAACTGGGAGAGTCGTCCTCGAGGGACCTCCTCCCAAAAAGAAAAATACCTGGATCCCAGGGGATATTCAAGCCAATCATTTTTTTCAGGCGATATTGTATCCCCCTCCAAAAGCCCTGAATTTGGAGACAGAACCACCACACGTGCACCAAGGTGCCTCTCCTGCTGGAAGTTCCGCCAGCATAAGTCTGACGCCCCCCGGAAAGCTCGGGCAGGGTATGGTTCTATCATTAGGCAGAGTGAGACGGCTGCCTCAGGCGGCAAAGTTTTAGGAGCGGCAAGCAATTCCCCTAAAACAGCCCAGCTGTGGCCACCTCACGCTGCCTTTGACCTGCTGCTGGCACCACCGCCGCTTCTCCTGGGTCTTTGGTAGTGCTGATGTCATCAGAAGGGGAGGATTGATGCTGAGTGGCAGCTTAAAAAAAAAATACAAACAAAAACGCAGGGTCTTCAAAATTCCAACCCGCTTGAAAGGCTCTAATGGCCCAGCCCCTTTCTGACACATACTGACATCAGAGGGGGCGGTACTAGCAAAAGCTTACAAGCATGCTGGAGTCTGGAAGACCCTCTGCTTTTGCTTGAATTTTTTTAAAGCCACAGCTCATTAAGAAAAACAGCAACGGCAGCAGTTTGGGGGCAGGAAGGAAAGAAGGTCATGTTGGGCAGAGCCAACCCTAGGCAGGAATGAGCATGTTGCCTGCATATGGCTCCGCTCTTGAAGAGGCCCCACGCCTGGCCAGAGGAGGGACAGGAAGCAATAGAAAGCTGCAAGGCAGCATAAGTGTAAAAATAGAAAAGCCACGATCGCCAGTAAAAGGAGCCAAGATCAGTTCCAGGCTCTGCAGCCTTGTCAAGCTGAGGAGGGCAGGTGGGTTTTTTAAAAAGTTGAATCTGCAGCTGCGATCGCTGGGGCCTCTGCAAGCCACAATCACAGGAGCTGGGTGGGGGGTTGGGGGGGGGGGCAAAGGCAGGGAGAGACACAAAAAAGCAACCCCGGGAAGCAGTGGTGATTGGTGATTGAAGCTTGGGTCCTGTTCCAGAGCCTCAGTAAAGGTGCCAGAACAGGTCCGATGTCATGAGTGGAGGCCTGTACTGTGTGCTGGGAGACAGAGGCACATATAAGTGGCCAGGGCTAGAAGTGGCTTGGTGGGAGAGTGGATGTCCCGTGGCAGGAATACCACCATAACTGGGTCTGTTCCAGCGGGGCAGCCACATAAGGTACACAGAAGTAGGGGCACATTCTGAGCCAGAAGGAGGTGGAAGATGCCCCCAACTGGAAATCTAAGTCAGAGCCTTTTGCGGAACACCTGAGCCACACAATTCAGGGGAGCAAGAGGGCTGCGCTATCTGGGGAGGGGCTTCTAAGTCCTCACTTCCCAGCCTAGTGGCATGCCTGGCATGGATCCCAGGGCCCCATCGGTCCAATTTTGTAGAGCCAGGGCTGGAACAACAGCTTATGTGGATCTGCAGATCGCTCTACCAGGAATTCAATGCCTGCAGTTCAATCGCTTTCTAAATGTGTCCTTGCAGCTAGTTTTGCGATGCAGGTGAAATTAGCATCAAAGCATTCTGGACATGTTTAGAATGTGATCGGTATAACTGGGCTTCAATGCTGGTAATGCAAAAGCTTATGCTGTGGCTCCGCAAAACACTCTACTGGGACCTCAGTGCCGGTCGTGCAGTCATGTTCTAAACATGTCCTTGTGGCCCAGAATGTCTTGATGCTCATCTCACCTGCATCACAAGATCAGCATCAAGATATTCGGGGCGGCAAAGATAAGAACATAAGATATGCCATACTGGGTCAGACCAAGGTCCATCAAGCCCAGTATCCTGTTTCCAACAGTGGCCAATCTAGATCATACGTACCTAGCAGTTTTCACAAAAGACACAGGTTCCGCAATGCCTGTACTGGGTCAAGCATTGATATCCTGGGTCCTTCTTAATAATGATTTATGGACCTTTCCTCCAGGAACTTGTCCAAACCTTTTTTAAACCCAGCTACACTAACAGCCTTTACTACATCCTCCGGTAACAAATTCCAGAGTTTGATTACACGTTGAGTGAAAAAATATCTTCTTTTATTAGTCTTAAATAGTTTACCCTGTAGCTTCATTGCATGTCCCCTAGTCTTTCTATATTCTGATAACGTAAACAATCGATCTACGCTTACCCGTTCCACTCCGTTCATTAATTTATAGACTTTTATCAAATCTCCCCTCAGCCGTCTCTTTTCCAGGTTAAAGAGCCCTAACCTTCGGGGAGTGGTTTGTGGCAAGATGGCAGTGTGAGCGTTTTTTTGAGCTGAGTATGCCTAAGCGAAAGGGCAAAGCAAAGGCTCCTCCCGCGGAGCCTGTACCTGCCCGTTCTTCTGGAGCGATGGATAAGTTCATTCAGCTGACAGAGAGGCAGAAAGGGGAGATTCGAGTGGGCGTGGTGCTGTCGGATATGGTGTCTCCGGTAGCGCATACCCTGGAGGTTTCTCTCTCCCCCGACAATCGATCCCTGCCTCGACGTCTGACCTGTCCGGCACCTCTTCTCGCGGGAGGAGAAACTGCTCCGCCCGAAGTTGGTGGAGCGCTGTCTGCGGAGCGGGTCCTGCTGGAGCAAGGCGCTGGAATACAATCCTCAGAGGAGAGGGCTCAGGAAAAGACCTCTGTTGCAATCTTGGAGGCGGTTATTGCATCTGGTGGAAATGCGGGAGAAGTTGCTGGGCTTAAGACTTCTACACCGAAGGCTGATGTTGCAAAAGGATTTTTGCTGCAGTCTCCTAAGGAGATCTCTCTGGAGACGATTTGGGGAGCTATTCTGCAGCTTTCTTCCATGGTCAGCCAACATATAGAGTTAACAACTACGCGGTTGGGAACATTGGAAAGTTTAACCTCTGAAGTTAAGGGAGAAGTGGTGAACTTTTGTTTGAAAATTGAGGACTTTGACCAGAAAGTGACTCAGGTTTCAATGTTGAACGATTCTATTGTTAAAGATAATGTTTCTATTCGGATGAAATTAGAAAACTTAGAAAATGTGGTTAGAGCTGCTAATAGAAGGCTGCTAAATTTTCCGGTTGTGGCTAATATGTTACCAATTGATCTATTTAAGAAATATATGCATGAGAATTTGGGAGTGCCAACTGATTTAATCCCCCCTATTGTGAAAGCTTATTTTTTACTTACGGGTAAGAAAGTGGGGGTGATATCAGAGGGTGCCTTAACTATGGATACTTTAGATGTCTCTGCTTTGTTGCAATCTCCTCGGGAAGTTGATTTACCAGTTTCCACACTGCTGGTATCTCTTGCCTTACCCTCTGATAGAGAGTGGCTTTTGAAGTTGTACTTTAAGAAATGGTCTACTTTGTTCCTGGGGAAGAGGGTTGGGATGTTCCCTGACGTCTCCAGGGAAACCCAGAAAAGACGTAAAGCTTTTTTGTTGTTAAGATCAGGGTTGGTTCAGATTGGGGCCTCTTTTGTTTTAAGATTTCCCTGTAATTGTTTGGTTTTCTTTCGGGATAAGAAGTATGTGTTTTTTCAGCCTGAGGATCTATCATCTTTTATTAGTGCCCAGATTGCTTCCTTAGCATAAGGAATGTTGTTTATTGGATTCTCTCTGTCCCGCGCCCCTGAAGCCGTTTTTTGTGTTATAATTTCATCTTGGATCAAGGTTCACTATCCTTGTGTATTGTCTGGACACTCCTCCCATTATTGTGGGCTACCTGAACTCTTGTATTAATTACTATTTCTTATTGTATGTTTCTGTGGGTTATTTACCTTACAAAGAGTTTGTTTTCTGTACGAGCACTTGCTTGATTGTTATTGTAAATCTTATAAATAGAAAAAAAAAAAAAGAGCCCTAACCTTTTCAGCCTTTCTTCATAGGAGTATCCTTCCATCCCCTTTACCATTTTGTGGCTCTTCTCTGAACCTTTTCTAATAACGCTATATCCTTTTTAAGATACGGCGACCAGAATTGCACACAATATTCAAGGTGCGGTCTCACCATGGAGCGATATAGAGGCATTATAATATCTTTTGTTTTATTTTCCATTCCTTTCCTTATGACAGTAAAACATGTTATATGTATGTATATAGTTTCCCCAGTTAACCCAAGTTTAAAACTCCTGTTTTATGTAACGTAGGACGAATGTTGTCCAAATATTCTGTTCATTATAAACCGCACTGATGAGAAATAGTGCGGTATATAAGAAATGTTAAATAAAATAAATAAATGGACCCACTGACTCTCTCACAGGTTTTTTGCTACAAATGTACTTGAAAAAAATCTTTATTTCATGTTTTTGCTTCCTCAGCAAGCTTCTTCTCAAATTCTACCTTTGCCTGCTTTATCAATGCCTTGCATTTAACTTGCCAATGCTTGTGCTGTTTCCAGGTTTTGTGTTTGGCTCTTTTTTCCATTTCCTGAAAGATGCTTTTTTGGCAACAACAGCCTCTCTGACCTCATCTTTAAACCATGCTGGCAGTTTTTTGGACTTCCTTCCACTTTTCTTAAAGCGTGGAATACAGCTGGTCTGAGCTTCCAAGATAGTATTTTTCTACAACACCCAAGCTTGATGTAAGTCTTTAACCTTTGCAACTGCTCCTTTTTAGTTTTTTTCTTAACTATTTTCCTCAGTTTATCATAGTCTCCCTTTCGAAAGTTAAAAGGTAGTACTGTGGATTTCCTTACTATCCCTCCTCCGCTAATTAAATCAAAGGCAATCATGCTATGATCAATATTGCCAAGTGGCCCCAACACCCTTATCTCTTGCACTAGATCTGGTGTTCCACTAAGGACTAGGTCTAATATGACTTCCCCTCTGGTCGGTTCATGAACCAACTGCTCCAAGAAGCAGTCATTTATGTCATCTAGGAACTTTATCTCCCTAGCATGTCCTGCCGTGACACTGACCCAGTCGATACCGGGGTAATTGAAATCACCCATTATTATTACTGTGCTGTAACTTTTGTTAGCTTCCTTGATTTCTTTGAGCATTTCATCATCAATTTGTTCATTCTGGCCAGGCGGTCGATAGTACACCCCCACTGCCATCGCCTTCCCCTTTTTACATGGAATTTCAATCCATAGAGATTCTACAGCAAATTTTGTTTCCTGCAAACTTTAATCCTTTCTGACTCAATGCCTTCTCTAACATAGAGCGCAACCTTTCCACCAATTTGATCAGCTCTATCATTACAATATAGTTTGTACCCAGGTATCACAGTGTCCCACTGGTTGTCCTCCTTCCACCATGTCTCTGATGTTCCAGTCATATCTAACCTCTCCTTTAGTGCTATATAGTCTAACTCTCCCATCTTATTTTCTAGCAATTGCATACAAGCATTTTAGAGACTGTATTTTATTCATATTAATTTGGCTATTGGTAGACGTGGGTAATTTGGGATCTTTAAGCTCTGTCTGCTCCATACTCGAAGGCATTTGGGCTATTTTACTCTCAACAGGTTCATCGTCGAAGGAGAAGAAATTGAAATCGTGAATAACTTTAACCTACTTGGATCAACTATCAATAAAGAAGCAACAAGCAGTCAAGAAATCAGACGACGCATTTATTTATTTTATTTATTAACAATTCTTATATACCGCACTCTTAGCCATCAGCGCGGTTTACATTGAACAGAAACATCCGACAATATACATTTGTCTGGTCATTACATTTAACAGGGAGTAGAACTTGGAGAAACGGGGTAACTATATACAATGGTGGTTCATCTGATAAGGGACATCATGGTCAACTATATACATAGGTGGTACGACAGTACAGGAAACTGCTTGTTATTTACATTGCTCTTGGCAGAATGGCTATGAAAGACCTAGATAAGATTCTCAAGAGCAGAGATGTCTCTCTCCATACAAAGATTCGACTTGTTCAAGCCATGGTATTTTCAATAACATCATATGGATGTGAAAGCTGGACAGTGAATGACAGACAGGAAGAAAATTGATGCCTCTGAATTATGGTGCTGGCGGCGAATACTGTGTATACCATGGACTGTCCGAAGAACAAACCAGTCTGTACTAGAGGAGATCAAACCTAAGCTTTCTTTAGAAGCTCAGATGACAAGACTTCGACTTTCATACTTTGGACACATCATGCGGAGAGAGAGATCATTAGAGAAAGACATCATGCTTGGCAAGATAGAAGGTCAACGCAAAAGAGGAAGGCCAGCAATGAGATGGATCGATACAATAACAGCAGCTACGGGTACCAGTCTGACAACAATGAGCCACCTGACTGAAGACCGAACACAATTTAGGATAGCTATCCAGAGGGTCGCCATGAGTCGACTCCGACTCGACGGCACTTAACAACAACAACTCTTTTTAGGAACCTCTCTGCTTTTGGTAGCATCCTTCAAGGATACATTCTTCTGAACCATCCGCTCTTGGGCGACTGTCGGCTTTCCCCTATTATCTAGTTTAAAAACTGCTCTATCTCCTTTTTAAAGGTTAATGCCAGCAGCCTGGTTCTATCCCGTTTAAGGTGAAGCCCATCCCTTCGTAAGAGCCCCTCCTTTCCCCAGAATGTTCCCCAGTTCCTAACAAATCCAAAACCCTCATCTCTGCACCATTGTCTCATCCACGCATTGAGACTCCGGAGCTCTGCCTGCCTTTTGGGTCCTGCACGTGGAACGGGATGCATTTCGGAGAATGCTACCCTGGAAGTTCTGGATTTCAACTTCCTACCTAAAAGCCTAAATTTAGCCTCCAGAACCTCCCTACCACATTTTCCTGTCATTGCTACCGACATGTACCGAGACAGCAGACTCCTCCCCAGCACAATCTAAGACCTTATCTAGGTGGCGCGTGAGGTGCGCTACCTTCGCTCCAGGCAGGCATGTTACCAGGCGATCCTCATGTCCACCAGCCACCCAGCTATCTACATGCCTAATGATCGAATCACCAACTATAACGGCTGTCCTAACCCTTCCCTCATGGGCACATGGCCCTGGAGAAACTTCCTTGGTGTGAGTGGGTTTCATATCACCTGGAGGACAGGTCCTAGTTACAGGATCACTTCCTGCCACACCAGGTTGATGCTCTCTTATCACGTGACCTCTCTCCTCCATGGCAACAGGGATGCTGCCAGACTGGAGGTGGGACTTCAGGACTATATCCCTGTAGGTCTCGTCTATGTACCTCTCTGTCTTTCTTATGTTTTACAAGTCTGCTACTCTAGCCTCTAGAGAACAGACTTGTTCCCTAAGAGCAAAGAGCTCCTTGCACCTAGTGCACACGTAAGACCTCTCACCAACTGGGATAAAATCATACATGTGACACTCAATGCAAAAGACTGGAAAGCCCCCATCTCGTTGCTGGACTGCTGTCTGCATCTTAGTTTTAAGTTTTTGTTTAGTTCTTTAAGTTCTTTACTTAGGGTTGCTATGGATATTTATACCAATAAAACTGTACCTAATACGTTTAATATACCTTGTTCACCTGAAGCTTAATTAATCTCAGGTCCTTAGTGTATGACTAATTTGGGTTACGAGCTTCACCTGAGAGCACCCCCTGTCTATTAAGATGTGTAAGTACCTATAAAGCTACGATTATCCCAGGGGTGGGTGGGTGTGGGGAGGGAGAGAAATAACACTTATTAAAAGAGGGCTGCTACACAGTACCCTGTCCTGTGCTGCTGAGTTAAGCTATATTCTTATTTGATTTAAATTATAGTTCTTTGCTGCTGCTAGGCTCTAACTTATTATGAAATTTAAACTACTAGCTCTCTGCTGGGTTCCAAATTTAACCAGAAAACTCTCTTCTGTGTTTTAAATTTAAACTAAAAGTATTTTGCTGATGCTAGGCCCCGAGTGACTATTAAATTAAAACTACAAGCTCTCATAAGAACATAAGATAAGAACATAAGATATGCCATACTGGGTCAGACCAAGGTCCATCAAGCCCAGTATTCTGTTTCCAACAGTGGCCAATCTAGGTCATATGTACCTAGCAGTTTCTCTCTGCTGGGTATGAAATGTAAACAGAACGTTCTCTTCTGTGTTTTAAATTTAAACTTAAACTGCTGCTACTAGGCCCTGACTGATTTAACAAAAAATTGTGGGTTCACAGATTGATTAGCTTTAATAGAAAGAATTTCTTTCAAAAAATTCCCAGAAGTATATACTCACAATTGCAGATCTTTCTCCAGAAGTAACATTCCCCTTTTGTAGTCCTTCAAGACTCAATGCGTGGATGAGACGATGGTGCAAGGATGAGGGGTTTGGATTTGTTAGGAACTGGGGAACATTCTGGGGAAAGGAGGGGCTCTTTCGAAAGGATGAGCTTCGCCTTAACTGGGATGGAACCAGACTGCCTGCATTAACCTTTAAAAAGGAGATAGAGAAGCTTTTAAACTAGATAATAAGGGAAAGCCGACAGTCGCACAAGAGCGCATGGTTCGGAAGAAGGTATCATTGAAGGATACTACCGAAAGCAGTGAGGTTCCAAAAAAGAGTAAAGTAGCCCAAATGCCCTTGAGTATGGGGCAGACAGAGCGTAAAGATTCCAAATTGCCCATGCCTCCCAATAGCCAGATTAATATTAATAAAATACAGTCTCTGAAATGCTTGTATGCAAATGCTAGAAGTTTAAACAATAAGATGGGAGAGTTAGAATATATAGCACTAAATGAGAGGTTAGATATGATTGCAATCTCAGAGACATGGTGGAAGGAGGATAACCAGTGGGACACTGTGATACCTGGATACAAACTATATCGTAATGATAGAACTGATCAAATTGGTGCAGGGGTTGCGCTCGATGTTTGAGAGGGCATTGAGTCAGAAAGGATTAAAGTTTTCCAGGAAACAAAATTTGCTGTAGAATCTCTATGGATTGAAATTCCATGTATGAATGGAAAGGTGATGGCAGAGGGGGTGTACTATCGACCACCTGGCCAGAATGAACAAATGGATGATGAAATGTTCAAGGAAGCTAACAAAAGTCACAGCAGAGTAGTAGTAATGGGTGATTTCAATTACCCTGGTATCGACTGGGTCAGTGTCACGGCAGGACATGCTTGGGAGATAAAGTTTCTAGATCTTGGGGCAGGGTACTTCAGGCCGGAAGGTTGGGGGTTCAAATCCCACTAGAGGACAGCAACCTTGGGCCGGAAGGACTGGGGTTTCTAGTTCTACAGGTGCTCCTTGTGGTCTTGGGCAAGCCACTTAACCCTCCATAGCCCATGTCCCCTGTAAAATAGTTATCTCCAAGATATAATGCCCTGTTCAATGTAATTTCAGTTTGTTCAATGTAAACCGCACTGATGCAGAATAGTGCGGTATATAAGAGAATGAAAATAATAAATAGATGAAATAAATGACTGCTTCTTGGAACAGCTGGTTCATGAACCGACCAGAGGGGTAGCCATACTGGATCTAGTCCTTAGTGGAACATCAGATCTGGTGCAAGAAATAAGGGTGTTTGGGACCACTTGGCAATAGTGATCATAGCATGATCCTGTTTGATTTAATTAGTGGAAGAGGGACAGTAAAGAAATCCACAGTACTACCTTATAACTTTCGAAAGGGAGACTATGATAAAATGAGGAAAATAGTTAAGAAAAAACTAAAAGGAGCAGTTGCAAAGGTTAAAGACTTACATCAAGCTTGGTTGTTGTTTAAAAATATTATCCTGGAAGCCCAGACCAGCTGTATTCCACGCATTAAGAAAAGTGGAAGAAAGTCCAAAAAACTGCCAGCATGGTTTAAAGGTGAGGTCAGAGCAGCTGTTGCCAAAAAAACATCTTTCAGGAAATGGAAAAAAAGAGCCAAACGACGAAAACTGGAAAGACCACAAGCACTGGCAAGATAAATGCAAAGCATTGATAAGGCAGGCAAAGCGAGAATTTGAGAAGGAACTTGCTACGGAAGCAAAAACACGAAATAAAGACGTTTTCAAGTACATTCGTAGCAAAAGGCCTGTGAGAGAGTCAATTGGACCATTAGATGATAGAGGGGTAAAAGGGGCAGTAAGAGGAGACAAGGCTATAGTGGAGAGACTGCATGAATTCTTTGCTTCGGTCTTTACTGAGGAAGATGTAGGGATGTTACCCAAGACTGAATTGGTATTTAAAGGTGATAGTGCAGAGGAATTGAGAGAAATATTGCTACACCGGGAAGATGTATTACAACTATTTCATAAACTGAATAGTAGCAAATCACCTGGACCGGATGGTATACATCCAAGAGTGTTGAAAGAACTGAAATATGAGATTGCAGACCTGCTATTAAAATCATCTGTAATACCTTTAGATTGGAGGATCGCTAATGTAACGCCAATTTTTAAAAAGGGTTCCAGGGGTGATCCAGGAAATTACAGCCCGGTGAGTCTGACGTCAGTACTGGGGAAAATGGTAGAAACCATCATAAAGAACAAAATTACACAGCATGTAGATAGCCATGGCCTAATGGGAGACAGCCAACATGGCTTTAGACAAGGAAGATCTTGTCTTACTAATCTGATATGTTTTTTTGAAGGTGTGAATAAACAGGTAGACAAAGGTGAGTCGGTTGATATAGTATATCTGGACTTTCAGAAAGCCTTTAACAAGGTCCCTCATCAGAGACTTTTGGCAAAACTAAAAAGTCATGGGATAGGAGGTAGTGTACTATTGTGGATCGGGAACTGACAAAAAGATAGAAAACAGAGGGTAGGGCTGAATGGCCAATTTTCCCAATGGAAAATGGTGAATAGTGGAGTACCCCAGGGATCTGTACTGGGTCCGCTATTTTTTGACATATTCATAAATGACCTGGAAAAGGGAATAACTAGTGAGGTTATCAGATTTGCAGACGACACAAAACTGTTTAAAGTTGTTAAAACCCAAGAGGACTGTGGAAAACTGCAGGAGGATCTGGATAAATTGGAAGACTGGGCATCTAAATGGCAGATGAAATTTAATGTGGACTAGTGCAAAGTTATGCACCTAGGAAAGACAAACCCACACTATGGTTACACGATGCAATGTTCCACATTGGGAACCACCACCCAGGAAAAAGATTTAGGAGTCATCGTGGATAACATGTTAAAACCCTCTGCCTAGTGTGCAGCAGCGGCCAAGAAAGCAAATAGAATGCTAGGTATCATAAGGAAAGGAATGGAAAATAAAACAAAGGATATTATAATGCCTCTGTATCGTTCCATGGTACGACCGCACCTTGAATATTGTGTGCAGTTCTGGGCACCGTATCTTAAAAAGGATATAGCGTTATTAGAAAAGGTACAGAGAAGAGCCACGAAAATGGTAAAGGGGATGGAAGGCTACTCCTATGAAGAGAGGCTACGAAGGTTAGGGCTCTTCAACCTGGAAAAGAGACAGCTGAGGGGAGCTATGATAGAGGTCTATAAATTAATGAATGGAGTGTAACGGGTAAATGTAGATCGATTGTTTACGCTATCAGAATATAGAAAGACTAGGGGACATGTAATGAAGCTACAGGGTAAACTATTTAAGACAAATAAGAGAAAATATTTTTTCGCTCAACGTGTAATCAAACTCTGGAATTTGTTACCAGAGGATGTAGTAAGAGCTGTTAGTGTAGCTGATTTTAAAAAAGATTTGGACAAGTTCCTGGAGGAAAGGTCCATAAACCATTATTAAAAAGGGACCCAGGATATCAATGCTTGACCCAATACAAGCATTGTGGAACCTGTGTCTTTTGGGGATACTGCTAGGTACGTATGACCTAGATTGGCCACTGTTGGAAACAGGATACTGGGCTTGATGGACCTTGGTCTGACCAAGTATGGCATATCTTATGTTCTTATGTTGTTGTAAGTTTTTGACCTTTGCAACTTCTCCTTTAGTTTTTTCTTAACCATTTTCCTCATTTTATCATAGTCTCCCTTTTGAAAGTTAAAAGGTTGTACTGTGGATTTCCTTACCATCCCTCCTCCATTAATTAAATCAAGAGCCTTCTCCTACATTGCCCCAGCATTATGGAACTCCCTCCTCAATAATCTAAGAGCTACAAAGGACCTCCTTCAGTTCCGGAAGGATTTAAAAATCTTCCTGTTCATTAAGCATTTTGGTGACTCAAATAACACCACCAATGCACAGAACAAGGCAGACCAATGAATCAATGAATCAGCAGTCATATAAAGATACCTAGTCCACGTCTCACACAACATATAGTACATAGTTATAACATGTTAGATATGATTAGTATCTCAAGACATATAGCTATCTTCTCATTTAGTGCTATATATTCTAACTCTCCCATCTTATTTTTTAGACTTCTAGCATTTGTATACAAGCATTGTAGACTGTATTTTATTCATATTAATCTGGTTATCGGTAGGCAGGGGCAATTTGGAATATTTTATTTATTTATATATTTATTTATTTATTTTCTCTTATATACCGCGCTATTCTGCATCAGTGCGGTTTACATTCAACAAAATGAAATTACATTGAACAGGGCATTATAACTTGGAGATAACTATTTTACAGGGAACATGGGCTAGGGAGGGTTAAGTGGCTCTGTCTGCTCTGTACTCAAGGGCATTTGGGCTACCTTTGTCTTTATTGGAACCTCTCTGCTGGTGTGCCCTAACTTCATTTTTTCGGTAGTATCCTTCCTTCAAGGATACATTGTTCTGAAACATGAGCTCTTGAGCGACTGTCAGCTTTCCCCTATTATCTAGTTTAAAAGCTGCTCTATCTCCTTTTTAAAGGTTAATGCCAGTAGCCTGGTTACATCATGGTTAAGGTGAAGCCCATCCCTTCGGAAGAGCCCCTTCTTTCCCGAGAATGTTCCCCAGTTCCTAACAAATCCAAAACCCCTCATCCTTGCACCATTCTTCCCTTATCAGTCCATCACCTGCTAAGCTTCACTCTTCATCACCTGCCACCTCAACCTCACCCTGTCTCCTCCAACCTCTTTAGAGATCTACATGCTATTGACCTGTTTGACCTCTCTTCCATTGTCTCATCGCCTCTTTCCTCCACTATGTCATCTGAGTCTGTTAATGAGGCTATAACTTCCTATAACACTGCACTCTCCTCTGCTCTGTATGCTCTTGCTCCACCCTATGAAGTGTACTGTACCCCCAACCTTGGCTGTCTTCCACTACCCAGGTTATTGTATCCACTCAGCTGAGTGTGCTTGGCTGAAATTCAGCATTCAGCCATAGCACTTGCCAAACAAGGCTATTATGTCCATCTGACTAACTCTCTTGCCTCTGACCTTCACTGAGTCTTTGCAACTCACAACTCTCTCCTGAAGGTGCCTCCACCTCTGACCTCTCCTTCCCTTTCTGCATGACCCCTGGCGGACTACTTCCAAAATCCTCAAATCACACTCCAATTCCCCAGGAGGTCAGCTACTTTCCCCTCCTCCCCTTCTTCACTCAGAACTTTCCCCCCTTACCTCTGCTACCCTTTCTTCCATTTTTTATGACCTCTGAGGAGGAAACTATTCTCCT
Organism: Ichthyophis bannanicus; assembly: GCA_033557465.1. Lineage (NCBI taxonomy): Eukaryota > Metazoa > Chordata > Amphibia > Gymnophiona > Ichthyophiidae > Ichthyophis > Ichthyophis bannanicus. The sequence continues at coordinate 81,759,341 of CM066031.1, forward strand.
CATTTCCTCATCCAAATTCACTACCTGCCTGCTGTGGTCACTCCTCTCCTCAAGATACCCTCACTAGACCCTACCTGTCCTCACTATTGACCCATCTCCCTCCTTCCCTTTATTTATAAGCTGATTGAATGTGCAGTTCACCATCATTGCCTCAATTTTCTCTCAAGCTCTTCTGAATCCTCTACAATCTGGCTTTCACCCTTTACTGCACATTCTACCGAAACGGCTCTTGCCAAAGTCTCCAGTGACCTGTTCCTGTCAAAATCCAAGGGCCTTTAATCAGTCCTCATCCTTCTTGACCTTTCTGATGCTTTTGAAACTATTGACCATAACCTTCTCCTTGATACCTTGTCTTCGCTTGCTTTTAAGGGCTCTGTGCTATCTTTGTTCTCTTCGTATTTCTCCCATTGTTCTTTCAGTGTTTGTTCTGGTGGATCTCTTGTAAAATCGAATTGCAGTATTCCAAGAGTGAGGTGATAATGGCTTGGCATACTGTCCTAAAGTGGTTGTGGTCCAGTAGCGGATGGAGGTTGTGCATTTTCTTAATATTCACTTGCAGATTCAGTTGCTAGACTAATGTGACTCCAAGGTATTTCACTTCCTGTTTTACAGACAGGGTGATGTCGTTGACCTTGAACGTTTCTGGGGGTGAGTAGGATATCTCTCTGGTGATGATCAGGACCTTGATCTTGTCGCAGTTGATTATTAGGTTGTAGTCTTTTATCCCACCTACGACAGCCTTGCAACATGATTTTATGGGTGAATATTCTGAGTTCTTGGTATTGAAGGGGGCGTATAGCATTCGGTCGTTGGTGTATAAGTAGTAATTTATGTTGTGGCTCTGAAGAAGTTTGCAAATTGGTTGTACGTACATGGAGGAACCTTGGGGTATGCCACTTAGATGTTTAATTGGTTTGGAAGTTTTGTCCCTTACGTTTACTTGCTGCATGCGTGCTGTCAAGTAAAACTGGAACCAGGAGAATAGGGTGCTGTTTATTCCTATTTCTGTCAGCCTATCTTCAGGGTTGCGGACCACCCACTGTCCGCCCTTGCTCCACCTCAGCGATGCCCCTTCACACCCACATCAAAGCCTCCCTGTAAAACACGTTGGTATGGAAATGGTTTTGCCAGGGCCGGCAGGGGAGCGAATAGCAGGGATCGATGTTCCCGCTATTCACGGGACAGAATATCCCCCAGAGTGTTTACGAGTGAGGTGAGCAGTGTTTGCACATTGCATTTTGGTCTAAACTCATGTTGTTGCATGTTCAAGGGGGTGGAAGTGCCATGAAGTTCTGTAGCTGTAATTGTACTGCCTTTTCTATTATTTTCACTAAATTTGGAAGTATTTTTGCATTGTAGGGATACTGTTCTGGACATATCATGTAAGATGGATTATAACATCAGTTTTAAACCACTTACTTTCCTCTGGGACTTCTCTAGCAAGCTGTTTTTTATTCTTACTGTCTGAAGACTCTGGAAGGCATTTTCTCACCTTTTGATTCTGGAACAGCGTTCCTGAAATTAATGCCTCTGATAATGGAATCACCTTATCAGTTTTCTGTTTCAAAATACCTTGACAACACCCTGGACATTTCTCTTACACTGTATGTCAATCTTCTTGTCTAAGACTTCACCTCAGTTTCCATTAATGGAGAATCCTTATTTACCTAGGCAGAGAAGTAACTGAGACACGGCAGACGCAGTGCGCCCCTTTCACCCCCCCGTTTCCTTGCCCCCCCCCCACAATAATCACATAACTACAATGTTGGCATAAACACCGGTCACAGCTTTATTAATTTAACCATAACAATAACCATTTCCAAACAATTAACTTACCCTTTCACTTCAACAGAAATGTCTCACCAGCCATGTGGGTAGCAAAGTGATATTTCCGCTTCCACCGCCTAGCGTCCGCGGCTACAACCTACCACCCCTTCTTCCGGCTTCGCCATATTATTAGCAAAAGCGCACCGGGGTTATCCGGGTCGGGGGTACCCTACCCCCGCCCTACTAATCTCTACGGCTTCGGACCCCGGAAACCTCTGGGATCCCGCCACCCCCTCCAGCTGCAACACCCCAAAACAACCAGCCCTAAGCCACCACTTAAGGGGCGAGAGGGAGGGACGCCAGCTGCCTTCCTCAGTCTCTCCACACGACTGAAGGCCCCGCTGGTTCCGTGCTCTCCTTCCCTCCCACTCCTCAACCCCCGCTTCTCCTGATTGGCTCCCGGTACCGCCCATCACCTGCGGGAGCCAGTCGATTCAAATGATGCCGCCGCCGGCCTCCCGTGACGCCTCCCGTCCATGCGGCTTCACGACCGGAGGGGTCGCCACGCGCCGCCGGCCCAGTTACCCCGGCCCACAGGTACGCGGCCCTGCAGCCTTGAAAGTATTAGGAAAGGATATCTCGAGGTGGAGTGGGTGTCTCCGTGTAATGGGTTGTAACCTGCTAGAACGCACTGTGATCCATTTATTCTTGAATTGCTGGATTTTTAAAAAATATTTATTTATTTTCTTTAAAGGTTTTTTATACCGCTTTTTCCAGTAATCAAAGCAGATTCCAGACAACAAAACTTCTTACATTGAACATAATTATAACCGAGTGAGATGGTAGAATTATATACAGATTTTTCGTCTTATTCAGTATCAGCTTTATACAGTGGCATATTTAAATAACATATTTACAAAGATAATTCCATTCCCATTTTATTTACTAAGCTCAAGGGTTGTCTACTGTATTGGAATGCATGGACGGGAAGGCTAGGTTGGGTAGACCTTGACTTGGTCCTGTGGGTTGCATAGTGCTCAGCAAAGAGATTGGTTTTAAGGGCCTTACGAAATGTGGATAGATCATTAATGGATCTGAGCTTATCAGGGAGGGAGTTCCAGTTCATGGGTGCAGTGTATGTAAAGGCTGTGTTGCTTATCAAGCAGTTAGCCTTGCGGACGTTTGTGGGGATTATGAAGGTGTTGAGAGTTGAGTATGATGGAGCTACAGTATATTCTTTAGTAGTTTGGATGTGATCATGAGTAACTTGTATTTTATACAGCTATAAATTGCCAGCAAGTGTAATTCATATAATATGGGTGTGAAATATTCAGTTCTATTAATTTACCAAATAATTTGTGCAGCCACATGTTGGGCCATCTGTAACTGGCTTATTGCCTGTTTGGAAAGGCTAAGGACAATGCTGTTACAATAATCAAAATGTGGAGTGATCATTGCCTGAATGACAGACCGAAAGTCATAGCTTGATAGCAGTGGTCTCAATTGCTAAATCATCTTTAGTTTGTAATAGATCTTACCAGGGGTTAATTTTTTATGGATGGTCATGCTAAGGAATTGGTCTAGAGTAATCCCAAGGAATTTCACCTCATTCTGTAAAACAGCTTCTTTTAGGTGTAAAGTTGAGGGAGGTTTAAAGTCATGGTTCCTGGTTACCTATAGAATCTCAATTTTCTTGAAATTAATCAGAAGATTATGGGAGTTAAGCCACTTTGACAATTCAGGACATTTCTCCTATCACTTTTCCAATACCTATCATTCATTCCTTACACCGATCGTACACTAAAGTTAAATTTATTAATTCAATTTTTGAAAATTTTGAATGTAAACAATGGTTCATTCAAATCAAACTCATTGAAGGAGATCAGTCTAGAGTCAGACCGAATAACTATCTCCCTTGTTTAAAATGTTCTTTCATCTATCCTCGATCAATTAGAAATAAATTACCACTAATTAAAGATCATATTACTGACAATAACTTGGATATTCTTTTTTTATAACTGAATCATGGTTAACAGTTAACGATACGGTTTTAATCAAATCCATTAGGCTACGACATCTTTAATTATCAAAGATTAAATAAAAGAGGAGGAGGAGTAACTACTTTAACCAAGAAGGAATTGCAACTTTCTAAAGGTCCAAGTGAATTTCCATAAATATGGATGCTCTTTAGTTGAAAACAAGAGTATGTTATACTCTTAATTTATAGGCCCCCTTCTTCAAATGGTAAAGATCTTTTTAATATAATTGATTTTCTTTATAAAAAAAATTTCAGACAATAGATTCATAATCATTCTAGGTGACTTAAACTTACCTTCTTATTGCTTCACATTTAACTCAGAATTTCTTGGATTCAATGGATGCCATGGGTTTCAAACAAATAGTTCAACAACCAACTCATATTAAAGGAAACACTCTAGATCTCATATTTATCTTTCAAGAGATGTCAAGCAATATTTCTGATTCAAATGTACAAATACAGCATATTCCTTGGTCTGATCACCACATTATCCAGTTTAAAATCACCTTCCTTCCCAGTAGATCAAATACAAATCAATCTTCTTATCAACGTAGAAAGTTCCGCAAATTTGACAAGGATCAGTTTTTGAAAGAAATTCTTCCTTAGCTTCAAATTGACAACAGGGATACTGATTTCCTCATTAACAGATGGACTTCATCGTTCTTTCAAGCAGCTTCAGTTTCTAATAACTTCGAAATTCATAAGTTTCATACAAGGGTTGGAGCAGTTTGGTACACAAAAGAGGTTCGTCTATTAAAAAAAAAAAGAAAACTTAGAAGGTCAAAAAGGAAATGGAGGAAACATAAGAATTTTAACAGATAAAGTAACTTTCTTCAATATTCTCGAAGAATACAAAGCATTGTTAAATAGTAAAAAAACGTGATCATCATATGAAATTGATTATGGCTGCTTTAAATAAACCAAGAGAATTATTTGACATAGTTAAAAAGTTAACAATCATTCCAAAGGAAGTCAGTTCTATTCTTGCCCCAAATGCATCTACAATGGCTAAATTCTATAACAAAAAAGTGGGCATCTCTAAATTACCTTTGTATCATTTTTCTTCTTCTACTTTTTCCACTAATCAAGATAGGAATAAATTCACTACTATAACCATTAGACAACTAGAAGATATAATAAAGTCATTAAATACTACAATATCTGCTTTGGATCCTTGTCCAGCCACATGGATTTGGTTGTCTCATAGAAACATAGAAATATGATGACAGAAAAAGACCATATGGCCTATCTAGTGTGTCCTTCCATATCAACAACTACAACAGTCCCCTTTTTACCTTTAGAGATCCTCTGTGTTTGTCCCGTGCTTTTTTGAATTCAGTTACCGTCCTCATCTCCACTACCTCCACTGGGAGACTATTCCACGGATCCACCACTCTTTCCGTAAAGAAATATTTCACTCTCCCTGAACATTTATGCCACGGAGGTATTTAAACATCTCAATCATATCACCTCTATCCCGCCTTTCCTCTAAGGTGTACATATTAAGATCCTTCAGTCTGTCCTCATATGCTTTATAATGAAGACCACTAATCATTTTAGTAGCCACCCTTTGCACCGACTCCATCATGTTCACATCCTTTTGAAGGTGCGGTCTTTAGAATTGCACACTATACTCCAAATGAGGTCGCACCAAAGACTTATAGAAAGGCCTGATTAGGTGTTAGCCGTTCTCAAAACTGAGGAGGTTACTAGAGTTCAGCATCCTACTGTGCTCAAGGAAAGTTCCACTAAAGCACCAAAAAGAAAGTAACCTTGCTTTTAAAATATACAAAAAGCCTTTTAAGAGCTCTCAGTCAGAGAGCTAGCAATTTAATATAATAAAATAAACCCTCAAATCCTTACTGTTGGTTGATCTGTAGAGCCCTTGTTAGGAAAGCGTCCTCTTGATAAGTTAATTAGTTTATCTCCCAATATTCTGAATCTATCACTTGAACAAGGATACATTCCAGATACCCTAACGAGTGCTTCTATTCGTCCTCTTTTCAAAGGTAAGAAGCTTGACATTTCTAAACCACGCTCATACAGACCAATCTCAAGCCTACCTTTTATGGCAAAAATATTAGAAAAGGCAGCTCAACTCCAACTTCAAAGTCATGTAGACAGCTTTGCCACCACTTGATCCTCAACAGCATGGTTTTAGAATTGGACACGGTTTTGAAACTCTTCTTTTGTCATTAATGGACAAGCTTCTCAAAGGAATTGAAAAACCCATTTCTGGTTTCATTTTAATTTTTTTAAATATATCAGCGGCTTATGACTCCATCTTACATGATTAGCTTTTATTGGAGGAGTGGCCTAGTGGTTGGGGCAAGGTACTTCAGGCCGGAAGGTAGGGGGTTCAAATCCCACTAGAGGACAGCAACCTTGGGCCGGAAGGACTGGGGTTTCTAGTCTCACAGGTGCTCCTTGTGGTCTTGGGCAAGCCACTTAACCCTCCATAGCCCATGTTCCCTGTAAAATAGTTATCTCCAAGTTATAATGCCCTGTTCAATGTAATTTTGGTTTGTTCAATGTAAACCGCACTGATGCAGAATAGCGCGGTATATAAGAGAATGTAAATAAATAAATAAATTTAGATTGCAAGAATCAGTTTGAAAGATAAAGTATTCTCTTGGTTTAAATCATATCTATCAAATCGATCAATCCAAGTAAAGATGGGTAATACTTTATCAAATATTTTATACAATCTTACTGCCAAAGGGTAAATCTAAAAAATATCTACACAAAACAAATACCCTTTATACCACCAAAAATACAAATACTAAAACAATTACAAGCCTAACTTCAATAATTATTCAAATTACATTAGGGTCTAAAAAGACCTCAGGAAAACTCTTTCCCTACATCTGGCGAACTGAGTCACCATAGGTTTGAGCAGTAGATCTACACATCACAGGTCTCACCCTTTTAATTTCAAATTATCACAAAACCAATTGCCCTAGTAAATATCTATATCCAAAAAAAGTACTTTTAAGGGATTCTACCAATTTTTTTTTTTTAATTACTTAATAATTTATTCTTCACATTCACAAACTGAAGTTGAAAATCTTCAACAGTTAATATACCACTTAATAATTCATTCTTGACATTCACAAACTAATGTTGAAAATCTCCAATGTGCTCGCTTCGGCAGCACATATACTAAAATTGGAACGATACAGAGAAAATCTCCAATAACTTATTTACTTCCTGAAAAGAAGAGAAACAAAATACGTTCAGAAAGGGTTAACACACACCATTCATATAGTATCCAATTACTTATCTGAACATTTAACAGCAGTCACACATCCTCCGTAGAAGTCCCGAACTGCTCACAGCAATCTGCTTCTGTTTTCTGCAAATGCCCCTCTGAAGGTTAAACAGCAATTGTTTCACACAGTCATAATGCCTCCGTGGAAGTCACAAACAGCTCACAGCAAATCACTTCGATTTCTTGCTTTTTACAAATGCAAATGCCTATATCCTACAAAAGCTTTTGTTTCACCCCACCAGGCTTTGTCAGGGATTCAGGTATTGAATTACTTATACAGCAACTCTCTACGATTTACTTCAGACATCACCAGTACCTCAAACGATTCTAAAGGTATTTGACGTCACACCTCTTTTAAGGAAGAAGCACAATAGCTGATTCGTTTACACAGAATGATGTAATCTCACTACAAAACCAGCTTTATTATACAACACACTCAAAGCCTAATCACTTCACTATTGAAAAGCTAAAAAGTACTTAAAAGACATTAAAAGAAGAAGACCAAATAGGAACTTCAAAGCATCTAAGCTGAATCAAAAAAGTACCTAAACTAAATAAAAAAAATGTCTAAGCTGAATCAAAAAAATGTCCATTCAATTTTATCATTTAATCCATTGGGATCCAAAGTTCTCAAATTATAACTCCATTGCTGTTCTTTCTGAAGAAGTAGACGACCTCTGTCACCTCTTCATATACAAGGAAGAACTTGTTCCACCACAATGCATCGGAGTTCTTTAAAATTATGATTCGCTACTGTACAATGTTGCACTAATGTAGTTTCAATTTTTGCCTTAGCAGTACTGTACTTATGCTCTGCTAATCTAGTGCGCAGGGGATGTGTGGTTTTTCCAATATACAGCAATGGACAAGGACACCATAAAGCATAAATCACAAATGAAGCATTACAGTTCGTATGTTTCAATTTGCAACGTTTCTTAACAAATTTAGAACACAGTTGACTCACCATCACGTTACAAAAAAAGACAATGTCCACATTTACTATGGATATATACAGAGGAGTTGATCTGTCTTGGAACTGCAGAGCATAATTGATCACGTAGATTCCTACCTCTACTATAAGCCATATGCAAAGTTTGATCAGACAAAACAGGGTGAAATGAAATAAACAGGGTGAGATGAAAAAAACACCATACGGAAATATTTAAACAAATATAAGACTGATTTAAAGAATTTGAAAATAAAAAAGCTATTTAAAGATGAAAGGAGGATGAAAGATATTCCTAAAAAAACAGATTATGGAGACACTTCTATATAGCTGTCTGACTCTAGTGTAGTAACCGGAGATCTGCAGCCGGCGCTCTCCATCTGCCCTACCTTTTCCCATTATTTGAATATATCCCGTCAAATAATTACACGAACACTGTTTCTTTGGAAAAAACACCAGGTCACAGCTTTATTGCCCAATAACAGAACAGTTTAACAAATACAACAAAACAACCAATTATATCTCCCCCCCCGAAGCGGAGCGATACGTCACCCACCATACTACTAGCAAGGTGACCTCGCTTCCACCCCCTGGCCTGGTCACCACCAGTCCAGTTACCCCCACCCCTGCCCGACTTCGCCATATCACTAGCAAAAGTCAGCTCGGGGTTCTCTGGGTCATGGGCACCCTGCCCATGCCCAAGCAGCCTCCGGCTCCGGACCCCGGAAACCTCCGGGATCCCGCCACCGGCATAGTCACACCGTGTGACTTTGCCGCCCCACAGTTACTTGGGCTCAAGCTGTGACCTGGCCTCTTGGCACCCTACAACCTTCTCCAGCGCTTCCTGCCAATCATTGAGGAGGAGGTCAACCCCCACCGGTGCCAAATGAACACCATCGCTCCTGTATAAACCCGCGCACGCAACATCCACCCAATCGTGGTGGACCTGACATCCCCCATGCTCTACCACCCACCTCCCAATTTGCCTATTGACCTTCGTCAAACCCCAAGACCAGCGACGCTGCCCCCGGCATACCGGTCTCGGGATGACATCTGACCAAATAAGCACCACCCCATCGAACATTCTCATTATTTGGGCAAAGTCCCGTTTTGCTGCATTGATTAACTGCTTGCAGGTCCACGACGTCAAATCATTTCCTCCCAGATGCAACAGCAGAAACCCAGGTGCAGTCCGTACACGGGCATGGTGGCGCAGCAAGGGCAGCAGCTGAGGCCAGTTCAGCCCCCTCTCACCCAGCCATAAAATGTTCACCACCGCAGGGTCCAACCCCAGGTTCCGCCCGATAGGCCTAGTCTCTGCGCGCCTGCCAGCCCAGAACACAAACGAATGCCCCAGCATCCAACAGCCCCGTACACCTCTGCCCCGATCTGTAACAGAAAAAACAATGGTTAAATATCCATCCCCCCCCCCCTCCCACACTTTATAACCGCACATATGTCTGAAATGCTCTCGATCGCCACCTGCCAATTGCCTGTATCTGGGAGGCCGACATTCCCGCACTGGCCGCACTAGACGCAGCCCCGATGCGAAAAGAATGCGCAGCAAATTGGCTAGCGTCGATCCCCAGCCGCTGCAGCCCCAAACGCATAACCGCTGTCACCTGATATCTGGTGACCAGCCGAGCTCCGCATGCACGAACAACCCCTCTGTCCTCGGTGGGCGTACTTCGAGGAAAGACAACAATGCTTTCACTGGGCACGTGTCTTCGGAAATCGCCCTCAGGACTACCCATTTCCCTCTGCCCCGCTGGTCCGTTTTTGATCTCTGCAAAAAGACCGCCAAGCGATCCCCCTGCACCTGCACCTGCACATGCTGCCTCAACAAGCTATGCCCTACACCTCCCTTCGTGGACTCTGCTACTAATTCCCCAACCCGAAAGGCTCCGAAAAAGGCCACACAAAATATTGCCTTAAAGAGCCGTGCTTCGTAAACTGAAGCTGCCACCTCGGGCAATGCCGCACACAGACCCCTTAACAAGTCATGCGTTACCGGGCGCCGCCGATCCGGCATAACCGGCCTCGCCCACCCCCAGCCTTACATAAGCTTCCTCACCAGAAAACCCTGTCCCACTGGGGCCCAACCAACCGCTTTCGCGAAAAAGAGAAACCCGGCTAGATGTCCCTGAACCGCAGTCTGCGAGGCACCCCGCCTCCGCGCATGAACTATATACCCCCCTAAAAAGAAATCCGAAACCAGCCCGCCACACCACCCTTGCTGTCGCAGAAATTCCACCACCCTCACGTATCCTCTGCAATATGCCTCCCAGGTTCTATCTGCCACCGAGCCGCGCAGCATCTCTCTCATCTCTGCAGGCCAATGCTCCATAAACTCCAAGGGACCTCGAATCCCACCGCTGCTGCCTCTGGCGCCAACTTCCGGAAACGATCCCACTGCAAGCGTGAAAGAGCATCAGCAATACTGTTATTAAGCCCTGGTATATGCCTCGCTCTCAATGTCACATTCCTACACAAACAGTATAAAACAACTTTTCGCATCAATGCTGCCACTTGGCCGCAACGTGGCGTATAATTATTCACCACATTCACCACTGCTTCATTGTCGCACCACCACACGACTTTTTTTTTACGCAATTTATCTGGCCACAACTCCAAAGCCACCAACATCGGGAAGAGCTCCAAGAACGTAATATTCTTTAATAGACCCCCCTCCTCCCATGCTGCCGGCCATCTCCCGGCACACCATTCCCCTCCAAAATAGACACCTAAGCCCGTTCCCCCCGCCGCATCCGTGAACAACTGCAATTGCTCACTTGAACGCTCCTCATCGATCAAGACCGCCGATCCATTGAATTCAGTCAAGAAGACATCCCACATCAACAAGTTCTCGCGCAAGCTGCGGTTGATTCGTATACGGTGATGAGGCTTAGACACACCCGCCGTGGCTAACGCCAAGCGCCGTAGGAATACACGACCCATGGGTATGACACGACAGGCGAAATTCAATGACCCAATCAACGCTTGCATTTCTTTCAACGTGTACTTCGCGGATGCGAGGGCATTCGCTACCAATAACCTTAGTTTCACAACCTTGTCCGGGGGCAGTCGCGCCACCATTTCCACTGAATCCAACTCGATGCCCAAAAAGGTTATCTTAGTCGCCGGCCCTTCGGTCTTTTCTTCGGCTAACGGCACCCCCAATTCCCCAGCCATCTCCACAAAACCCTCTAACAAGGCCATGCATTGCGCCGTCGTAGCTGCTCCCACAAACAAAAAATCATCCAAATAGTGAACCACACTGGCGCAGCCAACACGCCTCTCGACAACCCACTGCAAAAAAGTGCTGAATTTCTCAAAAAACGCACAAGACACCGCACAGCCCATGGGCATACATTTGTCGAAATAATACTCCCCTGCGACGTGGAAGCCCAGCAGATGAAAAGACGACGGGTGCACCGGCATCAAACGAAAAGCGGCCTCGATGTCCACTTTGGCCATCAACGCTCCGTGCCCGGCCTTTCTCACTAATCCGACCGCCTTGTCAAATGATGCATAACGGACCGAGCAGCATTCCCGAGGAATGTGGTCGTTCACCGATTCTCCCTCCGGATACGAAAGATTATGAATTAACCGGAACTTCCCCGGCTGTTTCTTCAGAATAACTCCCAATGGGGAAACCACAAAATTCCGAAATGGGGGCTCCGGAAAAGGGCCCGCTATCCTACCCAAGGTCAATTCGCCGTGTAACTTAGCCTGGACCATATCCACAAAGCGACGCACCGACGGCCCATTTCTCCCAACCCTGCTCCCCACCCCCCCCCTCCCCCCCACTACAGGAATTACAAAACCTTCCTTAAAACCTTTCAGCAAGACCTCCCCGTCCCGTTTTTTTGGATAATTACAGAGCCACTCCCTCAAAACCCTTACCTGTATAGGAGAGGGGGCCACGCTGAAAGCTGGGCTCTCACTTGGCCCCAGGCAGCGCGCTACCAATGAGGCCTTTTTTGATACATTTTGTCGCGGAATGCCCTCCCCCGCAGTTCGCACATGCGTGCCGGAACTTGCAATCCGGGAACGGGCAGGAGGACTTGTTGAATCTCCAACATACATCCCCAACTCCGCCCCCTTGCTTGATCGCCCCCCCAACCCCCGCCGCCCGAAAGGACCGGTTTCCGACAGCCTGGGCGCTACCTGCCGGTTTCACCGCTACTCCCCCTCCAACACCAACGCCCGACCTGATTGACATTTGCGTAAGCCACAAGTTGATATCCTGGCTGCCCCAAGACAACAACCTGTTCTCTTCCATTTTATCCCGAAACTTTTCATCGTAATTGAGCCAGGACCACCCTTCGTGCATCTGCGACGCCTCGAATAGAGTCCGCGTAAGACAAAAGCATCCCATACTGTTCCGGGTAACGTTGTCCCCAGACACTCGTCAAACGCAAAAAGGCCCTCACCCAATTCACCACCGTCTGCGCCACCTTACACACCCTCCCTGCTTTCTCGTCCTCTTTTCTCTTCTTTTTACTTTCCCCAGAACGCTTACGTCCCTCCAGCAATCGGAAAATGTCAATGTACCGCCTTTTCCGAATCCGCCACCTCAACTTCTTTGGGACCCCTTCCCACAATTCCGACAAGGCCGTAACCCCTGTGGCCCCCGCCCCGGAAGCACCCTGCTCCGCGCTCATAGCCCTTTCTGACGAGGATCCCGTGGACGAACTCGAGGACGACGACGTGGAGGAATCGGATCTACGCCTGCGACGGCAAGTATGCCGCCGCTTACGATTCGCCTTTCCCGCCTTTTCTCGTCGCACCCCCCCCCCATCCACCTGTGCCCCGTGCAATCACCATTGACTGCCGCCTCCGGGGACTCCAGGACTCGCTGTGGATGCACGTCTCCGGACACAACTGCCACCGTTCGCGGCACACTCTCTCCGAGCGCTGCTGATCCACCCGAGGGACCACCGCGTGCTGCCGTTGCTTGCACCTCGCCGCTCTCCGTCCTGTCCTGCTGCAATCCAGAGAACCTTGCTCCGATGGAAGCCATTGCCGGAACCTGCGGAGACAGAAAGGGGAGAACTGCAGGGGGAACAACAGAAGGCCATACAGCCGGCCAGGCCCCAGCCCAGTCCGCCCTGGAAGGCCCTTGCCCCCCTCGTGTCCAGTGCTCCCAACCATGCTGCCCCGCGGCCCCACCCCCTCCAGGCCCCCCCCAATATATATCACTCCCACCCACACTCGGAGGAACCCCATAGCCCGTGCCCACCCCCGCATTCCATCCAGGTACAGTACCTAGCCCAGCTGCAGACCCTTCTGCTATCCTGTCGGCCCACTCTCCCCCCTCTCGCCCCACCCCCGAATCTCCCTCGGCACGCTGCCCCCCAACAGCAGCCCTAATACCCCTACCCCCCCTCACTCCTGAATTAGCCCTAGCTTGTCTTCCACGCCCCAAACCACCACGCTGCCCTGCCCTTGCCAGCCCAGCCCGCCTCCCGCCTGTAGGCCCCGTTGATCCCACAGCTCCTTGTGGCCCTCCAAACCCCCTTTCCTCAGGCCCAGCCTTTACTGACCTTCTTCCTCCTTTTGCACCCCGATGCTGCCCATTGCCCCTGCTTTTGCACGCCGCACTTGGAGACTTTTGCCCTTTTCCGCCCCTTCCTCTCTCCATGCCCCCTCCACTGCTCCTTTTGCTGCCCGGCATGCCTAATCCCCTGTCGCACCGCGGTAGGTGATCTGCCCCCTTCCCTTCGATTACCTTCTGTCCGCCCTCTGAAGAGCTGTTCCGCGGTCCTCCCTCCTGCTCCGGTTGTTTTTTTTTGTTTTTTTAAGGAGTATGTGAAATTTTAAGCCCCCGTATTGCCGCTTGTTACGATAGGCTAACTAAGGACTCCTGCCCTCCGCGGTCAAAAAACTGCGCCCCGCTGCCCCAGCTATTGACCTCCCGTCCTGAGCACCTCCCCCCAAGCCACACTACAAAAATTACCGACCAGGCCAACCGCAGGCTCGCCGCCACTCCGTTCCTCGCTCTGCTCTTCGACCATGTGCTGAAGGCGCGTTCCGGCTGCCCCAGCACATGGCCCGATTCCCTCACATGATTGGCTCTCGCCGCGCGCGTCCCCGCGGCAGAGCCAATCATTTTAAATAATGCCCCTGCAATACCTGCCTGCTTGCTTGCCTCCTTTCGCGCACCCCCCCCCCCTGCGGCCGATTCTGCCCTAACGGCAGGGACCTGCGCCGGGGCTGCCACCGGTTAACGGCGGCCTCCGAGACCCTGCTCTGCAGCCTTTTAGATATTGGACATTCTGAGTCCCAATTTCAATCTGGGAATAAAAAGTTATCGTGACCATCAGTCATCTATTTTGCATTCTAATCAAGAAAATATTTCTGGGAAACCCACAAGAGCACGGCGCAAAAAAGGGGCAGTGACTTTTCAATAATGGATACAGTGATTAATCTTTCTCATATATCATTGAGTGCAACACAATATAGAGTTTTAGCTCGTGGTCTGTCTTTTATTGACGGACTGCAATATGATGGCTTTAAGAGCAGAATAGCTATAGAATAATAATACCTACAAGGCATACACTCACTTAACCAAAATAAACACATAATCCGATACTAAAAGATGGTCTTCCTGTAATTGAAATTCTATAAAATTAATGTAAATATGTAAAAAGTTTGATTACATCCACTCAATACCACCGGATGAAATCACAGTTTATATGTCTTTAATTATACTGTTAAATGTAAAAAGTTAAATCTGTTCCCTGTAAAATGACTAGGACATGATTAACCATGTACCTTGAATTTTCTCTGTTCATTGTAAACCGCACTTGATACTTGGGAAAAAGCGGTATATAAATGTGTGCTAAATAAAATAAATAAAATAAATAAATGATTGATTTGTTCTTTACAGTTAAAGATTTTTTTTCATGGAAAACCTACTATGACAGATTTATCACTGGTTACTTTAAAATCAGATTGGACACCCCTTGGACGTCTAGATCCAATGTTATATACACTTAAACAATTAGTATTGTCGGATTTGAGTAAGATGGAAAATAAAATTAATAATTTTCCTAAAAATTTATCTGTTACTGAGTTTCAGGCTTTACAGGAACTTTTGAGTATGGATGACATTACAATAAAACGTGCAGATAAAGGAGGTGCGGTTGTAGTTTTGAGTACTTCTAGTTATAATACTGAAATTTTATCTCAATTAAATAATGTTACCAATTATAAACGTATCGTTACGGACCCGACTGAAGAATTACAGAAGATTATTTCGGAAGTTACTATAACAGCTGTTTCTGAAGGTTACTTAACTGCGAGAGAGAAAATATTTCTGAATCCTTTATATCCAAAAATTCCTGCATTTTATGTCCTCCCAAAAGTTCATAAAAATCTGCAAAATCCACCAGGACCTCCCATTTTGTCCAGTAATGATTCTCTTTTAGAGCGAGTAGGTATCTACGTATTTAGATATGTTTCTTAAAGATGAAGTTCCTCGGACTCCTTCTTTTATTAAAGATACTACTCATTTTTTGACCATTTTAGAAGATTATGGTTCAATGGAACAAGTCACTTGGATGGCAACATTAGATGTGGCAGCATTGTATACATCTATTCCTCAAGATGAAGCTTTGCAAGTATTAACTAATATATGGGATGCCAGACTGAGACCACATACTGTCCCCACTAGTTTTCTAGTGACATTAGCTGAATTGGCAATTAAGAGGAACTATTTCGTGTATAAACAGGAATTTTTTCAACAGATTTCGGGAACAGCTATGGGGGCTACATTTGCACCATCATTGGCTAATTTATACATGCACACCTTTGAAGACCGTTGGATCTATAATTCTAGGTATGCTCCTTATATCTTACGGTGGCATCGCTATATTGATGATATTTTTTTGCTGTGGGAGGTCAGTTAGATATTTTGGAAGAATTTTTTTGATATTTAAATAATTGCAGTATTAATATTAAGTTTGAGGTAAATATTCAGAAAATAGTGCATTTTTTAGACGTACAGGTTACGAAAAGTCATGATAAATTTGACACCACGGTTTATACTAAACCTACTGATAAGAACACTTTATTGCATTATTCCAGTTTTTATCCTATTCATCTGAAACAGTTTGCCATATTCGCAATTACTTAGATGTCGTCATATGTTCATCAGATACAGATTTTGAAATAAAAGCCAGTAAAGTGTTAGTAAAATTCCAAGAACGAGGTTATCCCGCTTCAGTTTTGAAAAAAGCCTATAAGCGAGCGAAATTTAATCATCGTGAATGGTTACTGAAACCCAAAAATGAAAATTTTGGTTTTATCTGATGCTATTCCACCCATTACATGTGTTCTGCCATATTCCAGTCTTTCGAGCTAGATGGCTGCTTCTATTTATAAACGTTGGAAGGTTTTTTCATCTCACCCTGTTTTGTCTGATCAGACTTTGCATATGGCTTATAGTAGAGGTAGGAATCTACGTGATCAATTATGCTCTGCAGTTCCAAGACAGATCGACTCCTCTGTATATTGTCACATGCCCCCTCTGCACACCTGTAGGTTAAGCAGGGTACTGCACTGGGGCCTTAATATAACTGGCCTTCTGGTAGTTGTAGTTGTGCTGCCAGTTAAAAATCAGTCGTGGAATCGATGGTAAGGTTATAAGGGCTTTATTTCCCTTTCCCAAAAGGACTTCTTATCATGTACAAAAACAAAATTAACATAACCCTTCTTGGGCATATAACAAAAGGAAAACTGTAACCAAAAATAGCTTCCTTTCAGCTTCTTAACCAGAAACAAAGGTATTCAAAACACAGACTTGCAGAGATAGGAATAAGCCTTCCTTTCACACTGTCAGGCTTCTTATTTCTCTTTACCTTAGTGAGAATATGTTATCAGCCACAGAAATACTACAGTCCATCTGCTCAACATTATTCTCCACTTCAGACGGTTCACATTGCATGAATTCTTCAGGAGGGATTAACACATCTTTACCTTCCTCATGTGGGAGCTTTTCAAACAGTCCGTCTTGGCTGTGACGTACTTTCCTTTCTCTGAGAGTAAACTGATTGCTATTACCACATTCACTGGGGTTCTGTTGGTAAGAGCCTCTCCCCTGCTGGTGCCTGGTAGGCAAGCTAAAATATTCTATTAGAAGGAATTGATTCACCTCTAGCCTCTGCTTGGCTCAGGACCCTGTGGATAGCTGGAGCTTTGAAAGGCAGCCTTTCTGAGATTCTGTTCCTTATGTTTCTCTCAGAATGATTAACTTCTGCAGGTAAAAAGCCTTTAACTTTCTCTTGCTTATAATAGGGGTAGTGAAGCTTCTCTGCTTCCCTTAAGCTGGCTTCATATGGTTTTTGTACTTCAATGAACTGTTTCCTATAGCCAAGCCCTGTGCTTCCCCTCTTAGGATAAGAGTAAAACTTTTCGGCTTGTACCTTTCTCCTTCTGGCTCCGTTCCAACCTGGGCTGTTGTACTCAATCTCATTCTCTGAGTCCAGCTGTCTTTGCCTCTCACTCAAGCACTCATTGGAATCACACAGACCTCCGTTCAGGCTTCCAAAGTGGTAGTCAGACACGCTTTCTTCACAGCTATCTCTCCAGCTTCTCTCGTCCTCTCTGTTCACCCTGTACCTTCTGTTTCTGCTTTCATTCTGAGTCTTAGGTTGCCTCTGAGACTTAGACTGCCTCTGAGACTTCGGCTGAGACCTCCAATCAATCTCAGACTTCTCCTTCTTAGACTGCTTAATTGTTTGTGAGCTGTGCTTATCTAGGTATCTCCGAGCAGCACCTCCCCCAGGCTGATTTGTATCAGGTGAGAATCTCCTAGCTTCTCTGCTGGCTGGGTGTGTCTCCCTAGCTCGTGACCTCATTTGCTTTCGTTGCTCATGGCAACTTTCTAACATGTGCTCTCCCCAAACGTCAGTGTCTTCCTGATCTGCTATTTCATCTATCTCCATAGGGTCCGCTAGTGAGTCTTCTCTGTGACAATATATCCATAGTAAATGTGGACGTTGTCTTTTTTGCAACGTGATGGTGAGTCAACTGTGTTCTAAATTTGCTAAGAAATGTTGCAAATTGAAACATATGAACTGTAATGCTTCATTTGTGATTTATGCTTTATGGTGTCCTTGTCCATTGCTGTATATTGGAAAACCACACGTCCCCTGCACACTAGATTAGCAGAGCATAAGTACAGTATTGCTAAGGCAAAAATTGAAACTCCATTAGTGCAACATTGTACAGTAGCGAATCATAATTTTGAAGAACTCCGATGCACTGTGGTGGAACAAGTTCTTCCTTGTATACGAAGAGGTGACAGGTCGTCTACTTCTTCAGAAAGAACAGCAATGGATTTATAATTTGAGAACTTTGGATCCCAATGGATTAAATGATAAAATTGAATGGACATTATTTTTTTGATTCAGTTTAGACATTTTTTTGATTTAGTTTAGGTACTGTTTTGATTCAGCTTAGATGCTTTGAAATTTCTATTTGGTCTTCTTTTAATTTCTTTTAATTACTTTTTAGCTTTTCAATAGTGAAGTGATTAGGCTTTGAGTGTGTTGTATAATAAAGCTGGTTTTGTAGTGAGATTACATCATTCTGTGTAAACAAATCAGCTTTTGTGCTTCTTCCTTAAGAGGTGTGACGTCAGATGCCTTTAGAATCGTTTGAGGTACTGGTGAATGCCTGAAGTAAATCATAGAGAGTTGCTGTATAAGTAATTCAATACCTGAATCCCTGACGAAGCCTGGTGGGGTGAAACAAAAGCTTTTGTAGGATATAGGCATTTACATTTGTAAAAAGTAAGAAATCAAAGTGATTTGCTGAGCTGTTTGTGACTTCGATGGAGGCATTATGACTGTGTGAAACAATTGCTGCTTAACGTTCAGACGGTTATTTGCAGGAAACAGAAGCAGATTGCTGTGAGCTGTTCGGGACTTCTAAGGAGACTGTGTGATTGCTGTTAAACCTTCAGATAAGTATTTGGATACTATTTGAATGGTGTGTGTTAACCCTTTCTGAACGTATTTTGTTTCTCTTCTTTTCAGGAAGTAAATCAGTTGTTGGAGACTTTCAACATTAGTTTGTGAATGTCAAGAATGAATTATTAAGTGGTATATTAACTGTTGAAGATTTTCAACTTCAGTTTGTGAATGTGAAGAATAAATTAAGTAATTTAAAAAAAATTGGTAGAATCCCTTAAAAGTACTTTTTTTGGATATAGATATTTACTAGGGCAATTGGTTTTGTTATAATTTGAAATTAAAAAGGTGAGACCTGTGATGTGTAGATTTACTGCTCAAACCTATGGTGATTCTGTTCACCAGATGTAGGGAAAGAGCTTTCCTGAGGTCTTTTTATACCCTAATGTAATTTGAATAATTTTTGAAGTTAGGTTTGTAATTGTTTTAGCATTTGTATTTTTGGTGGTATAAAGGGTATTTGTTTTGTGTTAATATTTTATCCAAACCATTTTTTCAAAAAATAGACATTCCTCAAGGGTCAGCGTTATCATCTCTCCTTTTTAATTTATACATCCAACCTATTTGTAATATAATCAAGAGTCATGGCATTTATTATCACCTTTATGCTGATGACATTATGTTATATACTCATTTCAATACCAAGCAGCTACAATTAAATAAAATAAATAAATGTTTCAGCAATATCACCACTTGGCTAGCAGATCAGAACATGTATTTAAATTTTGACAATACAGAGTCTTTTTATTTCAAAAGACAATTTTTTTGTTCCTCCGGATGTACTAATTTTAAAGGAAGCAAACATACAAGTTAAAACAGAAGTTAGATACTTGGGTGTTATACTCGATCAACAACTCAATTTTTCCAAATATGCGCGCAATGTAACAAAAGCTATTTTTTCAAAATTAAAAATGTTCCAACATTTAAGACCACTCCTATCTCCAAGTGACTTTAGAACAGTAATTCAGACAATATCTCCTCATTTGGATTTCTGTAACACTTTGTTTATGGGACTTCCTTAGCAAATTATTAATAGGCTCCAACTAGTTCACAACACGGTAGCAAGAATTATTCTACAAGTACCAATTAAAGAGCCTATTACGCCAATCTTAAAACTTCTACTTTGGCTTCCTTTAGAGAGTAGGATGAAATTCAAAGCCATTCATACAATATTTAAATCAATTCATTCAGAATCCTCCTCTTGCCTGAAAGAAGTTATCCAAATTATTCCTGATAAAAGAACACGGAGAAGTATCTTTAAGAATCTGCTGCTTACTCCCTCTGAATCTAAATCTTGCAGTGTATCTACTTCAAAGAAGCTTTTACTCTTTTTACCCCCTCTTTATGGAATTCACTTCCTCTTCTAATTAGATCTTCAGATGATCCAAAGTGCTTACGAAAACTTTTAAAAACATTTCTATTTAAGGACTATTTTGGCGATTTAATTTCTTAAATATAATTATAATAAATTTAATTTAGAGAGTTGTATAACTCATGTATTAGTTTGTAGAACTTTTTAACATTTGTTTCAACTTACTCTGTATTTTATTTTAATTTATTTGTTAATTGTATTTTTCTCTTATTTTCAAGTTTTACTGTAAATTGCTTTGATTCTTGAAAGGCGGTATATAAGTTCAATTAAATAAATGATCAGATGGAGGTTAGGGCTTGCAGTTTTCAAATGAGAGATATAATGCTATATCATCTGCATAGATGTGATACTCCACTTTAAACTTATCGAAGATACTACAGATTGGCTGGAGATAAATTTTAAATATAAGGGCTGATAGAGATGATCATTTAGCTAAGCCCCTCTCTTTGTCTATATGGTTTAGATGTCTGTAAACTGATGTTGACTTTCTTTTCTAAGGCCACCTCAGTTTCCATTAATGGACAATCCTTATTTACCAAGGCAGAGAAGGTATTCTGCAAGGGTATCTTGAGGTGGAGTTGGTGTCTCTGTGTAATGCATCATAATCAGCCAGAACCACTGTCATCCATTTATTTTTGCTTTCCTGGATTTTCTGAGGGAGTTGCATGAATTGTTTGCAGGCTGTATCTTGGGGGAGGTTTGTTTCATTGCAGCTAAGTCTTTCCTCAATTGAATCAATTATTTTTCAATAGCAGATAGCTTCAGATGGATAGGACAATCTCGAAGGCTCCAAATTGTTTTCCTGAGGATTAAAGCACCACAGCTATTGCACTGATTAAAAACAACTTTGATTAGTGTGTCAAATATGGAGCAGTTGTCAGATGAAAAAGCAATAGAGAAGTGCTTTCCACTAAAGTTATGAAAAGCGACTGTGTGTCTTGGGGTGACTAAGAACTTCCAGTCCTAGGGTGGGTGGATGAGGGGAAGGATGGAGAGAAATAAGTGGCAATAAGCTACGAGTTTGACTTCCTAAGCCAGAGACCCTGCAGGGCAGCTGTTACTTCCCAAAGCACAAACTTGCCTCTGCAATACAGGCCAAACATTCTTTTAAAGCTACTTTTCTAGAACAGGTTGACGATTTGAACTCTTTGCTAAAAAAAATTGAATAAACATAACTATCTCTTATATCTCAACAAATAGGGGTGACTTACACAGAGCGGTTGGTACACCCCTAAACAAAGGCATTGGGAGAAATGATCTGCACGGAGCGGCAGGTGCACCGACTCTTGCTGCCTTGCTGGGCAGACTGATGAACCATACTGGTCTTTATCTGCTGTCATATACTAAGTCACTATGTTAAACACAGGCAGTAAGTAAAGAAGGGCAATTACAATAATTCCAAATGACCGACGAGGTACAGGCAGCTAAAACTATTCAAAGCATGCAAAAGAAAAAGAATAAAAACTTATCCAGAGAGATCCACTCAATGTGCTTCCACCCCCGGAGCTCTAGAGACCAGTAATAGCTTCAGAGACTGTTGCTACAAGTTTTAAATGCAGAGCTCCCTTGGATTTCTAGGGGAGGAGAATAAAGCCAGCCGACATCTAATGTACTCTGAGCACCTCCACGTGTCCCTGAGTGTGTTTCTGGTTTGTGTTTCAGATGCGGGTGACATTTGAGGACATCGCTGTCTCTTTTTCCCAGGAAGAGTGGGAGTATTTAGATGACGGGCAGAAGGAGCTTTACAGGGAGGTGATGAAGGAGAATTATGAGACTCTAATCTCCCTGGGTAAGGACTGTACGACTGTGTCTGCATGTCTAGCAGACAGAGGGGTTGATCTATTATACTGTATCTACCATTCTTCCAGGTTCCAGAGATAGGAGACGTCCAGAAAATGTGCTCAAATAGCAATTTCCAGACATATTAACACCCTGTACCCATCAGGTACAATAAGCAGTATTTTATAAATCATCATTATATAATTCAACTCTAGATAGAGATCCTGCAAAGCGGAGTGGGGGATGAGTCCGGTGAACCCAGTGGTGCTGGTTTCAAGGATCCCACGGGACACGTCCTACCTTACCACATACATATATAGATGGTTCCTATAACTTCATCCCTTGAGGAATATCCTAGTACATTACTTAAAAAAATAAAATAGTCCATCATATCTTCAGTCAGTCTCACTCTACATTGCTTCCTGTTGTGCTCATGTATATTTTTCTCAGCAGCACATCTGTTTGTGTCCCTGCTTTCTGGAATTCAGATACTGTCCTCATCTCTACTACGTCCACTGTGAATTTATTCCATGTATCTACCACTCTTTCCGTAAAGAAATATTTCCGCATATTACTCCTGAGTCTATCCCCTTTCACCCTCATCCATCAGGTGCTGCAGGACTGCACCCTCGGACCCAGAGCCCCGATCGGCATCAGGAAAGAGAGCGGGAGGCTGAAACCCTTCCCGCTGTCCATCTCTATACCAATCAGGGCCCACCACAGCAACTTAAAAAAAGAAGTGCAATCAGCCGCGCCCGCACCTGGTGGGCCCTTTGGCATGGCCCTTAGGCGGGGAACGCAGGCAGTTATGCAAAAATCATCTCAACCCAAACAAAAAGCTGACAACACTAAGCCCAGCAACCTCGAAAAAACTCAACAACCTCAAAGACCTCACTGCTGACCTCACCCCTATCACAAGCAGACAACCCTCGCCCCACACATCTCATAGACACTTTGGATTGTATCAGGTCACACTTTCATCAAGAAAACAACAAACTGTAAGTACCACTCATCAGAAATGAAACTCACTGCTGAAAGAGCCCCACCCCTACCCTCCTATGATACTACCAAAAAGCATAAAACTGCTATAATGCCACAGAATCCAATGTTGCCAGCCAACCTAGTATTGTATGCCCTTCCTCTCATCTGGATCCTACTCTGCCACTCATCAACTGCTACCTACATCATAAACATACCCTCAACAGCCCTACAACCTCCCCTAGTACACAAACCTTGCCACCCACACATATGGATGAATCCTCATAAGCATGCCAACAGACGAACCCCTATTTTAATAAGAATTGAAACCAACATTCACACAACTGGCTACCACACCCTACACACACTAATCACTCCTATTAGCATTGGGCTAATCAATGCTAGGTCCATCAGAAACAAGACAAACACTATCATAGACTATTTTCAATATCACCCAAACTGACATCCTCTGCATCACCAAATCCTGGCTATAAAGCCCTGACCAGGTCATTCTATCTGAGATCATGCCACGATCCCATACTGCTTTCAACTGCCCACTCACTCACAAGAGAGGTGTGAATAGACCTTAAATTTAAATTTAAAATATCCTGATCTGTAAGCCACAAACCCTGTGACTTAATCATGATAGAAAACAGACACCTAGCCATTTGTCTTACCTATAGAGCCCAAACGCTCCTCCTGATGAGACATCCAACATCCTGAAAGCCATATGTTTCGCCAGCTCTCCTCAAAGTCGCTTCTACTACTAGGTGACCTAAACCTGAGCTTTGCACCTAGCTGAGAAGAAGCTACTTTCACAAGGCAATGGAATCATTTAACTTCTGCCAAATCCTCAAGGGTCCCTCTCACCATTCAGGCTCTACTCTGGACCTCATCTTTGTCCCAAAGAATCTTCGCGCACAGCATAATGACCCCTCTTGTCATACCAATACCCTGGTCAGATCACCATGCTATACACTTCAAGATTCACCTCCCCCAACAAGGAAAATCACAGAGGATACCCCACTCTGAAAGAAGATTTAAAGGATATAACCAAGATTAATTCCTCAAAGATATCCATCCCAGCCTCCCCCAGAACCAGGCCCGGCCCGTCCATTGAGCAAGAATGTTTTTTGCACAGGGCCCCGCGTTTCGGGGGGCCCCGCGCAAAGAACATTCTGCTTTTTTTTTCTTAATTAAATTAAAAAAATAAAAAAAAGCTGGCCGCTGCCGCCGCGGCAGCATGGAGTGTCCCGCGGGGCTCCCTCTGCCCGGCGGAACTCTCCCGGCGCGGCTGAGCCCCTCTGTGCCGGCTTGCAGATACGCGAAGGGAGAGTGTCTCCCTCGCGTCTCTGTTAAGCCCGCAGGGGCTGATGGGAAATTTCCCATCTGCCCCTGCGGGCTTAACAGAGACGCGAGGGAGACACTCTCCCTTCGCGTATCTGCAATCTGCCCCTGCGGGCTTAACAGAGACGCGAGGGAGACACTCTCCCTTCGCGTATCTGCAAGCCGGCACAGAGGGGCTCAGCCGCGCCGGGAGAGTTCCGCCGGGCAGAGGGAGCCCCGCGGGACACTCTATGCTGCCGCGGCGGCAGCAGCCAGCTTCTTTTTTTTTTTTTTTTAAATTGCCATGAGCCGAGGGGGGGGGCGGGTAGGACTGGCAATGGGCTGGGGGGGGGGGGTTAAGACTGGCAATGGGGGAGGAGGGGGGGTTAAGACTGGCTAAGGGCTGGGGGGGTTAAGACTGGGGGTTAAGACTGGCAATGGGCTAGGAGGGTGGTAAAGACGGTTTTAAGACTGGCAATGGGCTGGGGGGGGGGTTAAGACTGGCAATGGGCTTGGGGGGGTTAATACTGGCAGTGGGCTGTGGGGGGGTTAAGACAGGCAAAGGGCGAGGGGGGGTTAATTCTGGCAGTGGGATGGGGAGGGGGGGTTAAGACTGGCAATGGGCAATGGGGGGGTTAAGACTGGCAATGGGCTGGGGGGGTTAATACTGGCAGTGGGCTGTGGGGGGGTTTAATAATGGCAATGGGATGTGGGCTGAAGAGGTCTGGCAATGGGCTATGGGGGGGTTAAGACTGTCAATGGGCTGGGGGGGTTAATACTGGCAATGGGCTAGGAGGGGGGTTAAAACTGGCAATGGGCTGTGGGGGGGTTAAGACTGGCAATGGGCTAGGAGGGGGGGTTAAAACTGGCAATGGGCTGGGGGGGGTGAAGACTGGGGGTTAAGACTGGCAGTGGGCTATGGGGGGGGTTAAGACTGGCAATGGGCTATGGGGGGGTTAAGACTGGAAATGGGCTGTGGGCTGATGAGGGCTGTATGGAAATGGGGTGATGGGGGGTTAGGACTGGTAGTGGGCTGATTGATGGGGTTAGGACTGGTAATGGGCTATGGGGGGTTAAGACTGGTAATGGGCTGTGGGCTGATGGGGGCTGTCTGGAAATGGGGTGATTGGGGGTTAGGACTGGTAATGGGCTATGGGCTGATGGGGGCTTTCTGGAAATGGGGTGATTGTGGGTTAGGACTAGGAGTGGGATATGGGGGTGGGTTAAGACTGGTAATGGGCTGATGGGGCGGGTTAGGACTGGTAATGGGCTATGGAGGGGTTAAGACTGGTAATGGGCTGTGGGTTGATGGGGGCTGTCTGGAAATGGGGTGATTGGGGGTTAGGACTGGTAATGGGCTATGGGGGGGGGTTAAGACTGGTAGTGGGCTGATGGGGGTGTAGGACTGGTAATGGGCTATGGGGGGGTTAGGACTGATAATGGGCTATGGGGGGCTAGGACAGGAAATGGGCTGATGGGGAGGGGCCCATAGGACTTGAGGTGGGCTGATGTGGTTAGGACTGGTAATTGGCTGTGGGCTGATGGGGGGGGTTTAGGACTGGCAATGGGCTATGGGGGCTGACTGGAAATGGGCTGATGGGGGGTTAGGACTGGTAATGGGTTATGGGGGGGCTTAAACTGAAAATGGGGTGATGGGGGTTAGGACTGGAAGTTGATTGACGGGGGGCTAGGACTGGTAATGGGTTGTGGGGTTGCTAGGACTGGAAATGGGCTGAGTGGAAGGGGAGGCTTGAACTGCAAATAGCTGATGGGGAGGGGGCTTGGAATGGAAATGGGCTGTGAGGGAAGGGAGCTAGGACTGAAAATGGGCTGATGGAACAGCTAGGATAGGACTGGAAATGGGCTATTGGGGGGAGCTAAGATTGGAAATGGGCTGTAGTGGGGGCTTGAATTGAAATGGACATGGAGGGGCTAGAACTGGAAGTAGGCTCATGGGGGGGCTTGGACTGGAATTGGGCTGAGTGGAGGGGAGGGGGGGGCTAGGATTGGAAATGAGCTGATGAAGGGACTTGGACTGGAAATGGATGGGGGAGCTAGGACTGGAAATGGGCTGATGGGGGGGCTAGGACTGGAAATGGGATGATGCAGGGACTAGAAGGGAATGGATGCTGGGTGAGACTGGAACTAGAAGGGAGCTGATGTTGGGGGAGGATTAGAATGGGATGGGGCTGGGAGAGTAAAATGGAGAGGGGAAAAATAGTTTTTGTGTAGGAGGGATGAAAAATCTACAATTGGCCGGGTATTGGGAGAGTAATTGGGGATTGAGGATGGAGGGGTAAAATTTGTGTGGATGAAATAGGAATGAGGAAAGAGCAAAAGGAGAAAGATTAGTATGTTAAAGCAGATGTACAGAGAGAGAATGGAAAAAAAACTAGAAGAGAGAACAAAGGACAAATGGACAGCAGACGATGGAGAGTTAGCAGAAAACATGAAGAAACCAGAAGAAAGTGGCTGGACCAATTGCAACTGAAAAAAAATGCACAAAAGGTAGAAAGATCTCTCTTTATTTTGAATTTATTAACTGGAATATGAAAGCTCTGGGAAATGTGCATCATTAACGTCTGCGCTTTGTTTGGTACAAGAGGAAATTAATTTATAGTTTTATTTCTACAGTGTTGTTGTACATTCCAAGTTTGGCTTTTGGGGTTCCCAGTTTAATTATTGCCTTCCTGTTTCTAAATTGTGATTCCTTGTTTGGTGATGGTCTATGTTCTGCATGTGTTTATGTAATTCCTATTTGACATTGCCACTTGTTCTCTTTCCCCAGTATTCTCTGAAATGTATTGGTTTAATATTTGCAGTGTTGCCTTTTGATAGGTAGGGTATGGTGCTTTGTGAGTCCTGGTAATGCTGCCAGGATACGGCGGTTTGCTATGGGTTCTAAATGGGCAGCGTTTGTAGTAGTTCCTAATGTGCCTGGCGGTTGGCACTGGATTATAGTAATGTAGAAATCTTTTAGTCTTTCTTTATCCATACACTCATTAAGAGACATGTTTACTAAAAGTTAGTGTATGGTAACATTATGCAAATATTTATGCAAATAAGGCCACTTATGCAAATGAGGCCCCGCACCGAGTCTCCGCACATGGCCCCGCACCCCCCTTGGGCCGCCCCTGCCCAGAACATTGCATATCCAGATGAGGCAATTAAAACCTGGAACTCCACCATCAATGCAGCAGTGAAGGCTCCTTACCGCCCAAATCTTGGAAAAAGAGAAGAAAGATCTGAATCTGCCCTGTGGTACTCTGATGTAATAAGAGAAAAGAAACGAAAACTTTGCCAGCTAGAGCATAAATGGAAACACAACTGGTCATAAGCTACCCTTCTTCAATACCAGAAAATGCAAAGACACTACAATGATCTGATCAATAAGCACAAACGAGAATACCACACCAACTTTATCTTAAAAGCCAGCAACAAGCCTTGAAAGCTATTTGAAATTGTCCGCTCCCTCATGAAGAATCCATCTCACAAAGAAGACACTATCCATCCCTAATCTTTGCAGATTTCCTCATCAACAAGAACAAACCACCCTTAAGAACTTCACTGCCAAACACCTCCAGCAACTCAACTGCAGAACCCAATGTCAAACACAATTTTATTTAGTGTACACTTATATCCCGCTACTTCCAGCGATCAGCAGCGGTTTGCTATACATAACAGTATGGTTGTACAGGCCATGGATTAAAAACATACATAATGATTCAGTACAGGACACAAACATTCAGATTACAGGTTTACACTTGATTGCAAGACACTGATTTCACAAGTATGTACATATTTACAGGTTGTCAGAATCTATAGGTACTGATCTGACCCCTGCCCGGTCATGTGGATCAAATCAGTCAAGGACAAAGTTGTTAACTGTATCCAGAACACCATAAGCTCATCTTTATCTCAAGAATACATGCCCCCTGCTCTCAAACAAGTTAACATCTGACTCATCCAAAAAAACAATTCAACAACAGCTCTGATCCTGCAACTTTCCGCCCTCTTTCCAGCCTGCCCTTTCTATCCAAAATAATTGAAAAGGTGGAGCAGAGACAACTGCAAGACCACATTGACCTGTATGCTCCTCTGGCTCCACACCAACATGAATTTCATCCTAACCATAGTGTTGAGACCCTCCTCATACACCTATTCAACATACAGTACACCTAAGAGGAATTAACAACATAAAAAAATGGATTCCTACTTGTCTTTGTTGACATCTCCAAGGCCTTTGAAACGGTATCACACAGCATCCTCTTAAACCGACTAACTAACATTGGACTTCACAGCACAACTGGTTCCAATCCTACCTTAGCGGCAGACAACAAAAGGTCAAAGTTGGTTGCAAACACCTCCACTCTGTTCAACACAACACAGGGAGTCCTGCAAGGGTCTTCCCTGCCTTCTCTCCTCTTCAACATCTACTTACAACCAGTTTGCCTTGACTGTCTTGAAGATAAGAAACAACTTACCAGCCGGAATTGTACAGGAACTGATATGCACAAAATTATACAGCAAACCTAAGAGACAGAGCACCAGAGCACCATTTCAACTCCTAGTTCTTACACCAATGAAGAGGGCTCTTTCATTAGCAGCACCCACCATCTTGAATTCTCTCCTAGAGAAGATCAGGACAACCAAGGACTTAAAGAACTTCAGAAAACATCTCAGAACCTTCCTTTTCACCAATCACTTCAGAGACAATACCTAATTCTTCCCCCTCATCTCACATGCCTAAAACAATATCTAACCCTTGTACATATGTTGCAATATATATGCTTTGTCTCTGTGCAAACCCTACATGTCACCCCTACCTAAGTTTACACATTGAGTTCTCTGTAATGTTTGTTTTAATGTAAATCATTTTGAATGTACCAGAAGGTGGTATAAAAAAATGTGTTAAATAAATAAATAAAATAAATTGTCCCCTCATTGCAGAGCTTCATTTCAATCGAAATATGCTCTCCTCCTGAGCATTTATGCCACGGAGATATTAAAACATCTCTGTCATATCTCCTCTCTCCCATCTTTCCTCCAAAGTATTACTACTGCTACTCCTCGATACCCTGTCCTCGCTTGGTTTTAAGGGCTCTGTACTGTCCTGGTTCTCTTCTTATCTCTCCTATCACTCTTTCAGTGTTTGTTCTGATGGATTCTCCTCTGCTGCTATCCCACTCTCACTTGCTGTACCCCAAGGATTTGTCTAGGGTACACTCCTTTTCTCTTTCTATACCCAGTCCCTTGGTGCACTCTTCTCCTCCCATGGTTTCGGTAACATCTTTATGCTGATGATTCTCAGATCTACCTCTCTACACCTGAAAACTCTACAGCAATCCAGGCCTGGATCTCTGCCTGCCTTTCTGACATTGCTGCTTGGATGTCTCAGTTGAAATTGGACATGGCCAAAACTGAGCTTCATATTTTCTCTCTAACCCTTGTCTCCCCTACCTCTCTTCTCAGTCTCTGAGGATAATAAAACACTTGTCATCTCTTCAACACTCTGCTGCACAGCTAATCTTCCGCCAGCCTCGTCATGCTCATATTACCCCTCTTCTCAAGTCACTTCATTGCCAAACTACTACTCCTGCTGACCTATAAGTGCATTCACTCTGCAGCTCCTCGCTACCTCTCCTCTCTTTTTCTCTCTCTACACCCCTCCTCGGGATTGGCCACTCTGGAATACTGGGCTCGATGGACCTTGGTCTGACCCAGTATGGCATATCTTATGTTCTTATATTGAATAGCGCAGTATAAAAGAAATGTAAATAAATAAAATAAATAAATAAACCCTCTTCTATCTATGCCCTTCTCTTCAATTGCTAACTCCAGACTTTGCTCCTTTTGCCTTGCTACGCCTTATGCCTGGAATAAACTATCTAAGTCTGTATGTCTGACGCCTTCACTGGCCCTTCTCAAATTGAGGCTCAAAACTCATCTCTTCGCTGCAGCTTTTGTAGGTTGAGTCACCAGATCTCCTTTGTGTTTCCTTACTATTCCCCATAACTGTATCCCACATCTACAGCTACTGTGTTATCTGTTTTGACTAGATTTTAAGCTATGTCGAGCAGGGACTGTCTTTTACATGTGTCTGTGCAGCGCTGCATATGTCTTGTAGTGCTATATAAATGTTCAGTAGTAGTAGATGAGGGTCGCAGTAGTTTGTGTAGAAAGGAAGGGACAGATGTTTCTGATGTTGTTATAGAGAAAGAAGCAACAGATTATAGCTATCTTTTGGATGCTGCAGAGAAAGAGAGAGCAGAGTCAAAGATGGTATGGAAGGGCAGAAGGGAGAGGCCGTATGGTCTTTATCTGATGTCATGTTTTTTGTTTACATATAGAAGGTGTCTTGAATACTGGCCAGTAATTTGTAATTATTTAATTTTAATGCAGATTGCTTTGCTCTTTTGTATGAAAGGAGGGACATCAAGAGATCATGAAATGAAATGAAATCAAGAAAGAAATTAACTTTCTTTCTCCCTCTCTCATATTAATCACAGCTGATTGGTCAGAGATTTGGGATAATCCCAGAGCAGGGATTTTGGGATCAGGAGACCCAGAAATACATATCTCTGTGATCCCAACATATGATTAGTGCCTTTTTTTTTGTCCAGCAGGTGACGGGGTCACACAGGAAAAGAAGAGAGAGGAGAAGAGGGAAGAATGGGGAAACTCTTTCACACACGAGGTGCACCCAGCACTCCATCTAAACTCTCACACGCAAGAGAGACATTTTCCACGTACTGAGTGTGAGAGTGGTTTCAATCATAGTAACCGCATAAGAAGCCACCTGGAACCCCACACAGCAGAGGGAACTACCCCAACAGAGAGGCTTTCTACATCTTTTAAAAGTCCTGAATGTGGAAGAAATTTCGCTCTTAAGAAATCCGTAACAATGCACCGGAAAATCTACAGGGGTGAGAGAAGATTTCACTGCACTGAATGTGAGAAATCTTTTCTCAAAAACTCACAACTTGTGGTGCATCTTAGAACCCACACGGGGGAGAGACCGTTTAGTTGTACTGATTGTGGGAAATGTTTCCCCACAAAAGGAGTACTAGTGAGGCATCATAGAATCCACACGGGGGATAAACCGTTTAGTTGTACTGAATGTGGGAAATGTTTCCTCACGAAAACACATCTAGTGACGCATCAAAAAACCCACACAGGGAAGAAACCCTTTAGTTGTACTGATTGTGGGAAATGTTTCCACACAAAAGCACAACTAGTGAGGCATCATGGAACCCACACAGGGGAGAAGCCTTTTAGTTGTACTGATTGTGGGAAATGTTTTCACACAAAAGCAGAACTAGTGAGGCATCATAGAACCCACACAGGGGTGAAGCCTTTTAGTTGTACTGAATGTGGAAAATGTTTCTTCAGGAAAACACATCTAGTGATACATCATAGAACCCACACAGGGGAGAAGCCTTTTAGTTGTACTGAATGTGGGAAATGTTTCCTCACGAAAGCACATCTAGTGAGGCATCATAGAACCCACACAGGGGAGAAGCCTTTTAGTTGTACTGAATGTGGAAAATGTTTCTTCAGGAAAACACATCTAGTGAGGCATCATAGAACCCACACAGGGGAGAAGCCTTTTAGTTGTCCTGATTGAGGGAAATTTTATTTATTTTATTTTTATTTACATTTCTTATATACCGCACTATTTGCGATCAGCGCGGTTTACATAGAACAAACAGTATCCGACAATAAACAAGAGTCTGGTCATTACAAAGAACAGAAATGTTTTGAAGCAAAAGCAGAACTAGTGCTGCATCATAGAACCCACACAGGGGAGAAGCCTTTTGTTGTACTGATTGTGGGAAATGTTTCATCACGAAAGCAGAACTTGTACGGCATCATAGAACCCACACAGGGGAGAAGCCTTTTAGTTGTACTGATTGTGGGAAATGTTTCCCCAGAAAAGCACAACTAGTGCTGCATCATAGAACCCACATGAGGGGAGAAATGTTTTAGTTGTACTGATTGTGAGAAATGTTTCCCCAGAAAGCAGAACTAGTGCGGCATCATAAAAGTCACACAGGCGAGAAACCCTTTAGTTGTACTGAATGGGGAAATGTTTCCCCAGTAAAGCACAACTACTGCTGCATCATAGAACCCACACAGGGCAGAAACCTTTTAGTTGTACTGATTGTGGGAAATGTTTCCTCATGAAAACACATCTAGTGCGGCATCATAGAACCCCCACAGCGGAGAAACCTTTTAGATGTACTGAATGTGGGAAATGTTTCCCCAGAAAAGCAGAACTAGTGCGGCATCATAGAACCCATACAGGAGAGAAACATGAACTACGATTAACAACAGACATCATGGACTTTCGGAAGCAGCTCAAGACGACTCTCTTTATCGAACACTACGGGGACGTCACATAAACTGCTCGCTAGTCAGCACCACAGACCAACCCCCTCTCCTTCCCCCATGTACATAGTATTGTATAATAGCATACGTTGTAAATAGCTCAACAAGAATCTACGACACCCTAATGCACACGCACCCACTGTTTCACTGCATGCACACAAAAACCATTATTTCTTGATTGTTTGCTGTGTACACCGCCTTGATTGAAGGAGAAGGCGGTATAGAAATCCTTTTAAATAAATAAATGAAATTTTAGTTGTACTGAATGTGGGAAATGTTTCCTCTCGAAAGCAAATCTAGTGACGCATCATAGAATCCACACAGGGTAGAAACATTTTCATTGTACTGAATGTGGGGAAATATTTCTTCACGAAAGCACAACTAGAGCAGCATCATAGAACCCACATGGGGCAGAAACCTTTTAGTTGAACTGAATGTTGAAATGTTTCTTCAGAAAAGCAGAACTAGTGCGGCATCATAGAAGTCACACGGGGAAGAAACCATTTTGTTGTACCGATTGTGGGAAATGTTTTCTCACAAAAGCAAATCTAGTGACGCATCATAGAATATATACTGGGGGGGAGAAACCTTTTAGTAATGAATATGAGAAATGAGAAATGTTTTGTCACAAAAGAACAACTAGTGCTGCATCATAGAACCCACACAGGTGAGAAACCTTTCAGCTGCACTGATTGTGGGAAATGTTTCCTCTCGAAAGCAAATCTAGTGATGCATCATAGAACCCACACTGGTGAGAAAGCTTTTAGTTGTACTGAATGTGGTAAATGTTTCATCAGTAAAACACAACTAATGCTGCATCATCGAACCCACACAGGGGAGAAACCGTTTAATTGTACTGAATGTGGGAAATGTTTCTACCGGAACTTTAAAACCCACAATGGGGAGATACCTGTAGTTTTTTGGAATGTGGAAGATATTTCTGCACAAAATGAAGACTAGTGAGGCATCATGGAACTCACACTGGGGAGAATAAACTCACATATGGTAGTCTTGAATAATATCTAAATGACATTGATAATAGAGGTGTCTGTTCCATGTGATTATTCTCTGAATTGTATTGAGAGGCAGAAGATCTTGAAGTATCAAGAAGTGCAGTCAGAGATCTGTAAAATGTGGCAGAAAGCTATAGTAATCTTTCCCGGACTTCCGGCATGAGTGGCGAGGAGAGCGGACGTGCCTGAGAGGGCTCTGTCATTTTACCCCTCTATAAGTTGTACAGACGACTGACGATCAACTATGGACCTCGACCAATGATCATCTATGGACCTCAAGGACTTCAGGAAGAAGCCCAAAATTATGTGCTTCATTGGAAGAGCACAAAAAAGCGGAGCCTGGACTGATAAAGTAAACCTTGTTTATTACGCCCCAACGCGTTTCGGCCACCGGCCTTCTTCAGGGGGTCTTAGAGAACACACCTCAAAAATAGTAAACATAAACATATAAGTTAAAAACATTATATATAAAAAATTTTTATATTACATCAATAAATAATTAAATAGAATATTGATGAAATAAATAAAACCATAAATTTCACTTAAAACATCTAAAGGACAAACTATTAATTCATAATGGTTAATTAGAAAACAAACTAATAGATAAAAATATATTGTGAAATATATATACATTAGGAAATAATAAATACCTATTAAAATACCAAAAAAAGGAAGAAGAGAGACGAGGAGAAGCAAACAATAAATAAATACCTTAATAGGATCAAATTGAATGTTATCCCGGATTGAACCTACGGGATACTGACGGCTGACAATGAACAAATAAATTATTAAATAAATAAATATATACTCATAAAACAAGTAAATACAATTACTTGTTTTATGAGTATATATTTATTTATTTAATAATTTATTTGTTCATTGTCAGCCGTCAGTATCCCGTAGGTTCAATCCGGGATAACATTCAATTTGATCCTATTAAGGTATTTATTTATTGTTTGCTTCTCCTCGTCTCTCTTCTTCCTTTTTTTGGTATTTTAATAGGTATTTATTATTTCCTAATGTATATATATTTCACAATATATTTTTATCTATTAGTTTGTTTTCTAATTAACCATTATGAATTAATAGTTTGTCCTTTAGATGTTTTAAGTGAAATTTATGGTTTTATTTATTATTTCATCAATATTCTATTTAATTATTTATTGATGTAATATAAAAATTTTTTATATATTATGTTTTTAACTTATATGTTTATGTTTACTATTTCTGAGGTGTGTTCTCTAAGACCCCTTGAGGAAGGCCGGTGGCCGAAACGCGTTGGGGCGTAATAAACAAGGTTTACTTTATCAGTCCAGGCTCCGCTATTTTGTTTTCTTCTATATTGTGCGGATCCTTAGCTCCTTTTTTGGTACTTCATTGGAAGAGCTACAGAGGAGGAGTAGTCTAGTGGTTAGGACAAGGTACTTCAGGCCAGAGGGCCAGGGGTTCAAGTCCCACCTGGGGACAGCAATCTCAGGCTGGAGGGACTGGGATTTCTAGTCCTATAGGCACTCCTTGTGGTCTTGGGCAAGCCACTTAACCCTCCATTGCCCATGTTCCCTGTAAGTATTAGCGTATGTGTCTCATATCCCCTCGTGTTAAATCTATCCCCCAATTGACCACTTTGACCCGGTGAAAAGCAGGATATAAATACAGCTAAATAAATAAATAAATTGAACACTATAGTCCTATGTCCTATGCTTCCTACCAACCCATGATCAACTATGGACCTCAAGGACTCCAGGAAGCAGCCCACAACTGTTCTCTTCACTGTACACTATAGTCCTATGTCATATGCTACCTACCAACCCACCTGACTCACAATGTACCCCCCCCTACCCTCCCTGTATATAACCACTTGTACATAGTTCATCCTGTAAATAGCATACCAAGAAATCATCACTTCCACTCCGTGT
This sequence comes from Ichthyophis bannanicus, assembly GCA_033557465.1. Lineage (NCBI taxonomy): Eukaryota > Metazoa > Chordata > Amphibia > Gymnophiona > Ichthyophiidae > Ichthyophis > Ichthyophis bannanicus. The sequence continues at coordinate 81,795,120 of CM066031.1, forward strand.
TAAAAACTGCATGCCTACCCCTACTGACAGTTATTTTTGATTGTTTGACGTGTAAACTGCTTTGATTTCAGGACAAAGCTGTTTATAAATCCTTTTAAATAAATAAAATAAAATAAGTTGGATAATTAAATAACAGGAATTCTACCCCCTCCATGGGGAGAGCTGAGATGCCAAAAGTAGTGAAAATCAAGCCATCAAAGACAATTGCGGAGTTTATGCCTCTAAAACTAAATCGGGAGGAAATGCAGTAGTGGGACTACAGGGTCCGTCCTCGCTGGCCTTTTCGATGGTCAGTGCAGGAGAAGCGAATGAAGGTGAGATGGACCTTCTGACCATATTACAGGAAATCAGAGACTCTAAAACAGAAATTGTAGAAAAAGTGTTTAACAAGATTGAGGAAAAGTTTGCGGCAGTCGGGGTGCAGTTGGAGGAGGCAGAGACAAGGATCGGGAACACGGAGGATGCCCAGGCACGGATGGGGAAGGAAGTTTCCCGCCTTTAGCAACAATTGGTGTGGCTGCAAAGTAAAGCCGAAGAAAAGGAAAATAGAGAGCACCGCTCAAATGTGCATATCTTCGGGATCCCGGAGGGAGAGGAAGGACAAGACGCACTAGCTTTTGTAAAAGGGTTCCTTGAGCACTGCTTCCTGGGATGCCCCTCAGTTGTGCTGTTTGAAATATGGAGAATGCACTGGGAGCTTATTATTAAGCAGAGAGAAACCAGCTAGCATGACAGGAAGACAAATTCAAGATAAAATCAAGGTTGAAAGCTAAGGTCCCGCTAATATCCTGTGCCTAAGGGCCACACCAAAGGGGCCTTTGCCGTGGCCCTTAGGCGCAGGCGCGCTTGATGGTGGCAGCTGATGAACGGTAGGAAGTCTCCTCCCCCAGCCCTGACTGGAGCAGGCAGGTCAACCAGAGAATGCCCCACTCACGATCGAGTAATGGGCTGCTTGATGTGATCAGAGCTTAGGCCTCACCCTTAAAATAATGCCAGGCCTCAGGCTTTGATTGTCAAACTACTGAGGTTTCAGGGCAGAATACATTATTAGGCTGACTAGAAGAACGGGCCATGTGATGTACAAGACGTGAAGGGTGTTTGTATTCCTGGACTTGGCAGCGGAAACCATGCGGAGGCGTAGAGATCTTCTCTGGTTGAAGGAGAATCTGACACAAAAAGGAATACAAATGGCTATATGGTATCCAGCCCACATTGTTCTGCTGCAGAAGGGTGGAAAGAGGTTTTTTAACAGTGTGGAGGCTCTTGAAAAGCATTTAAGGCAGAGTAACCAGGGCCGGAGCAGCCTATGAGCACCGGACAGAGACACTAATACAGGCAGCGGCTCCCGTGTGGAGGAGAGAGTTGCAGAGATGCAAGAGCGGCCCCTGGAACAGAGCAGGGCACAGAGAAGCTGGAGGGAGACAAGGAGAGAGGGGGATCTGCTAGGGGCAGACGGTGAGCAGGACGATGGAGGTGCGGCGTGAAGATCAGCGACAGACACAACAGGCGGAGAATGGCAGCGGCGGAAGTGAAGAAGGCACTCGTTATAATATAGCAAGTTTAAAATGCATATAACGTTTAGTTGGAGGAAAATGTAAGTTCTGAGCTTTTGAAGCCATGCCAGGGGAAATGATAAAAAGTGGAAACAGAGGAAATCAACAATGGAGATGGAGGAGACGGGGAAGGAGAGGGGTATTAACAGTTTTAAGTTGTTACATGTTTTTGGTGTGGCCTGGTGTTTGATCTTCTGGTAAAAGGGAGGAACGAGGGTAAAGATGGCGACTAGTGAAGTCCTAGGGGGGGGTATGTTTTCGCCTCATGGAATGTCCGGGGGATTCACAGCCCCATTAAATGGAAACAAATTCTAGGACTGACTTTGCACTTCTTCAGGAAATGCATCTAATTAAAGAGGAGCACGAGAAATTGAAAATGGCAGGATAAACTCCGATGTACTGCTCAGCATATAATACAAAAAAAGAGGGGTGCTGATTCTTATTCATAAGAGGGTCCCTTTTATTCTAGGAGAGGTGGGGGGGATGCCTAGGGGAGAGTGGTCTGGTTAATTGGCAGGGTTGATCAGACGCTGGTGTCAATATTGAATATTTATGCGCCAAATGGTCCCAAAAGCTCCTTTTATCAGCAGGTGATGCAAGGATTTGTGAAGGCGGCCAGGGGAGAATGGGTGGTTGGCGGGGGGGGGGGGGATCTCAATTGAACTTTGGTAAGGGAAGATAGGTCAAATTACTCAAATAAGCTCCACGGAAGGAGGGGAGGGAATTGAGGAGATGCATTACAAAGTGGGACCTGGTGGACCTGTTGTGGGTAGAGAATGGTTCACAAAGAGGATATACATGTTTTTCCCCCAGATCAGGAGCATATTCTAGGATTGATGACATTCTGGGCCAAAGGAAGCAACTGGGAGTTCTGAGTAAGATGCAGTTACATGCTCTTACACTATCTGATCATGGGATGGTAACTTGCAGGTGGGCAGAAGGGGGGTGGGCAATGTGCACAAGGTCTGGAGGGCTAGTGCTTCCCTATTGCAGAATGAAGAGGTTCGTAGAGGTTTGAGAGCTGCATGGAAGGAGTTTCTTCTTACAAATGATGTGGGTGGGGTGCGGGGGGACGTGCTGTGGGATGCAGGGAAGGCATATATGAGAGGCATGATCATACAAATGAGGGCAAGACGGAGGAGAGAAAGGCAGAAGGAACAGGACAGGTTAGCAATGACCAAATGGATGATGAAATGCTCAAAGAAATCAAGGAAGCTAACAAAAGTTACAGCGCAGTAATGATAATGGGTGATTTCAATTACCCCGGTATCGACTGGGTCAGTGTCATGGCAGGACATGCTAGGGAGATAAAGTTCCTAGATGAAATAAATGACTGTTTCTTGGAGCAGCTGGTTCATGAACCGACCAGAGGGGAAGCCATATTAGACCTAGTCCTTAGTGGAACACCAGATCTAGTGCAAGAGATAAGGGTGTTGGGGCCACTTGGCAATAGTGATCATAGCATGATCACCTTTGATTTAATTAGTGGAGGAGGGATAGTAAGGAAATCCACAGTACTACCTTTTAACTTTCGAAAGGGAGACTATGATAAAATGAGGAAAACAGTTAAGTAAAAACTAAAAGGAGCAGTTGCGAAGGTTAAAGACGTACATCAAGCTTGGGTGTTGTTGAAAAATACTATCTTGGAAGCCCAGACCAGCTGTATTCCACACTTTAAGAAAAGTGGAAGGAAGTCCAAAAAACTGCCAGCATGGTTTAAAGGTGAGGTCAGAGAGGCTGTTGTTGCCAAAAAAGCATCTTTCAGGAAATGGAAAAAAGAGCCAAACGACGAAACCTGGAAACAGCACAAGCACTGGCAAGTCAAATGCAAGGCATTGATAAGGCAGGCAAAGAGAGAATTTGAGAAGAAGCTTGCTGCGGAAGCAAAAATGCAAAATAAAGACCTTTTCAAGTACATTCGTAGCAAAAAACCTGTGAGAGAGTCAGTTGGTCCATTAGATGATAAAGGGGTTAAAGGAGCACTAAGAGGCGACAAGGCGATAGCGGAGAGACTGAATGAATTCTTTGCTTCGGTCTTTACTGAGGAAGATGTAGGGATGTTACCCATGACTGAAGTGGTATTTAAAGGTGCGGAAGAATTGAAGGAAATATCGATACATCGGAAAGATGTCTTACAACTATTAGATAAACTGAAGAGTAGCAAATCACCTGGGCCGGATGGTATACATCCAAGGGTGTTGAAAGAACTGAAATATGAGATTGCAGACCTGCTATCAGTAATCTGTGAACTATCATTAAAATCATCTCTAATACCTGAAGATTGGAGGATCGCCAATGTAACACCAATTTTTAAAAAGGGTTCTAGGGGTGATCCGGGAAACTACAGACCAGTGAGCCTGACGTCAGTACCGGGAAAAATGGTAGAAACCATCATAAAGAATAAAATTACTCAGCATGTAGATAGTCACAACCTAATGGAAGACAGCAAACATGGCTTTAGACAAGGAAGATATTGTCTTACTAATCTGTTATGTTTTTTTGAAGGAGTGAATAAACAGGTAGACAAAGGTGAGTCGGTTGATATTGTGTATCTGGACTTTCAGAAAGCCTTTGACAAGGTCCCTCATCAGAGACTTTTGGCAAAACTAAAGAGTCATGGGATAGGAGGCAGTGTACTATTGTGGATCAGGAACCGGTTAAAAGATAGAAAGCAGAGGGTGGTGCTAAATGGCCAATTTTCCCAATGGAGAAAGGTGAATAGTGGTGTACCCTAGGGATCTGTGCTGGGTCCGCTGCTTTTTGACATATTCATAAATGACCTGGAAAGTGGAATAACGAGTGAGGTTATCAAATTTGCAGATGACACAAAACTATTTAAAGTTGTTAAAACCCAAGAGGATTGTGAAAAATTGCAAGAGGATTTTGATAAATTGGAAGACTGGGCATCAAAATGGCAGATGAAATTTAATGTAGACAAGTGCAAGGTTATGCACCTAGGGAAGAACAACCCAAACTATGGTTACACGATGCAGGGTTCCACATTAGGAACCACCACCCAGGAAAAAGATTTAGGCGTCATTGTGGATACCATGTTAAAACCCTCGGCCCAGTGTGCAGCGGCGGCCAAGAGAGCAAATAGAATGCTAAGTATGATAAGGAAAGGAATGGAAAATAAAACAAAAGATATTATAATGCCTCTATATCGTTCCATGGTGAGACCGCACCTTGAATATTGTGTGCAATTCTGGTCGCCGTATCTTAAAAAGGATATAGCGATTTTAGAAAAGGTACAGAGAAGAGCCACCAAAATGGTAAAGGGGATGGAAGGATACTCCTATGAAGAAAGGCTAAAAAGGTTAGGGCTCTTTAACCTGGAAAAGAGACGGCTGAGGAGTGGAACGGGTAAACATAGATCGATTGTTTACCTTATCAGAATATAGAAAGACTAGGGGACATGCAATGAAGCTACAGGGTAAACTATTTAAGACTAATAAAAGAAAATATTTTTTCACTCAACGTGTAATCAAACTCTGGAATTTGTTACCGGAGGATGTAGTAAAGGCTGTTAGCGTAGCTGGGTTTAAAAAAGGTTTGGACAAGTTCCTTGAGGAAAGGTCCATAAACCATTATTAAAAAGTGACCGAAGATATCAATGCTTGACCCAGTACAAGCATTGTGGAACTTGCGTCTCTTGGGGAAACTGCTAGGTACATATGACCTAGATTGGCCACTGTTGGAAACAGAATACTGGGCTTGATGGACCTTGGTCTGACCCAGTATGGCATATCTTATGTTCTTATGACCTAGGCCATATCCTGTACCAGTACGTGTTGTGCAGTGCAACAGAAGAGGTCTGGCTGAGGAACGTAAGGGTAGCCCCAGGGACCACTGTGCTGCTGTGGCAACAGTGTGGTGCAGTACACTCAGCCAGCATGTCCAAGAGCAGAGGGTCAGAGGTTCAGGTCCCATCTGTGGATCCTGCAGAGCATCTCCCCATAGTTTTAGCCCACAATGCAGTCACAACAACAACATGGGCAAACCCCAATGCAGTGGTGTACAGAGGTACGGACACTCACTCACAAGGGCTCCACTATCCATAGCTTCATGGAGTGTCAGGCTGTTGGCCCCAGCACAGAGCTGCAGTTATCACCAGAGCACTACTACTACCCCCTGCACAGATTAGCAATGTCGGCACTGTGATCAGGACCAGTGCAGGGGGTAGGGTTGGCAACCACCACCATCTCTGCACAATGCTGAGATAGGTGTGGAAGTGTGCGTATGTCTCTCCATTGTTTTGTGTCTGCCAACACCTCACAGAGCCCACATTGCTCACACTGCCTCCAGCGTTAGCCTGCAAATGTGCATAATGAGCAGCAAGGTATTGTGGGTATGGCCAAGACAGGGCGGACTGGCCCGGATGCATCTGCACAGGGTGGAGGGCAATGGCTGGGACACTGTTGTGGCCAACCACCACCTGCATGGACAGGATGGCTACAGCATGTCACGCTGGGGGGGGGGAGGTCACTCTCACTCTGACCAAGCAGTGACCATGGCATGTCTATGTTCTCACATAGTGCCACACATTATTTGTTTCCAGTGATGCCTGTGTGTTCCTGGTTTTGGGGCCTAATTCCGGAGATAACTGTTTGGTGTCTATGCTGTGCATCCCCCTTCTGGGTGCACAGGGTTCCCCTGTGAGCATGCACCATGGACTGGTTAGTGGGCTGTCTGTAGTTTGCCTGTGCATGGTGGGAACACCTTGTAGGATGCTGCAGGTGCAGTCTGACCATGCTGTCTGTTGATGAATGGCAAACTGTGGCGTGGGGCAGTTGAGCCTACCCCAAACATCATTGCTGGTCTGCAATTGTCACAGGTATGGCACTGGCCCAGCAGCCCTGGAGGGCTGTCATCCGCCAGCAGGACTGTAGCTGCTAGTACTACAGCCATTCTGCAGAGTGCAGCCACCTGTCTCACCACACCCTCATCTACAAACAGGGTGATTGAGGCCCCCTTGGAGTAAATAGGGCATACTACTTAGACCCATAGTGGCAGTGCTACATAGCCCTCATGCAAGTCTAGACTCCCCACTGCCCTGATAACAGGTACCCATGGCAACCAGACCTTAACACTGGGTATGCACTAATCTGGGTGGTGTCCAGTCCTACAGTGCCACATATGACTGCAGCACACAGCTGGAACAGATGTAACTTTGACTGCACTGCTGGGAACACCTGTCACACACTGGCACTGCTGGGGATGTGCAGCAAAACCTATCTCTAGCACCACATGTACTGTGGACCTAGTGCTGGGCGCCCATCCTATCCCTCAGGGTGAACACGGAACTTGCACAATGGCATGGTCTGTAGTTACTCTGTCCAAAAACGTGGCAGAAAGGGCAAAAAAAGCCTTTATTATTCCAGGGGGTGAGTGGTGCCAAACCCAACACTGGCCATGTTTCGTGTGAAACTTCCTCAGGGGTATATGGCTCACTATATTGTATGTTAAATGGACACAACCCTGTTTCCAAATAGATCCCAAAGGATCATATACGCGTGTTGCACCCACAAATATGCATAACCCATGATGTTGAAATCAAAAAAGTAGAGGGAACCTTCTTTAAATATGTCAGGCCCGTGCCTTGTACTGCGCCTAATAAGGTGCCTTATAACATGCCTTGTACTGCGCCTAATAAGGTGCCTTCTACCATGCCTTATAACGCGCCTTATCTGACACAGCTTTAATGCTGCCCCACCCACTCCTTTATATGGGCACCTGTATCATCAACGCGGGACCTAACGCGAATGACATTGCCGTAGTTTAGTAAACATACCCCACAGAGTATCTAGTGGACCCATAGCATGCACGGGAGGCAGGGGGAGGTAAAGATGATTACCATTAATAGAATGGAGAAGATGTGGTGGTGCATGGGGGATGACTGAGGAGGAGAGGTAGAAAGGAATTCCAGAATGAAGTGTTTTATGGACCATGATGAGAATCTTAAACTGAATATGATATTTTACAGGCAACCAATGAAAATGAAGAATGATGGGGTGAGGTGGAGGGATATCTGATTTGGTGCTGAGGTCCCAGTAGCAAAGGCAGGAGGCACACGAGAGCCTAAGAAACCTGATGCCTTTAACGCCGGTCCCTGAGTGTCCCAGCAACACTCAAAAAGCCATATCCTGCAGCCTTCTCAAGTAAAAATAGTCCCTTAAGCAGGGGACATAAACAAAAAAGAATTGCACTCCTCCCAGCCTCTCTCAGCCATTAGAAAACCCTGCCCAAACTCTGCAAGAAGTTTTTAAATAAAAGTAAGATTTTTTAAAAAGTTTAAATGACAAATACACCACTCGTCCCAGAGCTCCTCCCATGCCAAATGAGACCCCTTCCAACCCATCTGCGATAGGCGCATGCCCTGTCGTGCCCTTGCATGTACTCGCTCCCCAGCGCTCTTAGCGCATGCGCCCTGACCCGCTGCCCTCGCCGCTTTGTTCTTGTCACGTGCTTCACCTGCCCGGCGCTCTTGTGCACATGCGCAGAAGCTCTGCTATTTCCTGCCTTTCCCCAACACCAGACCGACTGTCCGATATCATATGGAAGCCACTACCGCTGTTTAGTAAACATACCCCTAAATGTTTGTAAAAATTCTCTCGCTTGTGATCCCTTTAGAACCATTATTCTATAGGCATAATATAAATGGGCAATTAAATGAAATTAAGTGTGAAACCTTTTAAATCTTCATTTTTTAAACCCTCCCTCTGTCTCACAGCTCATACTGAATGAACAGGTGATGCAGCTTTGTACGCCTGAAGGTTTTGTCATGTAGTGATTGCATTTATTTGGATCTTGAAAGGAGATGGCTTCAAACCAGCATACATATGGGTCTGGTACCACTTTGAGTGATGGTTTGCACATGGAAGCTGGCTACTGAGACAGCCAAGGTGCCATCTTTGTTGGTCTTTTCTGCAGAAGGGTCCAGAAAAGGGCCTCTCTCTTAGCTCCCTGAAGGTTCAGGTGGCAGCTTTGGCCTGTTTCAGAGGTCCAGGGGCCAGGAGGTCTCTAGCCTTACATCTGAATGTTTTGCACTTTCTTCAGGAGGTTCAACATTTGCTTCCTCCCTCTGGTCTATGGTCCCTTCCTGGGATCTGGGTCTGGTGCTCAGGGCCCTGATGTTGGAATCCTTGAGCCATTGAATCACACCACTCTGAAAGACTTGATGCTGAAGACAGTCTTCTTAGTTGTGATTGTTCCGCAAGACAGTTTTCCAAGTTGCAGGCTCTGTCTTGCCGAGATCCTTGCCTGTCATTTTCTGAGTAGACCATTTTCATTCATCCTGTGCCTTCCATCTTACCTAAGGTGATTTTTTTCCTTTCATGTGAACCATGTCCTCCTTCTCTAAGGGGCAGTGTCTGGGGAAGGATAAGGATCTTCACCATGTGGATGTCTGGAGGATGCTTCTCCGGTACTTGGATGTTGCAAATTCTTTTCAGAAGTACGACCATCCCTTTGTGCTGTTTGCTGGCCTGCAGAAGTGACATGGCAGCTGTCTTACTTGGGGCACTGGACTTAGAAGGCCATTGCCTCGGCATATCTGCTGTGAAATTAACTGGTTCCAGAGAATTGCATTCCCACTCTACCCAAGCACACGTGTTCTCTTAGGGGGAGTGGAGCTTTGTCAAGTGGTAGTGTGGGCATCACTTTCCACTTTTGTCAAGCATTACCGCTTTGATGTCCTCGCTCGGGTAGACACGGTCTTTGGCTCTAAGGTTTTGAGAGCTGCTGTGTCTTCTTCCCACTCAGTGTAGCTTTTGTATGTTCCACTTGTCTGGACCAGTCTAGCAGGACAATATGGAAGGTGACATTTTAATTACCAGATAATGTCCTTTCCTTGAATCTTGCAAGACCTACTGAGGGCCTACCCCTGGAATGGTGTTTGCTGTGTACATCTGCAATGGTACACTGGAGTCCACTCGGATTTTTATATTTGGCTCTGCGGGTTCATCTTCTACTGAAAGACTCTGCTTATGCTTTCTGATACATAGTTCTCTATTGTTTGATTGCTCATTGTTGCCCACCATTGAGTTTGTGTGAGACTTGCCATATTTCTTCTATATGCTTTTGGATGAATACTGAAGAGACCTCTGGTGGTTGAGGCATCTAGAGGGATGGAAGTGATGTCATTGAGGCCTGGGGTTTTTATTGGTTCTTTGTCTCCACAAGTCTGCTGGTAGATGAACACAACCCACTTGTCTGGACTGGTCTAGCAGGACTCAAAGAAAGGACATTATCTGGTAAGTAAAATGTCACCATCTCATAATTCAATAAAAACCTTCTAATTAATCTAGTTTGCGGTTGTTGTCTGAACTTCATATACTGTAATTGGTTATCTATTTAAGAGGAGCATATTAAAAGCATTTTAGCTCATTAGAAGGCCGGCTAACCGGCTAAAACACAGTGATCCTGATAATCAGTGGCACTATCCACACAAAAATGTCTCATTAAAAGTGGGACTTCCAAGGGTGATCCCAATCTCTGTCTAGTTGGCAGTGAAAGTCAACCACTATCAGGATGGTAAGTCCGTTAAAGTTAGGTTAGATCAATGACTGTCCTAACCTTGACTGGCCTTTGCCATACAGTTAGTACTCATAGTTGAATATCACCACTGACTGGAACGCGATAGTACTGACCGATGAAACCAGATATCCAGCAGCAGATGCTGACTAAATTCCAGCACCAAATATCCACTTCTTTTTAAAGCAGCTCCCTCAGAGGATGGTGTTCTTTATGCTTTAAGAGTGCCCAGCAGTGGTCACTGAACATCAGCTCCTTAATTTCCAATGATAGAGCCTTCCATTGTCTGGCAGCCTTGTACAGTCGTGGTTAACCTTATTGGCACACTTGCATTTTAGGTATGTTGTGTACACTATCTTGAGAAATAATTGGAAATATTCCAACTGTATGTCATGTTTTTATTGTGGATAGTTGTAGACAGTTTCCCCAGTTTGAAATTCAATTTGTATCACCCGTTCAATGTAAGTACATAATAGGCCCCTGTTCTGTACAAAAATGTTGTCTGTAAACCACACTGATTTTAAAGAGTGCGGTATATAAAAGCAATAAATAAATAAATAATATTTTAATAGTCTGTTCAAAGGTATACAACAAAAATAAAAGATGTCTGTGCAACTTAGACATAGTAATTTCTGAGAAAAAAAATATGGCCTGGACAGGATTAATGGCACCCTTCACAACCCTTGATAATGATGACAGCCTCCAAATGTTTCTTGTAGCCATCTATAAGTTTCATACAACTGTCTGTTGGTAGTTTCTCCCACTCTTCAACAGCAATTTGTTCCACTCATGAATGTTTCCAGGATTCCTTTTACCAATGGAAGATTTCAGCTCTTTCCAAAGGTTCTCAATTAGATTGAGATCAGGACTCATTGCTGGCCAGTTTAAAACAGTCCATTTATTTTCCTTTTCAAACATTTTTTTGTAATTTTGGATCACTGTCCCGCTAGAAGACTCATGACCTTCAACCCAGACCTAGCTTTCTGACACTAGATAGTATATTTTGCTCCAAACTACCTTGATAGTCTTCTGACTTCATTATTCCTCTAATATGTTCCAGGCCTCCAGTTCCTCAAGCAGCAAAAGAACCCCACAACATTATGGAACCTCCATCATATTTTATTGTAGGAAGGATGTTTTTTTCCTTACAGGTTCATTTCTTTATCTGTAAATATATTGTTGGTCTGCATTGTCAAAGAGCTCATGTCTGGATTCATCTGTCCACAGAACATTTTCCCAGAAGGATTGTGGTTTCTCAAGGTGGGTTTGGGCAAAATCAGGCCTGCCTTTCTATGTCTGTTTTTGAGCCATGGGGTCCTCCTTGGCCTTCACCCATGAAGTTCTTCGTTGTTTAGCACATGATGTATGAAGCGGGTTTAAACCACCACTCCAGATTGCTCTAGATCAGCCTTAAGCTCTTTGGATGTTGTATATGGTGTTTTTCCAACAGTTTTCACTGATCTTTGAAGACTTCTTGGATTAATGTTTCTCAACCCATGACGTCTTGGGAGGTGACAGTTCCATGAACAGAAAACTTTTTAATAACATTGTGAACTGTAGACATAGGAATCCCAAGGTCTTTGGAGATGGCTTTGTAGCCCTCTGAAGGTTGGTGATAATGGCTTTTCTGATGGTCTCAGGCATCTCTCTTGTCTTCACCATTGTGAAAATGGAACAGGGAGTGAATGTGGCCATTTTAAACATTAGAGCCATCATTCTTTGGTTGATTCAAGTCAAATGAGTACTAACACTGATCACAAGTGCATCTAATTTTACTGCAATGTGAATATGGTTCTTCTGTTCAAACTGATTTGTATTGTTTACAAGAGTGGCAATAATTATTTCCCAAACAAACAGAATCACCAAACAAACCCTAAAAAACTAAGGGAAATTTTATTTTGTCCAATTATGCCGAGGGAGGTAAGAACTAATATCTAACCCCACCAGACGGCACCCTCCATTTTATTCATATATATTATAAAAACTTCAAAAAAACTAGCTTAGTAGGAGGGCTAGATTTAACATCCCTCAGTGCGGCATCCAAAATCAGGCACGACGTGCACGTTTCGGGATTCTCTCCCTGTATCAAGTGCTGCTTCCATCAGATCATATTAACCGCCATAAATCACGGAGATGATATAATCAGCAGTTTTTAAAGGGTATACTGCTTACCATTGGCTATTAAAGTCCTTCACTCAAACATAGAACTCGAATCAGACGGCGGGAAAACGATCTGATGGAAGCAGCTTTTGATACAGGGAGAGAATCCTGAAACGTGCACGTCGTGCCTGATTTTGGATGCTGCACTGAGGGATGTTAAATCTAGCCCTCCTAATAAGTTAAGTTTTTTGAAGTTTTTATAATATATATGAATAAAATGGAGGGTACCGTCTGGTGGGGTTAGATATTAGTTCTTACCTCCCTCTGCATAATCCGACAAAAGAAAATTTCACTTGTTTTTTTAGAGTTTGTTTGGTGATTCTGTTTGTTTGATATTTATTTGTCGCCAAACCAAGGGTGTTTTTTGGACATTACAGAGTTGTACTGCTAGGGTGCCAATAATGTTGACCACAACTGTAGATGAACAATCTGTGCATAGAGCGTTTATGCACTTCTCCAGAAGATACAACAAACTGCACAGCCGATGGTAGATATATTGGAATATAATCACGATTGATTTTTAAGAGCTACTATTAGCACTAAAGAATTTATAAGGGAAATGATTAAAAATCCATAAAGGTGAAGATAGGAGAATAAGGGGTCAAAATGCAAAGGCAGCCTCAGAGAGATGAGTTTCTTAAAAATGATGTCTTTCCCATTTATAACCTGTGGGATCCTCATGGAGTGCGGGGGTGTGGGGGGGGGGGAGAAAGATGGGGTTTCAGCACTGTGGAGGGGTGTTGTGAGATCATAGAAAAGTCATTCCCTCCTTTCAGAAGCATTGCCTGTTGTTCTGACTTGTCGCAGTAAGTGCTGGGCACACGTACCACCTGTACAACAGCTCTGTAAACATGATGTCCCAGGAGAGGTTATAATCTACTCATGAGGTTCTGCCCTGGGCAATATTTTAATGCACTCCTGAACATATGGGCAAACCTCCCTTTGTGTTTAAGTCTCTTCCACTAATGGTGATGTCAGACTGGAGATTACATCTTCATGGAGGTGAAGTAACTGTTCTCGAATATATACGGCTCACGTCTGTCTCCTGACACGTACAGACCAGAAGGAGCAAGAGAGAGAGATCACTCACATCGAATCATGGACGGAGCAGTCACTTTTCTACGCGTCACTTTCATATCTTCCAGCTTCCCATGTACAGTCATCCTGAGAGGGGGACAAACCATCTCTGACAATCTCCAGAATATTAGGGAGCTCCTGCATGGGGGAAGATCTCTCTAGAGACTTCAGAGAATTTTCTATCTCTCTCTCTGTCTTGCTCTGTCTCTTGGTCTTTGCAGAAAAGGTTCTTAGGTATCCTGGGGGCTTGAGAACCTGGGAAATCCACTGCTTACTCCGGGCCAAGCATTGTGGAACCTATGTACCTTTTTGGGAACCTGCCAGGTACTTGTGACCTGGATTGCAGGTTCCAAAAAAAGTACACAGGTTCCACAGTGCTTGTCCCAGGGTAAGCAGTAGATTTCCTGATCCCAGTTTAATAATGGTTTATGGACCTTTCCTCCAGGAATTTGTCCAAACCTTTTTTAAACCCAGCTACACTAACAGCTTTTACTACATCCTCCGGTAACAAATTGCAGAGTTTGATTACATAGTAACATAGTACATGACGGCAGATAAATACCAGTAAGGTCCATTTAGTCTGCCCAGCAAGGCGGCAAGAGTGGGTGCACCTGTCGCTCCATGCAGGTCACCCCTCCCCATGCCTTTGTTTAGGGGTGAACCAACCACTCTGTGTAAGTCACCCCTATTTGTTGAGATGTAAGAGATAGTTGTATTTATTTTGATTTTATCCTGATGTTATAAAGGGATCCACTGTATTTGCCCCCACCACTTCCATCGGGAGGGCATTCCAAGCATCCACCACCCTTTCAGTGAAAAAGTATTTCCTGACATTGCCTTTCAGGTTACCCCCTTGCAGCTTCATGTTATGCCCTCTAGTATTACAACTTTCCTGTCTTTAGAAGAGTATGCTGTAAAACTGGAGGGCATAACATGAAGCTGCAAGGGGGTAAACTGAAAGGCAATTTCAGGAAATATTTTTTCACTGAAAGGGTGGTGGATGCTTGGAATGCCCTCCCAATGGAAGTGGTGAAAAAATATTCTCTCTTATTAGTCTTAAACAGGTTACACTGTAGCTTCATTGCATGTCTCCAAGTCTTTCTACTTTTTTGATGGCAGAATCGATCTATGTTTACCCGTTCCACTCCATTCATTAATTTATAGAGCTCTATCATATCTCCCCTCAGCTGTCTCTTTTCCAGGTTGAAGAACCCTAACCTTCTTAGCCTCTCCTCATAGGAGTATCCTTCCGTCCCCTTTACCATTTTGGTGGCTCTTCTCTGTACCTTTTCTAATTCTGCTATATCCTTTTTAAGATACAGTGACCAGAATTGCACACAATATTCAAGGTGATGTCACACCACATCCTTTAATCTGATTGGCATTTAATATGCCGTGCACTGCCTTGGCTAAATGTTTAGTGCCCATTCCTGCAGACTGAGGTTATTTCTCAGACATTTACCCTGGAATTTGTTGTTTTTTTAGTGCCTCTATCATCCCTTCTAAGGTTTCTTACTACAGTGAACTCTTTCATTCAGATTAATCTCACTTTCCTGCCATCGAGAGGCTGCGCCTCTTTCTCACAGAGAAGGAAGTCATGAGAAGCTCAGTTTTAGCTCGCCCGGATTCCACAGTAATATAGACTCCCCTGCTCGCCCCGCTTTATGCAGGCTTCTGTGCTATTGATCCTTCTGAGTTATTCATCTAATAAAACTGACTATTCATGGGCACTAGAGATATTAAGATACCAACGAGCAGCTTAGTGCACATGCAGAATCAGACCCCTTTCTCCACTCATTAATGGCTATGTGTCAAATCATGTGGATGCTTGGCAGAGGGGCTGGTCAGCAAATAAAATTAAGCACTGACATCAATGTATAACATTATGTAGAGAATCAGTGGCTCCAGCCATTTCCACATTACCACTGAGAACCCAGAAAAGCTGTTGCATCACTTAGGCGCATGACTTAGGTCCACTATTTCTGTGAAATCCAAAAAGCCAAACCAGGGTTGAAAACACCAGTAAGCAAAGCAAAAAACTTTTTTTTGTCGGAACAGCCAGCCCAGTAGAGAGGAAAAATCCTCACACCGCTGTGGCGTTTTCCTTTTTATTAATCAGTATATTAAAAATCAGTATTCACTTAACTGAAATAAGATTTCTTGTCCAGTCAGCAATGCAGAAAGTCACGACGTGGCACGTTTCGGGGTAATAACAGTAGTACCCCTGCATCAGGTCAAAGGCATTGCTCAGCAGCCCAGATACTATGAACTGTTGCTTTGAAAAAACTGGTTTTATAGCAAGGCATCGGCAACACAAACACAGCTGATTCCATTCAGCTGGTGATAGAAGTAACACGGAGAGCCAATCAGAGCTACAAGGGGAGGGGTCACCACATTAAGACCGCCCCTTTAGATCTGAAAGTGTCAAAAGTCATAGAATTATACAGTTATATGATCGTATGCCAGTCCACTTGTTGATTTAAACCACACGGAGAGACCGAGTTCAGGCGATATATCCATCGTTGTTCACGATATTGTAGAGCCTGTAGGCGGTTGCCCCCCCGAGGGTTCAGAGGTATAAAATCCAGAACCCACCAAGTGAGCATGTCGAAAGTGTGAGAATTGGATCTGTAATGTTCCACAAGTGGTGCTGTCAGTAGTCCAGTGCACAGCCTAGAGGCATGTTCCCCTAGTCTGACCTTAAACGGCCGAGAAGTACGTCCTACATAGTACAGGGTACACGGACAGATGATGAGATATACCACAAAAGACGAGGTACAGCTAGTGTTCCAGCGGGCTCGATAGGTGGTGTGAGTATGGACATCGAGCCAAGATGAGCCCGAAATGGTGTTGGAACAGTAGTTACAATTACCACATGAAAAATGTCCCGCTGTATCATGAAAGGTCATAGGGCGATCAAGGGCCGCAGTGGTGTGCACTATCATATCGCGTAGGTTCGATTGTCTAGAATATGCTATTTGTAATTTCTTTCGGAAACAAGAGTGCAGACCCAAAATGGGCCCATAATGATGCAAGATTCCCACAACTTTAGACGAACCCTTCATGTAGGGAAATACTGCTGTAATTTCATCAGATGAAGACGTGGGGGGGGGGGAACCCCGTAAAAGCCATTCTCTGTGAATGTGGCAAGCTCTCCTGTAGGCCGTTCGCACTACTTGTGGTGGATAGCCTCGCGCCAGTAATCGAGAGCTTAGATCGCAGGCATGCGCCTTAAAATCCATCAAGCGGGTGCAATTTCTACGAAGACGTAGGAATTGACCGAACGGCAATCCACGTTTTAAGGAAGGCGGGTGAAAGCTGTCAAAGCGTAAAAGGGTGTTCCGTTGGACAGCTTTGCGATATAAAGATGTCTCAAAGCCATGTTCTGTGAGCTCTACTGTAATATCTAAAAATTGGATCCTTCGAGTCTCAATTTGGGCTGTGAACTGTATATTGTCCTTATGAGAATTCAAGGACCGGAGAAACTCCTCCAGAAGTTCCTTTGTGCCAGTCCAGATAAAAAAGAACGAGTCTCTAAGCAGGCTTATAAACAAGCCCTATACAATGATCGTACATGGCTTTTTTCACCTTCCCGGCCAGAGGATAATGAAGATAATGTTAACCTTATAACTAAATGGGGGGAGTGGGAGGAGTGGTCTAGTGGTTAGGACAAGGTACTTCAGGCCAGAGGGCTGGGGGTTCAAGTCCCACCTGGGGACAGCAATCTCAGGCTGGAGGGACTGGGATTTCTAGTCCTATAGGCACTCCTTGTGGTCTTGGGCAAGCCACTTAACCCTCCATTGCCCATGTTCCCTGTAAGTATTAGTGTATGTGTCTCATATCCCCTCATGTTAAATGTATCCCCCAATTGACCGCTTTGACCCGGTGAAAAGCAGGATATAAATACAGCTAAATAAATAAATTAATTAAATAAATAAATACTCACCGTTGAGTTATAAAATCCAAGGTATTGTTAAGAAATATGGCCACATACTTCAAACCATCCCTTGCCTGGAAGACAAACGAGTAAGATTTATTTATTTAGACAGTTTTGTATACCACCTTATCTTTCAATCAAAGCAGTCACAGCACAATTGGGGGATACATTTAACACGCGGGGATATGAGACACATACTTACAGGGAACATGGGCAATGGAGGGTTAAGTGGCTTGCCCAAGACCACAAGGAGCATCTGTGGGACTAGAAACCCCAGTCCTTCCGGCCCAAGGTTGCTGTCCTCTAGTGGGATTTGAACCCCCGACCTTCCAGCCTGAAGTACCTTACCCCAACCACTAGGCCACTCCTCCCAGATGTGTCTGGCAGAGGAATAGTAACTTGCAACAACAACTTAGTCCTACCATTCTTCATTCTAATATTGGGAAACGCTCACCGGAAGCACCCGGCCATAGAAAATGTGGCAGCTGTAACATTTGTTATGTGACAGATGAGTTAATTGAATTTCAATATCTCGGGAAAACTTATTTTTTGAGACATGTCACGTCATGTAATTCAGAATCAGTGGTGTATGCTATCCGGTGCCCTTGCGGGTTGATATACATAGGGAAGACTATTCGGTCCTTTAGAGTTCGGATACAAGAACATCAAAGCCGTCTACGTTGTAAGAATATGTCCGCCCCCATTGTTCATCATTGTGAAGAGTTTCATCATAAATTTGAGCATTTACGTTGTTTCTGCATCGACCAGATCTCAGTCCCCAAACGTGGTAAAACTCTAGATGAAACACTGCTCTATGCAGAACAACGGTGGATTTTTCTGGTTAACACTGTGAAACCACTGGGACTTAATGCCTCAGTGGAATGGCAGGTGTAGATAAGCTATCCCACATGAATCAAGATAAAAGTCAGCTGTTGGTGCAAGACCGCATGCGCGGCGTTTTTCTGTCATAGAAGTAATTTGAGAGACGCAGGCAGCATTTTATAGTGAATACTCCACAGTTCGGCGGTATATATTTTTAGTTTTTGTTATTCTAAATGTTTCAAGAGATAATGGGGCTCTTTACGGGAAGATCTTTTACTTCATTTTTATTCAACTTTCACATGAGTCAATATAGAAAGAGGGCTAAACAAGTATTGGAAGATCTGCAATGCTACTTCAATTTCTTTTACAGATTCTCCTGATGAACCTCCAAGAAGGAGAGAAACGCTAACGCGGCGCCCTGGGAAGGCGTAGAGAAATGATTACTTGTTTGAGAGATGATTACCTGTTTGGCTTGAAACATGAACATGTCTACTGAACTAAGATAAGCTTATTATACGATATTTAAAGAAATTTCACAAGGCAGAGAAATTCTGGTGATATATATTTATCCGCTGGCACCATTTTTATCATATAAAATAATTTAAAAAAAGGGGAGAAGAGGTGGTCTCTTGGTAGTCGTTGATGTGAATGAGGCACTACTCATTTTCCACAGTACTTGTGGTGTAGAGTGCCATCTTGTTCTGAGACTACCGGTAGAGTGCTAAGATAAGTTTTTAAACGTTCTGTTTAAAGAAGATTGACTGGCAATATATGTTTTGTTACATCGCTGGAATTTCAACTATATAGATTCATAGACGTTGACATTAAGTTATAATAGAGTATTTTTACCAAGTTTAATTAAATTACATACTCTGAGAAGACCGTTTAATATTCTTGTAATGGCACACACAGAAGGTCCTGAAGGTTGGAAAGATACTTTGAGTTTTACTTCAGAGTTTATTACGGCACTTTGTAAAGAGACGACCCCATTTTCGAGAGATGATGTTTTGGAAGAAGCAATTGATGATAACATCTGGGAAGCCCTTTTGAAAAAACAGAAACAAATAGTTAGATCTGAATTGCACCGCCTGTCGATGATAGAATATGTAAATAGGCAACAGATCCCCAGGGGGTTACGTGTATATAAGGAGCCTCGTTTATTCGCCACTGATAGTGCTTTTGTTCAACAATGGAATTGTGTGTTAAACAAATGTTCATTGGATCTCATGGTTCTTATAGCAGAGAACACTAAAAAAGTGCTAGATAATTACACTAAGGAAGCGGAACAGATGATCACTAAGTTAAAACAGGCTGAGACTGAAGATCGCTTTAAAGTTAAGTGGGAAGACATTCATAAACAACTATCAGTTCTTCGTCAAGAGATAAAAACAACTAAACTAAAAAAATTTAAGCGAGACCATGACGACTATACTAGAGGCTATGTCTATCCATGGATGGACAAAAACCGCAAGTCCAAGACTCGTAAACAAGTGAACTTTGCAGCATCCTCGGAAGACATATCAAGTTCTGATTCGAGTAAGACCTCTAAGGAGGATTTTTCCGACGACAACACCGAAAAAAAGAAAAAGAAAAAAGTCCTCACACGGAATCGACCTCGGGATTGATCACCCCAAATTTTTCATCTAATGAGAATAAGTCAATAGATCTGGTAGTTAATTTATCAGGAAAGACCCTTTCTAGAGGACAGCATCAATTGCTCAGCAAGGGTTTATCTTTTGTTCCAGTTATTTCTCACGATCCTTTTCAATTTCGGATCGATTTTGAAGCCTGTATTAGAAAATTACATCTAAAAGCATATTTTTCTCAGTTTCCAGTCTCTACAGAAACGATTGCAGATCGTAGAATACCACTTGCATTTAAGTCCAATTGGATGCCACCTAGTCCCCTACCTCCAATACTTTCAGCATTTAAGGAGATTGTCCTGAAAGAAGTTGCAGATTTAGAACAACATCAACCCTTAATTAGAAGTGTTTTGACACATGAAGAACGAATAGTATGGAGAGAATTGAAAGCATGGACAGATATTATGATTTCTAGGGCAGATAAAGGCGGTGCGATTGTCATCCTTAGTCGGGAAGGCTATCTAGCAGAAGCTCAGCGCCAACTCTCGGACAGCTTGACTTATGAAAAATTAACTACGGATCCTACAGCACAGTTACAGGAAATGATATCAGAGAGTACCAAAGCGGCATACCTTAATAAAGTGATTACTAAAAAAGAAATGACGATTTTAAACGTTAAAGCTCCTGCTATTTCCAGCTTTTATATAGTCCCAAAAATACATAAGCGGCTTGATAAACCACCAGGGAGGCCCATTGTGTCAACTAGGGGTTCGGTTTTAGAACCATTATCACTTTATCTAGACTCTTTTTTAAGACCTCTATTAATAGAGATTCCATCTTATATTCGGGACACATCCCATTTTTTACAAAGATTAGAACAGCATAATCAGCTGGCTCTTGATGAACAAATATTGTTAATAACTCTTGATATCACGTCGCTGTATACCAGCATCCCCCAACATTCAGCGATTATGACAGTCACCGCAGTATTGAATAATAGAGGGGACCTTTCAAATTCTCAAGTAGCATTTCTTACGGAGCTGGCACGAATTACCATCACAAAAATTTTTTTTCAGTTTAACAATGTGTTGTACCAGCAAAATGTAGGTATAGCCATGGGTGTGTCTTGTGCTCCATCGATTGCTAATCTTTTAATGAGCAATTTTGAAAGTAGCTGGCTGCCAACATCTCCATATGTTCAACACATCCAGCTATGGCTGAGGTTTATTGATGATATTTTTTTATTATGGAAGGGACCTCAGGGCAAGGCAGAAGAATTTATTGATTGGCTTAATGAGTGCAATGCAGCAATACAATTTACATCTACGATACATGTTAATACTATAGTTTTTTTGGACGTGGATATATATTTATCCGCTGGCACCATTTTTATCACATAATATAATTTAAAAAAAGGGGAGAAGAGGTGGTCTCTTGGTAGTCGTTGATGTGAATGAGGCACTACTCATTTTCCACAGTACTTGTGGTGTAGAGTGCCATCTTGTTCTGAGACTACCGGTAGAGTGCTAAGTTTTTAAACGTTCTGTTTAAAGAAGATTGACTGGCAATATATGTTTTGTTACATCGCTGGAATTTCAACTATATAGATTCATAGACGTTGACATTAAGTTATAATAGAGTATTTTTACCAAGTTTAATTAAATTACATACTCTGAGAAGACCGTTTAATATTCTTGTAATGGCACAGATAAAAAAGATGTCATCTAAAAAGCGCCACCAAAAAGGAATGTGCACATATAAAGGGTGAGGATAAATAAATTGTTCCTCAAACCACCCCATATAAAGTGTAGCAATAGACGGCGCTACTGTGGCGCCCATGGCAATCCCATAGATTTGGAGATAGTGTTGTTGCTGATAAACAAAAAAATTATGGTTCAAAACTAAATCCAATAAATCAAAAATAAATTGCCTGGGGATACATTCCGGTAAAGGCAAAGGACCTTGATCGCCCTATGACCTTTCATGATACAGTGGGACATTTTTCATGTGGTAATTGTAACTACTGTTCCAACACCATTTCAGGCTCATCTTGGCTCGATGTCCATACTCAGAGGTTCTACCTGTTCTTGGTAAGGGGACAAAAAGACTGCATCGCATTAACAGCTTTAATACATGGCTCCAGACCTGGTGCAGAGAAGAAGGATTCGGATTTATTGGCAACTGGGACAACAGATGGATCAACAAGAGACTATACTGTGCTGATGGACTACATCTCTCTTCCACAGGGAAAAGAATCCTAAGTGAAAAATTCAGGCAGTATGTGGACATGCATTTAAACTAGGAAAAGGGGGTGACGGATGTGGAAGGTCAACATCTGCATGCCACCCCCAACAAAAGCAGAACAACATCAGAAACAGCCACACTTTTAAACCACACATCAAAAACATGTGGGAGGAAGTGGGCAGAACAAAATCAATGCAAAATACACACAAGCCAGGAAAGTGCTGGAAAGCAATGAGCACAAATGCTCGAAGCTTAGCCAACAAAATTCCAGACCTGGAAGCCCTAACGGCAGAAACAGACTTGGACATTGTGGCCATTACAGAAACATGGTTTAATGAATCACATGATTGGGATATAGCCATAGCTGGCTATAATCTATTCAGGAGGGACCGAGAAAATGGAAAAGGAGGAGGAGTAGCCTTGTATGTCAAAAGCAATATTAAAGCTACTGAAATGCAGGGGACATGGGGAAAAGAAGAAGCGCTCTGGATTGCGTTGGAGAGAGGAGATGGCACTGTCATCCATATTGCTGTAGTCTATAGACCTCCGACTCAAATTGAAGAGAGAGACAATGAATTGATTAGAGATATTGCCAAGATAGCATCAAAGGGGGAAGCAATCATATTGGGTGACTTTAATCTACCTGATGTGGATTGGATTACTCCATCTGCACATCTGGAAAGAAGCAAAAGAATTGTGGATGCTCTCCAAGATGCATTATTTAGACAAATGGTGATGGAACCAACCAGGGAAAGCTCAACGCTGGATGTAGTGCTCACCAACGGTGATAGTGTGTCAAATGTCTGCGTGAGTGCCCCTGTGAGCAACAGCGACCATCACACGGTGTGGTTTGAAATAAAAGCCATGGCACAGGCCAATCATAGCAAGCTCAGAGTCCTAAACTTCAAATACACTAACTTCAATCAAATGGCAGAGTATGTAAAGGAGGAGATGACGGGGTGGGAAGAGATAAAGGAAGTGGAATTGCAATGGGCTAAACTAAAGGAGGCATTGAAAGGAGCAACAGATAAATATGTAAGAAAAGTAAATAAAAGCAAGAGGAGAAGGAAACCTATTTGGTTTTCCAAAGAGGTGGCTGCTCATATAAAGGCAAAAAACACAACTTTTGCAAAATTCAAAAGCTTGCAGACCGAAGAACACAGAAATGAATACAGGATCAAACTCAAAGAGACAAAACGAGAAATAAGGATAGCAAAATCAAAGGCAGAGGAAAAAATGGCTAAAGATGTTAAGGGTGGCAACAAAAATTTCTTCAGGTATATTCGGGAAAGGAAAAAGATCAGAGTTGGAATTGTAGGACTCAGAAGTGCTGGGAAAGGACTCGTGGAAAGTGACACTGAAAAAGCAAAATTGCTAAACAATTACTTCTGCTCTGTGTTTACTAAAGAGGATCCTGGGGATGGACCAGCTGTGACTCCCAAGTATAGGAATGGGAATGAAGTGGATACCACACCATTCACAGCAGAGGAGGTGTTAGAACAACTTGCTAAACTGAAAGTGGACAGAGCCATGGGACCGGATGGGATACATCCCAGGATACTGAAAGAGCTCAGAGAGGTTCTTGCAGGACCGTTAAAGGATGTCTTCAACAGATCCTTGGAAACAGGAGAGGTTCCTCAGGACTGGAGAATGGCTGATGTCGTACCTCTACACAAAAGTGGTGACAGGGAAGAAGTGTCAAACTACAGACCCGTGAGCCTTACCTCGGTGGCAGGAAAAGTAATGGAGGCGCTCCTGAAAGAGCGAATAGTGAACTTTCTGAAAACCAACAGCTTGCAAGACCCGAGGCAACATGGTTTTACCGAAGGACGATCTTGCCAGACAAATCTGATCGAGTTCTTTGACTGCGTGACGAGGGAACTAGATCAGGGGCATGCAATGGATGTCATCTACCTGGATTTCAGCAAAGCCTTTGATACTGTTCCTCATAGGAGGCTTATCAACAAACTCAGTAGCTTGGGGATGGGTCCCAAGATGGTAAACTGGATTAGAAATTGGCTGACTGACAGACGACAGAAGGTGATTGTACATGGAGCTCACTCGGATGAGAGGAAGGTGATTAGCGGGGTGCCCCAGGGTTCGGTCCTGGGCCCGGCACTGTTCAATGTATTTGTGAGTGATATTGCTGAAGGACTGAATGGAAAAGTCTGTCTTTTTGCAGACGACACAAAAATTTGCAACAGAGTGGACTCCCCTGAGGGAGTGGTTAACATGAAGAAAGATCTACAAAAGCTGGAAGACTGGTCTAAAGCTTGGCAACTACGATTTAATGCAAAAAAGTGCAGTGTCATGCACTTGGGTAGCAGAAATCCAAGAGAAATGTACAAGATAGGGGGAGAAAGGTTGGTATGCACAGTTCAGGAAAAAGACCTTGGTGTGATTATCTCTGCTGATCTCAAGGTGGCAAAACAGTGCGACAAGGCGGTGGCAAAAGCCAGGAGGATGTTGGGCTGCATACAAAGAGGGATTACCAGCAGAAAAGAAGAGGTACTTATGCCACTGTATAGGTCACTGGTGAGGCCTCACTTGGAATACTGCGTTCAGTTTTGGAGACCATATCTTGCAAAGGATGTAAAAAGACTGGAGACTGTTCAGAGGAAGGCGACCAAAATGATTTGGAGCCTGCGTCAGAAGCCTTATGAGAAGAGACTTGAAGACCTAAATATGTATACCTTGGAGGAAAGGAGGCACAGGGGAGATATGATTCAGACCTTTAAATACTTAAAGAGAAATGATGAACAAACAAACCTCTTCCAGAGACGGGGAACCTGTAAAACTAGAGGGCATAACATGAAACTGCAAGGGGGTAAATTGAAAGGCAATGTCAGGAAATATTTTTTCACTGAAAGGGTGGTGGATGCTTGGAATGCCCTCCCGATGGAAGTGGTAGGGGCGAACACGGTGACGGAATTCAAAAAGGCATGGGACAAACACAGAGGATCCCTTTACAGAAATAGGAAAAAAAAAAACAAAATAAACGGTATCATCTAACTTCCGAACCATCTAACTTCCGAACCATATAACGTCTCAACAAATAGGGGTGTCCTATATGGAGTGGTGGGTTTACCCCTGAACAAGGATATGGAGAGGGGTGGCCTGCGCGGAGCGACAGGTGCACCTACCCTTGCCATCTCGCTGGGCAGACTGGATGGACCATGCTGGTCTTTATCTGCCGTCAACTACTATGTTACTATGTTACTATGTTACTCACACCACCTATCGAGCCCGCTGGAACACTAGCTGTACCTCGTCTTTTGTGGTATATCTCATCATCTGTCCGTGTACCCTGTACTATGTAGGACGTACTTCTCGGCCGTTTAAGGTCAGACTAGGGGAACATGCCTCTAGGCTGCGCACTGGACTACTGACAGCACCACTTGTGGAACATTGCAGATCCAATTCTCACACTTTCGACATGCTCACTTGGCGGGTTTTGGATTTTATACCTCTGAACCCTTGGGGGGGCAACCGCCTACAGGCTCTACAATATCGTGAACAACGATGGATATATCGCCTGAACTCGGTCTCTCCGTGTGGTTTAAATCAACAACTGGACTGGCATACGATGATATAACTGTATAATTCTATGACTTTCGACACTTTCAGATCTAAAGGGGCGGTCTTAATGTGGTGACCCCTCCCCTTGTAGCTCTGATTGGCTATCCGTGTTACTTCTATCACCAGCTGAATGGAATCAGCTGTGTTTGCGTTGCCGATGTCGTGCTATAAAACCGTTTTTTTCAAAGCAACAGTTCATAATATCTGGGCTGCCGAGCAATGCCTTTGACCTGATGCAGGGGTACTACTGTTATTACCCCGAAACGTGCCACGTCATGACTTTCTGCATTGCTGACTGGACAAGAAATCTTATTTCAGTTAAGTGAATACTGATTTTTAATATACTGATTAATAAAAAGGAAAACGCCACAGCGGTGTGAGGATTTTTCCTCTCTACTTGGCTGGCTGTTCCGACAAAAAAAGTTTTTTGCTTTGCTTACTGGTGTTTTCAACCCTGGTTTGGCTTTTTGGATTTCATTTATACCGGGTTCTTGGTATCACATTTTGGTGTTCCACTATTTCTGTGGCCTAATAACATGATGAAGGTTAATAAAGCAGGAATCAATTTAGCTCAAGTCCTTTCTCAGCAGTTCACAGTGAGAATCATTCAGGTAAAGTAAATATTTCCCTTTCCCTGGAGAGCTGGTAAGCTAAGTTTAGACTTCAGGCAATGGGGAGTTAAGTGACTTTCTCAAGGTCACAAGAAGCAACGGTGGGATTTGAACCCTGGTTTTATTGGGTCTAGTCTACTTCTCTAGCCACTAGGCTGCTCTTCCAAATCTCACACACAATGGGGCATGTTTACTAAACATTCCTAACGTGCGGGGCCGCGCTAGTGTGCCTGTGCCATATAAGGAGTGGGCGGTTCAGGCAGAAAATAGAAAAAAAACGGTAGTAAGCAACCGGACGTGTGCGCGTCGCGCTAATGTGCGGGGGTCGACATTAGCGCGTGGAAAGGCAAAGTGGCGCGCTGCTGAATATACAAAACAACAGAGCCGTGGTACAACGGTGAAAACACTGACCAATGGTGCAGGGGCCATGGGTTCAATCCCCCAGTGTGTGCAACGACAAAGGTCAGCTGAGGCAGTAACTGTAATGATTAAAATTGTTTTAAGAGGCAAATTAATTTGGAACGGCATAAGGCGGCGCACAGTTATTTTTGGGCGCATAAGGCGGCGCACAGTGCTTTTTGGGCGGCATAAGGCGGCGCACAGTTATGTTTGGGCAGCAGAAGGCGGCGCACTGGTCCCCTTGGGCGGCAGAAGGCAGCGCGCTGATAGGCACAAGGCGGCGCGCTGATGCATAAGCACAGGAGCAGAGCCACAGCACAATGGTTAAAACACTGACCAATGGTGCAGGGATCAGGGGTTCAACTCCTCACAATGCCCTGTGAAAAATGCCTGCTGAGGCAGTATGTATTATGTTGTGGAGTGCTGTAGGAGGCTGTATAATTTTATTTTGTTATCACTACTAGCAAACGCACTCTCCCAGCATGTTAACATACGGCGGCCCATAAGGCACATGTTACAGTGCACTGTTCGCCAAGGCACCCTTGAATGTCCCCTATAGGGCAGCATGTATGTTGCGACACAGGATAATGTATAGTGCACCCTATAGGGATGGCAACCATAAGGTGGCCTACAGGGCGCCCTATGAAGCACCCTCAGAGGCACCTAACGGGTATAGTAAGCTGAGGGTGGTCTTGCCGGCATAGACATATGTACAGTAAATAAAAATAAAGCTGTGGACAGCCCTACCAAAGGGCCCCACTGTGGGTTTGAACCCATGACCTCTGGCTGCACAGGCAGTGATGTAACCATTGCGCTACAGCTCCATAGCTGTAAGCAGGCCCCTGGCTGGCTGCAGATAGCCTACACGTCACCTCACAGACAGTCTGCTGGTGTCAACAGGATAGAGTTAGGCCACCCGTACCCATGATGCACTGCACATGCAAATTAGCTGTCCGCAGATGGACACAAGATGGGGAATGCACCCCCACAGCACCTCGGCCTTGTTGGGGGAAGTGACCGGGTGCACCCACACAGCACCTTGGCCTAGTAGGGGGCACTGACCGGGTGTTTTACTGGCACAGAGTAGCCACACACCGTTACATCGTTCGGGTACTGTGCTCACCCTGAGTGTGCAATGAGGTGGCCAGGACCAGGTCAACAACACCTGCCATGGCTGATGGAGGCCAAGTGGGCGTTCCAAAGCAGTGTTAATGTGTAAGATAGCTAGTTTCTGCACAAACACCATGGATATCCCTGTCTGCCGCTATCAGGCACCCCCCCCAGTGGCAAACATGGTCCCCATCAAGGGATCCACACTCTACCTCCCTGCAAAGGTGGCAGTAGAGGGCAACATCAACCCCAGTCCTGCTGAAGACCACCACCCCCCCCCCCACCCCCAAGCAGGCAGCTCCATACACAGCCATAACACAATAGCAGACAGACATAAGCCCAGGGTATGGTAAGCTGCACTCCACCACCAGATATTCCCCTGCAGCAAGCCAACAGCCACTGCACCCTGCAAGCCATTATAGCAAGACATTTACCAGCTACAAACAGTCTGCTGGTTAGTCCATAGTGCATGTTCCCAATGGAGATGCATGCACCCAGAACTGGGTTGTCTGCATACACAGCAAGCAGATAGATCAGTGACTGGGCACCAAAGAGAAACCCATATCTATCACATGAGAGAACTACTATACAGCACTATGGGGGGGCCTAGCCATGCTGTGGTCACTGCACAGTCAGGGTGAGCATGATCCCCCAGAAGGACATGCTTTGGCCACCCTGTCTGTGTAGGTGGTGGCCGGACACTACAATATCCCAGCCAATGTCCCTGCCAGGGCCCTATGCCCAGTGCAGATGCATCCTGGCCACGCCACCCTGCCCTGGCTATACCCATGGTACCTTGCACCTCATTATGCACATTGTCTGGCCAATACTGGCAACAGTGCTGGCAGTGTGGGCTGTTGAAGGGGCTTGCAGCCAACACCCACTGTATAGACAGACACACACTTCCACACCTCTGCCATCATGGTGCTACGATTGAGGGGGGTAAGTAGCCTTGCCCACCAAACCGGTCCTGAGCACGGCAAGGCATGGATATGGTACGCATTACAGCTGGTGGTCACTCCCCAGGGTGGTAAGCACCGTCAGAGGCCAGGCCTGGAGCATGCCCCGCAAACACCTAACAGATTGTTTGGATGGGGTCAACTAGCAGTATGTACGTAACGTATGGATATCTGCCTGCCTGTGCTCCTAGCAAACATCTCAGAGCTCGCAACCGAAAACCTCAGGAGTAGGGAGATAGAGGTAAGTTATGCAAGTGCTCGTTTTGGGTGCTGCATGCACGGTCCAATGTTCTGCCGTTCCAGGAGACATTGGCCAATGGGGCCTGTGGGTGTGGGTGTGTCTGCCCTTGATGGCTGCTGCTTTACGGCACAGTTTCCCAACTCCAGTCCAGGTTTGCATCACACTGTTCGGGTTTTCCTGCTATCCCTCATGAATATGCATGGACTACATCTACATGCCATGGGGGTGGTGCATAGATATACAGCACAGGCATTTGTATGAGTGTCAGCATGGAACCTGACTGGTGTGTGGCCCACCAGGACTGCATTTGGGTGATTCTGCTCTAGGTACTGCCCCTGTTCATGGTGTCTGTGCTCAGTGGGGTAAAAGATAGATGTCTTACCATTGCATATGTCCCCGCCATGAAAGGTGTGTCCTTACTATCACTGTTTAGTTGTGGGAAAAATATGTGGGCAGGATTGGTGGTAGCCCCAGCTGGGCTTTGAACCTGTGACCTTCTGTTCTTGCATGCACTGTCTGTGTGCACTGCACCACTGTGTAGCCACAGATTGGTTGGATTCCCTGGACTGTCCATGACTGTGGATCCGGCAGGGCCTGTCTGTTGCAGTGGACTGTGCCAGCCTGCACATGGCTAGGCCTCTGTCTTCTGTGGTTAGCAGCTACTGCCCCCTGCACCACATGTACTTGTCCGCCAACATGCTGGCATGAACTTCTCTCAGAAAAAGCAGTTGACCTGATTGCAATGTGGACTGCATTTGGGGGACTTGGCTGTAGGTAATGCCCATTGTTGTGGTGTGTGTGCGGTTTTGGGTAAAATATGGGTGTTTTCCCCATGCTTATGTTCCCTGCATTACAGGGGTGTCTGCGCTATCTTTATTTAGTGGTGGGTAAAACATAGGGACTGGGCTGGCAGGTGCCCCAGCTGGGTTTTGAACCTCTGCCCTCTGGTCCTAGAGGTAATGACTCTGTCTGCTGTACCACACTTTGGCCACAGAGACAGTGCAGCCCCTGGAGGCAGTAAGCCTGGCAGGATGGAGTCACAAACCCTGCTCTACTCATTTTTACTGTGGGCATATGCACCCTGTCTGGTGACAAACGTGCACATAAACACCAGAAATGACCACGGGAAAATGGGGGAGAAAATATCACCACGCTGGGCGACAGTGGTATTAATGGGCAACCATAGCAAACACTCCGAGGAAAGCTCCAAAAACGGAAATGTTTTTCGGAAGAGTCTCCGCTCCGTAGACCCTTCCAATATTCATCTCTTTTTTCTGGAGCTTTGCTGGGTGTGTTTTGTATATTTGCCCATCACTATAACTGTTCCCCAGCTGGATTACTATTTATAATAGTTTTGTTGTGGTCATTTTCAGGTTCTATTTGCAATTTTGTTCTGTGCACATATATCACACTGCTCACGTTTTTTAGGTTTCCCCGGTGTTCCTGTACATTGCTGACGGAAATGGTTTCTCTTCCCTTTAAATGCCCTCTACCGCGAGGGTTTCACTCGCGCTAATTTTTACATGGAAATTCGGGCCCGATACTGTGCGGGGAGCCTCTCCCCTCCCACTCTCCACCCATTGACCCCGTCCCTCCGCCCCTCCGGAGCCTTCCTCCGCCCTCTTTTAGCCGTTCCACGCCTCTATCGGACATTTGCGGGCCCGCACTTGTACGGGGCCCGTTAGTGTGCCGCGTACCTGTGCGGGGGTGACACGCACGTGTGCGGGGCATTTAAACGCGTTTCTGCGCGTTTAAATGCCACGTTGCCGTGCGCTATTTTGCGGCGCGCAGATTTGCGGACTTTAGTAAACATGCCCCAATGTGTGTAAATACATACACCTGACATTTGTGAATTTTCAAAACCCCATTGTATATGAGTACGACACTTTGAAATTGCAACTGGATTTATCACACATTCCCTTTTTGGTAACTTAACTTGCATTTCTCAATGAGAATAGTGTTGTTGTTCCACAACTTGTATATGAAGTGAGTAGCCATTTACTAGCCATGTTCCAGAGGTTGTAGGCTACCATCATAATTCCTATAGGATCTGAAGAATACAGGGTCTGTGGCAAAAAGCCTGAATCCTACCATTGCAACCACTGTATAATCTGGGGGTTAGTAGATTCCTGGGTCTCTATAATCTGGGGGCATGGGCATCCCAAGGGTAATCTTGAGCAGTGTTTTATACATCTGTGTTAAGTATGTTTATTGGCAGTGCTTCACCTGTGAACATATTTTGTGCTGAAAACCAGTCTGCTACAATGCTTAAATCAAAAACCATAAATTACAATCAGAGTTTAGAAGGTTTGTGACACATAGTGGTGATTCTAAGGTGAAATTTGATCGAATTTATGCAGACCAAGAGCTAGTTTTCCCCATGATTTTTCTAGATGTTTCTGAGATTACATTTGTCATGAGCTATTGTAAAATAAACCAATGCTTTCTTGACTGTTTATTTCAAGCTAGGGAATGTCACACCCCGATTTGAATCTATAGTTTATGTTAACCAGTCTTTTTTGCGCTGGATACAGGAGTGACTTGGTGGCACCCTTCGTGTGCTGTACATGGTCCTATAATATTACTTTGGGTAGCCAGTTTGTGTATGGATACTGTGAGAATGTTATAGCTGAGTGCTTTCAAACAGGGAAGTTATGTTCCAGGTTCTGACATAGTCTAGTGCAGCGATGGCGAACCTATGGCACGCGTGCCAGCTGTGGCACGCGAAGGCCTTGCAGCTGGCACGCGTGAAGGTCCGCAAAAAAAGAAAAAGCGGGCTCTGGCTGCTGCCGCGGACGCGGCAGCATGCAGTGTCCCGCGGGCCCCCTCCGCCGCTAAGCCCCTCTGCAAGGGCTTTCAGATTCGCGAGGGAGACAGCGTCTCCCTCGCGTCTCTGTTAAGCCCGCAGGGGTTAATGGGAAATTTCCCATCAGCCCCTTTAGACGCGAGGGACTGATGGGAAATTTCCCATTAGCCCCTGCGGGCTTAACAGAGACGCGAGGGAGACGCTGTCTCCCTCGCGAATCTGAAAGCCCTTGCAGAGGGGCTTAGCGGGCGGAGGGGGCCCCGCGGGACACTGCATGCTGCCGCGTCCGCGGCAGCAGCCAGAGCCCGCTTTTTCTGTTTTTAAATTTGCCGGGGGGGGGGGGGGTTAGGGCTGCGAATGGGCTAGGAGGGGGGGGGTTAGGACTGCTAAGGGGCGAGGGGGGGTTAGGGCTGCTAATGGGCTAGGAGGGGGGGGGGGTTAGGACTGCTAATGGGCTAGGGGGGGTTAGGACTGCTAATGGGCTGGCTGTGGGCTGATGGGGGCTGTCTGGAAATGGGGTGATGGGGGGTTAGGACTGGTAATGGGCTATGGGGGGGGGGTTAGGACTGCTAATGGGCTAGAGAGGGGGGGGTTAGGACTGCTAATGGGCTAGGGGGGGGGTAGGACTGATAATGGGCTAGGGGGGGTTTGGACTGCTAATGGGCTAGGAGGGGAGGGGGTTAGGACTGCTAATGGGCTAGAGAGGGGGGGTTAGGACTGCTAATGGGCTAGGAGGGGGGGGGGTTAGGACTGCTAATGGGCTAGGGGGGGGGTAGGACTGCTTAATGGGCTAGGAGGGGGGTTAGGACTGCTAATGGGCTAGGGGGGGTTAGGACTGCTAATGGGCTGTGGGCTGATGGGGGCTGTCTGGAAATGGGGGTGATGGGGGTTAGGACTGGTAATGGGCTATGGGGGGGGGGTTAGGACTGCTAATGGGCTAGAGAGGGGGGGTTAGGACTGCTAATGGGCTAGGGGGGGGGGTTAGGACTGCTAATGGGCTGATGGGGAGGGGTTAGGACTTGAGGTGGGCTGTTGGGTGGGGTTAGGAATGGAAATGGGCTGATGGGGGGTTAACACTGGAGGTGGTCTGATGGGTTAGGACTGGTAATGGGCTATGGGGGGGTTTAGGACTGATAATGGGCTATGGGGGGGCTGGGACAAGAAATGGGCTGATGGGGAGGGGTTAGGACTTGAGGTGGGCTGATGGGGTTAGGACTGGTAATGGACTGTGGGCTGATGGGGGGGTTAGGACTGGCAATGGGCTATGGGGGGCTGACTGGAAGTGGGGGGTTAGGACTGGTAATGGGTTATAGTGGGGGGCTTAAAACTGAAAATGGGGTGATGGGGGGTTAGGACTGGAAGTGGGTTGATGAGGGGGGGATAGGACTGGTATTGGGTTGGGGGGCTGCTAGGACTGGAAATGGGCTGATGCAGGGACTAGAAGGGAATGGATGCTGGGTGAGGCTGGAACTAGAAGGGAGCTGGTGTTGGGGGAGGATTAGAATGGGATGGGGCTGGGAGAGTAAAATGGAGAGGGGAAAAATATTTTGTGTGGGAGGGATAAAAAATCTACAATTGGCCGGGTATTGGGAGAGTAAGTGGGGATTGAGGATGGAGGGGTAAATTTTGAGTAGATGAAATAGGAATGAGGAAAGAGCCAAAGGAGAAAGATTAGTATGTTAAAGCAGATGTAGAGAGAGAATGGAAAAAAAAACCAAGAAGACAGAAGAAAGGACAAATGGACAGCAGATGGAGAGTTAGCAGAAGACACGAAGAAACCAGAAGAAAGTGGCTGGAACAATTGCAACTGAAAAAAAATGCACAAAAGGTAGAAAAATATCTCTTTATTTTGAATTTATTAACTGGAATATGTCAGCTCTGGGAAATGTGCATCATTAATTTTTGCGCTTTGTTTAGTACAAGAGGAAATTAATATATAGTTTTATTTCTACAGTGTTGTTGTATATTCCAAGTTTGGCTTTTGGGGTTCCCAGTTTAATTATTGTCTTCCTGTTTCTAAATTGTGATTCCTTGTTTGGTGATGGTCTGTTCTGCATGTGTAACTGAGCTGAGGTATTCTGTTTATATAATTCCTATTTGACATTGCCACTTGTTCTTTCCCCAGTAGGTCATGTATTGTTGTTCTCTGAGATGTATTGGTTTAATATTTGCAGTGTTGCCTTTTGATAGGTAGAGTATGGTGCTTTGTGAGTCCTGGTAGTGCTGTTAGGATACGGCGGGTTTGCTATGGGTTCTAAATGGGCAGCGTTTGTAGTAGTTCCTAATGTGCCTGGCGGTTGGTACTGGATTATAGTAATGTAGAAACCTTTTAGTCTTTCTTTATCCATATACTCATTAAGAGGCATGTTTACTAAAAGTTAGTGTATGGTAACATTATGCAAATATTTATGCAAATGAAGCACCTTATGCAAATGGGGCTTTAATTGACGTGCTGGCACTTTGAGGAAATTCTTTGGTTTTGTGCGGCAGTTTGGGCACTCGGGCTCAAAAAGGTTAGCCATCACTGGTCTAGTGACTGTAATGTCACATGCTTAAAAAACAGGAAGCATCCAAATAGTGACCGAGTTTAACGCTTTGTAAGTGTCATAAATAATAGGGGAACAAGGTCACTTTTTTTTAGTATGCCCACTTGGATGTCGGATAAATGCTATAGTAAATCACTCCCAGCTGTCCTAGTAGGAATATTTTTATAAGGGGTCATTTTGCAGCAGTTACTGATGTAGGGAGGAGGAAGCTACGTGGTGCACAAATTCAGAAACCAATTCTGTAGTGTAGCAAGAGCAATGTTGTAATACTGTGCTCTAAACATTTTTTTACCCCTTTAATGTAAATATTTTTTTAAAATAATTTGATGTTGCTAGATCCAGCAAGACTTGGTAGTGTGTCAGAGATACAGATGAAGTAATTTGTTGGCTTGTCTGACAGACTTGCTGCAGTTATCTGGTTCTCTGTATTGCTTCTGCTTTCTGTTTTGTTCTGCATCTCCTTTTCTTTTTT
This sequence comes from Ichthyophis bannanicus, assembly GCA_033557465.1. NCBI lineage: Eukaryota > Metazoa > Chordata > Amphibia > Gymnophiona > Ichthyophiidae > Ichthyophis > Ichthyophis bannanicus. Next base: position 81,829,751 of record CM066031.1, read on the forward strand.
TCCTTCTTCAAGTGTATAACATTAGTATGCCCATTCATATACCTCGTGTTTGCTACATTTGTTTAAATTTTCCTTCCCCTTTTCTGTTCCTTGGTAGATCTGCTATAATTGTGTTTTGTGGCATTGGTGTAGTGCCTGCCTAGAGTTCTGATAAGGATCAACATAGCAAGATACCAGTTTTCTCAGATTTGTAATGGCTACCAAGAGGCGCTTAACCACTTTTTAACTGCTTTAAAAAACAAAACAAAAAAACCTGCTGAAACTGAATTACTGTATATTGCTGATTGAAACATGGGTCTGTGCTCAGCCATACTAACTTGAGAGAATCTGTCTCTTTCCCACTTAGCTTTTTTTTCTGTGTGGCCTCTTACTTCCTTGTCTTCAAGAGCACCAGATGCCAGATGATAGTGATGAGACAAATTTACTATAGATAGAAATGTCAGGCCAAATTAAGCTAGGAGTCTGCTACAGCTTTGTTGTTTTGAGGGTTATCTGAGTGAGGCTGTCTGAAAGCTGCCTAGTTTTTGCGCTCTCATTTCTGTTTCCTGTCTTATACTGTATCCTTCCTCCTTGCCCTTTTCACATTGTTTGTTTCCTTCCTCTTTTTACCTCACTCTTTTTTAGAATATAGAAAGCCTAGGGACATGTAATGAAGCTACAGGGTAAACTATTTAAGACAAATAAGAGAAAATATTTTTTCACTCAACGTGTAATCAAACTCTGGAATTTATTACCGGAGGATGTAGTAAGAGCTGTTAGTGTAGCTGGGTTTAAAAAAGGTTTGGACAAGTTCCTGGAGGAAAGGTCCATAAACCATTATTAAAAAGGGACCCAGGATATCAATGCTTGACCCAATACAAGCATCGTGGAACCTGTGTCTTTTGGGGATACTGCTAGGTACGTATGACCTAGATTGGCCACTGTTGGAAACAGGATACTGGGCTTGATGGATCTTGGTCTGACCCAGTATGGCATATCTTATGTTCTTATGTAATCTGGTGCTGGCTTCTCATCCCATATGAAAATTAAATCTGAGTAAAATTTCTGCATTTCTAATAAATTTATTATTCAGGGGGATGAAATTATGGTAAATATTTGCATTTTCTTGACTTACTAATTTAAATCCCCTGCCTATCCAGTCTCCAATACAAGATTTCTATCCCACCTTTCATGACTGCACAGTGAATTCAATGTGAATCACAAATAGTAGAAAGCTGAACACAAAAGGACTGAATTTGGGGGTAATGCATAATACAGGTCATTGGATGGTCAGAATCGACTGGCAAGGTTGACGTATTACTTGCCGGAGATGTAGTGTGGATGGGCTATGGTGAGATTTTAATACCTTTCTTACATAAAGGCAATACTGGAAAATCAGGGCCCTTCCCCTCTCCTGTACACACAGCAAAATTGCCATAATGACTATTCATTTATGCATCAAGAGACTCGTCCTTTCACTCTGCATAGCAAAGACATACCTACCATCATTTCTAAGACATACCTACCTAGCTTGCTAGCTAAAATCACTTTTTTCCATGCTTGGCTACTGCAGTGGAAAAATGGATCGTGAAGTTCAGGATGTGTTCTTTGTACAGTCAAGCATTATACAGGAGGATTAAAAGTGGGTAATGATTTCAAAGCCAACAGCTTGAAAACAAACACACAGCAAAGTCTCCAGAAGCTATTTATACAGTGCAGTAACATGATCTTTAACCATAAGAACATAAGAACATAAGATATGCCATACTGGGTCAGACCAAGGACCATCAAGCCCAATATTCTGTTTCCAACAGTGGCCAATCTAGGTCATATGTACCTAGCAGTTTCCCCAAGAGACACAGGTTCCATAATGCTTGTATTGGTTCAAGCATTGGTATCCTGGGTCCCTTCTTAATAATGGTTTATGGACCTTTTCTCCAGGAACTTGTCCAAACCTTTTTTAAACCCAGCTACACTAACAGACTTTACTATATCCTCCGGTAACAAATTCTAGAGTTTGATTACACGTTGAGTGAAAAAAATATTTTCTTTTATTAGTCTTAAATAGTTTCATTGCATGTCCCCTAGTCTTTCTATAATCTGATAAGATAAACAATTGATCTACGTTTACCCGTTCCACTCTGTTCATTAATTTATAGACTTCTATCATATCTCTCCTCAGCCATCTCTTTTCCAGGTTAAAGAGCCCTAACCTGCTGTTAACCAGCCTGCTGAGGGGCTAAAAGCTAGGAATCAGACAGTGATCATACTTATATAGAGCAAGTGGCACACCGAAGAAGGGAAGCCAGAAATAAATGTTAAACACCTAAAGAATTCAAAACAAATGCACTCTTCCCAACAATGTAAAATAGTCTGTCCACTTGTTAAAGGTAAAAGGCTTTATTCAGGGAGTAGGCTATTCTTTTATCAAATCAAATTTCAATTCCATTTTGTCTCCTGTCAGCTAGAACATTTTTCTTCTAAGAAATGTCAGCGTCAGAGTTCAGCTTTCAAAAATACCTCCATGCATAATTAAAGGTAATTTGCAGTATCCTTTTTATAGACAACGCACAGTAACTTCATGAAATGTCCGTCAAAGAATTGGCTGTGATTGATAACTTCTTTGATCATTTTTACTCAAGATACTTGGCAGAAGGTGCTTTTTGCGGGACAGCATTCCTGTTTGGGATCTGGTCCTTGTTTCAAGTGAACTCCGATTTCTAACAGTTAAGATAGAGATGCAAAACACTGGCAGCTTAGGGCCTAGTTTAATCTTTGGAGTTGAAGCCATGTTGAGGTTACATTAAGATGATAAGTGACCCTGTTTTTTCCAATTAATTTATTGTGACTGTTTGGAAATAAGCAGGCGTTGAAGCAATGGATGTTATGAATAGTTTGTAAAGCAGATTTTGAAAAAGCTGCTGAATACTCATAGATCTAGACGGATAAACCTGAGGATAAGGGGTCTTCCTGAAACAGACAAAATGGTGGACGAGAGAGCACTGACAGTGCAATTGTGCAGGGCCATTGCCAAATCAGGGGACTGAATGAGTCCCAACTATGTTTCCAGGTGGAGCAGGCACACTGGGCCTTGGGCCCACGGCGAGATGGGAGGCCCCATGACACTATAGCCTGCATGCACGACTATAATTCACAAGAAGCCATCCTGATGGCAGCATGTAAGCTGGGGAAAATTAAACGGGAGAATCAGGAGGTGGAGTTATTTGGGGACCTTTTCATTGCCACAATTCAAAAATGCAGGGTGTATCAAGCCATCACAAAACACCTTAGAGAGGAACATATCCTCTACAAATGGCTGTTCCCTGTTGGCCTACAATTTACACTTTCAGGCACTACAACCACGGCATGCACATTCGAGATGGCATTACATGGCTTGCAAAATGCAGGTTAGCGTAACTTACCACAGATATCTCGGGCTGATGACCCACCTTGGAGGAAGGACAGCACGGAGCCGGTAGCCTGGGCCCGAGTCTCACATGGGAATAAACACCTACGCCGGCAGATGAAATAACCAGTTGAAATCGTTAATGGGGGTCGCGATGAGGCTGAAGGCACTTGGCCTACAAGGTGGCAAAACAAGCAGGAAGTGGACTTTTGTGACCGAAGGTTAAGTGTGTAACATGAGCAAAGGCAGGACAATACACGCTATATGTATGTTCCTGGGTAGACCGGGGGTGTTGGGCTAATTGTTATTATTCAATGTTTTAAGTATTCAGGAATAGAGTTTAAATCAGAGTGCAGCTGTTTGACCAGCTACCAGGCTTCAGTGGGTTTTTACCCATGCTGAATGTTAAGGGGAGAGGGGAGGGGAGAGGGAGGAGGAGGAGGAGGGGGAGTGAGAGGGAGAAGGGGGCTGAGAGAGGGATGGGGAGGGGAATAGAGTAAGTGAGAGGCCCACAGGGAGTGCTGGAAAGTACTTGGCTTGGTGGACAGTACAATGGGGGACTTGAAAGTTGTGACACTAAATGTGTGTGGACTCAACTCTACCACCAAACTCCAATTATTGCATAAAGAGATTGAGCACCTCCAAGCAGATATTTGCTGTATCCAGGAAACCTACCTCCGAGCAGTAGATGAAAGGTGCATGGGACCACCTAGATACTCTGATAAATTGTTTGCGTCTAATAAGTTGGAAAAGAAAAATGGTTGGGTAGCAATATTTTTGTCATCACGATTGCAGGCACACATCCTTGATGTAAAGGGGGCAAAGCAGGGCAAAGTCTCTTCTCAAAGGCCCAATGGGAAGGACAAATTTACTCAGGGTGCTCATGGGAGAATTAATGGGTCTCTACAAAGGAGCTCTTCATAGAGACCCATTAATTCTCCCATGAGCACCCTGAGTAAATTTGTCCTTCATAGAGACCCATTAATTCTCCCATGAGCACCCTGAGTAAATTTGTCCTTCCCATTGGGCCTTTGAGAAGAGACTTTGCCCTGCTTTGTCCCCCTTTACATCAAGGATGTGCGCCTGCAATCGTGATGACAAAAATATTGCTACCCCACCATTTTTCTTTTCCAACTTATTAGACGCAAAGAATTTATCAGAGTATCTAGGAGTCAGGACTGACTCGAAGGCACACATTGATTGAGGTGGTCCCATGCACCGTTCATCTACTGCTCGGAGGTGGGTTTCCTGGATACAGCAAATATCTGCTTGGAGGTGCTCAATCTCTTTATGCAATAATTGGCGTTTGGCGGTAGAATTGAGTGCACACACATTTAGTGTCACAACTTTCAAGTCCCCCATTGTACTGTCCACCAAGCCAAGTACTTTCCAGCACTCCCTGTGGGCCTCTCACTTACTCTATCCCCCCATCCCCCTCTCAGCACCCTTCTCCCTCTCACTCCCCCTCCTCCCTCTACCCTCCCCTCTCCCCTCTCCCCTTAACATTCAGCATGGGTAAAAACCCACTGAAGCCCAGTAGCTGGTAAAATAGCGGCCCTCTGATTTAAACTCTATTCCTGAATACTTAAAACATTGAATAATAACAATTAGCTCAACACCCCTCCGTCTACCCTGGAACATACATATAGCGTGTATTGTCCTGCCTTTGCTCATGTTACACACTTAACCTTCGATCACAAAAGACCACTTCCTGCTTGTTTTGCCACCTTGTAGGCCAAGAGCCTCCAGCCTCATTGCGACCCCCATTAACCATTTCACCTGGTTATTTCATCTGCTGGCGTAGGTGTTTATTCTCATGTGAGACTCAGGCGCAGGCTACCGGCTCCGCGCTGTACTTCCTCGTAGGTGGGTCATCAGCCTGAGGTACCTGTGGCAAGTTGCGCTATCCTGCACTTTGCAAGCCTTGTAACACCATCTCCACTGTTTGCGCCGTGGTTGTAGTGCCCGAAATTGTAAATTGTAGGCCAGCAGGGAACAGCCATTTGTAGAGGATACGTTCCTCTCTAAGGTGTTTAGTGATGGCTATGGCAATGGAGAGGTCCACAAATAACTCCACCTCCTGATTCTCCCGTTTAATTTTCCCAAGCTTACATGCTACCGTCAGGATGGCTTCTTGTGAATTATAATTGTGCACGCAGGCTATAGTGTCACGGGGCCTCCCATCTCGCCGTGGGCCCAAGGCCAGGTGTGCCTGCTCCACCTGGAAACACAGTTGGGACTCATTCAGTCCCCTGATTTGGCAATGGCCCTGCACAATTGCATTGTCAGTGCTCTCTAGTCCACCATTTCGTCTGTTTCAGGAAGACCCCTTATCGACAGGTTTGTCCGTCTAGATCTATGAGTATTCAGCAGCTTTTTCAAAATCTGCTTTACAAACTATTCATAACATCCATCGCTTCAACGCCCGCTTATTTCCAAACAGTCACAATAAATGAATTGGAAAAAACAAGGTCACTTATCTTCTTAATGTAACCTCAATATAAACTAGGCCCTAAGCTGCCAGTGTTTTGCATCTCTAACTTAACTGTTAGTAATCGGAGTTCACTTGAAACAAGGACCAGGTCCCAAACAGGAATGCTGTCCTGTGAAAAAGGCACCTTCTGCCAAGTATCTTGAGTAAAAATGATCAAAGAAGTTATCAATCGCAGCCAATTCTTTGACGGACATTTCATGAAGTTACTGTGCGTTGTCTATAAAAAGGATACTGCAAAATACCTTTAAATATGCATGGAGGTATTTTTGAAAGCTGAACTCTGACGCTGACATTTCTTAGGAGAAAAATGTTCTAGTTGACAGGAGACAAAATGGAATTGAAATTTGATTTGATAAAAGAATAGTCTACTCCCTGAATAAAAAAAGCCTTTTACCTTTAACAAGTGGACAGACCATTGTACTTTGTTGGGAAGAGTGCATTTGTTTTGAATTCTTTAAACGTTTAACGTTTATTTCTGGCTTTCCCTCTTCGGAGTGCCTCTTGCTCTATATAAGTATGATCTGATTCCTAGCTTTTAGCCCCTCAGCGGGCTGGCTAAAGATCATGTTACTGCACTGTGTAAATAGCTTCTGGACACTTTGCTGTGTGTTTGTTTTCAAGCTGTTGGCTTTGAAATCATTAACCACTTTTAATTCTCCTGTATAATGCTTGACTGTACGAAGAACACATCCTGAGCTTCATCATCCATTTTTCCACTGCAAAAGCCAAGCATGGAAAAAAGTTATTTTAGCTAGCAAGCTAGGTAGGCATGTCTTAGAAATGACAGAATTGCTAGGCAGAGTGAAAGGACGAGTCTCTTGATGCATAAATGAATAGTCATTATGGCAATGCTGCTGTGTGTACAGGAGAGGGGAAGGGTCCTGATTTTCCAGTATTGCCTTTATGTAAGAAAGGTATTAAAATCTCACCATAGCCCATCCACACTACATCTCCAGGAAGTAATACGTCAACCTTGCCAGTCAATTCTGACCATCCCATGACCTGTATTATGCGTTACCCCCAAATTCAGTCCTTTTGTGTTCAGCTTTTTACTATTTGTGATTCACGTTGAACTGGCTGTGCAGTCATGAAAGGTGGGATAGAAATCTTGTATTGGAGACTGGATAGGCAGGGGATTTAAATTAGCAAGTCAAGAAAATGCAAATCTTTACCATAATTTCATCCCCCTGAATAATAAATTTGTTAGAAATCCAGAAATTTTACTCAGATTTAATTTTCATATGGGATAAGGAGCCAGCACCAGATTAACCTTGGGATGCCCATGCCCCCAGATTATAGAGACCCAGTAATCTACTAACCCCCAGATTATACAGTGGTTGCAATGGTAGGATTTGGGCTTTTCGCCATAGACCCTGTATTCCTCAGATCCTATAGGAATTATGATGGTAGCCTACAACCACTGGAACATGGCTAGTAAATGGCTACTCACTTCACATCCAGGTTGTGGAACAACAACAATAACTTTGAGAAATGCAAGGGTGTCACCTTAGAAAGAGAAAATGGACAAAAGAGTGAAATTAAGTTACCAAAAGGGAATGTGTGATAAATCCAGTTGCAATTTCAAAGTGCCGTACTCATGTACAATGGGGTTTTGGAAATTTACAAATGTCAGGCGTATGTATTTACACACATTGTGTGTGAGATTTGGAAGAGCAGCCTAGTGGATAGAGCAGTAGACTAAACCCAATAAAACCAGGGTTCAAATCCCACCACTGCTCCTTGTGACCTTGAGAAAGTCACTTAACTCCCCATTGCCTGAAGTCTAAACTTAGCTTTCCGGGAAAGGGAAATATTTGTTGTTGTTGTTAAGTGCCGTCGAGTCGGAGTCGACTCATGGCGACCCTCTGGATAGCTATCCTAAATTGTGTTCGGTCTTCAGTCAGGCGGCTCATTGTTGACAGACTGGTACCCGTAGCTGCTGTTATTGTAGCGATCCATCTCATTGCTGGCCTTCCTCTTTTGCGTTGACCTTCTATCTTGCCAAGCATGATGTCTTTCTCTAATGATCTCTCTCTTCGCAAGATGTGTCCGAAGTATGAAAGCCGAAGTCTTGTCATCTGAGCTTCTAAAGAAAGCTTAGGTTTGATCTCCTCTAGTACCGACTGGTTTGTTCTTCGGGCAGTCCATGGTATACACAGTATTCGCCGCCAGCACCATAATTCAAAGGCATCAATTTCTTCCTGTCTGTCTTTTTCACTGTCCAGCTTTCACATCCATATGATGTTATTGAAAATACCATGGCTTGAACAAGTCGAATCTTTGTATGGAGAGACACATCTCTGCTCTTGAGAATCTTATCTAGGTCTTTCATAGCCATTCTGCCAAGAGCCATGCGTCGTCTGATTTCTTGACTGCTTGTTGCTTCTTTATTGATAGTTGATCCAAGCAGGTTAAAGTTGTTCACAATTTCAATTTCTTCTCCTTCAACGATGAACCTGTTGATTATGCCAGTTGTCATGATCTTTGTCTTCTTTACATTAAGGTGCAGGCCCATTTTGAGACTATGTTCTTTGATTGTGAGAAGCAAATGTTTCAGATCATCTTCGCTTTCAGCCAGTAATGTGGTATCATCAGCATAGCGAAGGTTGTTGATGAGTCTTCCACTAATCTTCACACCTCTGTTGTCTTCATACAGTCCTGCTTCTCTGATGATTTGTTCTGCATATAAATTAAACAGGTAGGGGGAAAGTATGCAGCCTTGTCTTACACCTTTGCTTATTTTAAACCATTCTGTTTCTCCTTGTTCCGTTCGAACTGTATACCAAGAATACCAAAAGGATATCTATTTGTGCTTTATCGACTATAGCAAGGCTTTTGACTGTGTAAACCATGAGAAACTCTGGGCCACATTAAGAAGCATGGGTATACCAGAACACCTGATCGTTCTCTTGCGTAATCTGTACATTGATCAAGAAGCAACAGTTCGAACGGAACAAGGAGAAACAGAATGGGAAATATTTACTTTACCTGAATGATGCTCACTGTGAACCGCTGAGAAAGGACTTGAGCTAAATCGATTCCTGCTTTTTTAACCTTCATTGTGTAATTAGGCCACAGAAATAGTGGACTTAAGTCGTGCGCATAAGTAATGCAACAGCTTTTCTGGGTTCTCAGTGGTAATGTGGAAATGGCTGGAGCCACTGATTCTCTACATAATGTTATACATTGATATCGGTGCTTAATTTTATTTGCTGACCAGCCCCTCTGCCAAGCATCCACATGATTTGGCACATAGCCATTAATGAGTGGAGAAAGGGGGCTGATTCTGCATGTGCACTAAGCTGATCATTGGTATCTTAATATCTCTAGTGCCCATGAATAATCAGTTTTATTGCATGAATAACTCAGAAGGATCAATAGCACAGAAACCTGCATAAAGTGGGGCGAGCAGGGGAGTCTATATTACTGTGGGATCTGGGTGAGCTAAAATTGAGCTTCTCATGACTTCCTACTCTGTGAGAAACAAATCCCGCAGTTACGGCGGAGACGCAGCCTCTTGATGGCAGGAAAGTGAGAGATTAAGGTTAATGAAAGGGTTCACTGTGCTAAGAAACCTTAGAGGAGATGATAGAGGTGCTAAAAATAACAAATTCTGGGGTAAATGTCTGGTAAATAACCTCAGTCTGCAAGAATGGACACAAAACATTTAGCTAAGGCAGTGCGCAGTATATTAAATGACAATGGGATAAAAGGATGTGGTGTGACTGCACCTTGAATATTGTGTGCAATTCTGGTCACCGTATCTTAAAAAGGATATAGCAAAATTAGAAAAGGTACAGAGAAGAGCCACCAAAATGGTAAAGGGGATGGAAGGATACCCCTATAAAGAGAGGCTAAAAAGGTTAGGGCTCTTCAACCTGGAAAAGAGACAGCTGAGGAGAGACATGATAGAGGTCTATAAGTCAATGAACGGAGTGGAACAGGTAAACGTAGATTGATTCTGCCATCAAAAAGCAGAAAGACTAGGAGACATGCAATGAAGCTACAGTGTAACCCGTTTAAGACTAATAAGAGAGAAAGCACAGTTACTTACCTGTAACAGGTGATCTCTGCGAACAGCAGGAATAAGTCATCACATATGGGTATGTCGGTACCGACAGAGCCTACGCGGGAACGCTCCCCAGCATCCAATAGGAAAGCTTTTGGGAGCATCCCACAGCGCCTGCGTGCTGCCTTCCAGCCTTTCCCAACTGCCACTCCAGTTGAGTTTCAAAGCTGAGACAAAGAGAAAGAGCGAGAGGGAAAGCAAGAGATAGAGAGATACCACTCCTGGGGAGGTGGGTGGTTTGTGAAGACTTCTTCCTGCTGTTCCCAGAGATCACCTGTTACAGGTAAGTAACTGTACTATCTCCAGGAACAAGCAGGAATGAGTCTTCACTTATGGGGACTCCCTAGCTTCAGATGCCAGGGAAAAGTCCCAGACGTTGGGAGTCCCTGTGGAAGGGCTCCACTGCCTCCCATGGATCTCTGGCATCCACCAGGGATGGAGGGTAGGAGTTGGTTAAGTATGGAACAGGTGTTGGAGAACAGCCTGACCAAACAAGGCATCTCGGTGGGAGTCCTTGTCCAAGCAGTAATGGGCTGTGAAGGTATGGACAGAGGCCCAGGTTGCTGCTCGACAGATGTCGTCAATAGACACAGAGTGTAAATTTGCCATTGAGGCTGCCATGGCTCTCACATTGTGAGCTGTGACATGGCCCTCCAGAGGAATACTCTTACTCTGATAGACAAAGGAGATACACTGTGCAATCCAACTGGACAGTGTCCTTTTGGAGACTGGAAGTCCTAATTGAGAAGGATCAAAACAACAAAGAGTTGAGATGATTTTCTGTGTTGCTGTGTTCTCTGTAAGTAAAAAGCCAAAGCCCTTTTAAAGTCGAGAGTATGTAGATTCCTTTCTGCACTTGATGCATGAGGCCTAGGAAAAAAATACAGGTAGATAGACTGCCTGATTGAGATGAAAGGTAAACCGCCTTTGGCATAAAGTGTGGATGAGTCTGAAGGACTACCTTGTCAGGATAGAACCTTGTATAAGGTGGATCAGCTAAAAGTGCTTGCAATTCACTGATGCGATGTGCAGATATAATTGCAATGAGAAAGATGACCTTCCAAGAAAGGAATTTCAAGGAGTTAGTAGCCAGGGGTTCAAAGGGCGGCTTCATAAGCTGACCAAGAACCAAGTTTAAATCCCATGCCACAGGTGGTGACTTAATGGGAGGCTTAGTGAGACGGAGGCCTCTCATGAATCTTGTTATCAGAGGATGAGAGGAGACAGGTTGTCCATTTAGAGCAGGGGTTCTCAACCCTGTCCTCGGGACCCACCTAGCCAGTTGGGTTTTCAGGATAACCACAATGAATATGTATGAGAGAGATTTGCATACACTGCCTCCATTATATGCAAATCTCTCCCATGCATATTCATTGTGGTTATCCTGAAAACCCGACTGGCTAGGTGGGTCCCGAGGACAGGGTTGAGAACCCCTGATTTAGAGGCTTCAGGGAAGCTGCAATAGCACTCAAATGGACTCTCACTGAGTTAGTTTTAAGTCCTGCATTGGATAAATGAAGGAGATAATCCAATAGAGATTCCAGGGGTAGTGCTCGAGGGTTAAGACCCTTTTGTGAGCACCATATAGTGGAAGCACAAAGGATATCTCTCACTTGTTGAGAGAGATTGAGCTCTTGGAGATCTAGGACTTCAGCAACCAAGCCCTGAAATGTAGGGATTGAGGATTGGGATACCATAGCATTCCGCCCTCCTGAGACAGGAGATCTGGGGCATACCCCAACTCCAGGGAGGGAGCTTGAGATAGTTGCAGTAGCAGAGGATACCACACTTGTCTTGGCCAATGTGGGGCTATGAGAATCATGCGACCTCTGTCCCTCTGAAGCTTGAAGAGTGTTTTGGGAATCAGAGGTATGGGCGGAAAAGCATACAGGAAGTCCTGACCCCAGTGAAGGAGGAAAGCATCCCTGGCATGAGCATTCTGAGCCTGGATTCTGGAACAGAACCGGGGAAGTTTGGCATTCCACAGACTTGCAAAGAGGTCTATGTTCGGGGTTCCCCACGGTTGAAAAATCTTGGCTACTTGGTCTGCATGTAAGGACCATTCGTGAGGAAGCAGGACTCGACTGAGTCTGTCTGCCCAAGAGTTTTGAATACCTGGGAGATATACTGCTAGTAGATGGATTTGATGCTCTCTGGTGAGGGCCCAAATCTGTAAAGCTTCGTTGCAAAGCGACAGAGAGCCTGTTCCCCCCTGCTTGTTCACATAGAACATTGCTACTTGATTGTCCATTTGGATTAGGACTGTCTTGTAGCTGAGCAGGCTGTGGAACACCTGAAGAGCCAGGAAGATTGCTCTGAGTTCCAAGAGATTGATGTGTAGACAAGCCTCTTGTGGAGTCCAGGTGCCTTGGGTGGAGTGTTCTTGAAGATGAGCTCCCCAACCCATCTGAGAAGCATCTGTGGTTAGAGTTACCTGTGGCAAGGGTTGTTGGAATGGAGACCCTATCAACAGGTTCTGAGTGGACTGCCACCAGTGGAGAGACAAAATGAGATGATTTGTGATTGCTATTTTGTCTGACAGGTGGCCTACCGCCTGTGTCCATTGTGTGGATAGGGTCCACTGGGCTGCCCTCATATGTAGGCGAGCATAGGGGACCACATGCACTGTAGATGCCATGTGGCCTAAGAGTCGCAATATCTCCCGAGCAGTGAGATGGGACTTTAAACACTGCTTGAGAGGCCAGTTGCACTAATTGAAGACAACAGGCCTGTGGAAGATAGGCCCTTGCTGTTCTGGTATCCAATACCGCTCCTATGAACTCTAGAGATTGTGGGAGTTAGGTTGAATTTTGGGATGTTTATGACTAATCCCAAATATTGAAGGATATGCATTGTTCCTGACAGAGAGACTCTGGCCTCTGCCTCTGAGGTGGCTCGAATGAGCCATTCGTCTAAGTAGGGGAAGACGAAGAGACCTAGGGTGCGAAGATATGCGGCTACTACAGCCATGCATTTTGTGAACACCCTTGGTGCAGAGGCCAGTCCGAAGGGAAGCACCCTGTACTGATAGTGCTTCTCCTTGAACAGGAACTGAAGGAACTTTCTGTGGGAAGGATGGATAAGTATATGAGTATACGCATCCTTGAGATCTAGAGAACAAAGCCAGTCCTGACTCTGAAGGTATGGCAGCAGAATTCCTAGAGAAACCATTTTGAATTTCTTCTTGAAGAGGAACTTGTTCAATTCTCTGAGGTCTAGGATAGGTCTGTACTCCCCTGTCTTCTTTGGGATAAGGAAATAGGGGGAGTAGAACCCTGTACCCTGTTGAAGTATAGGTACTTCTTCTATTGCCCCTTGGGTAAGAAGCATAGACACCTCTACATCTAAGAGATGGAGGAGAGAGGGTTGAGGATTGAACTGTTTCACTCTTGTAGACGGGGGTATGTTGGAAAAATGAAGTTTGTACCCCTCCTGTATAATGGAGAGAGTCCACTGTTCTGCTGTTATCTGCCCCCATCTGGGGGCAAAGTGGCATAACCTTCCTGGGATGGTAGGAGGGTCTGGTCCCTGGAGAGGCAGGAAGGCTAGGTTCTCTAGAAGGGAGTCAAAGGCTCTGTGGAGGCTGAGTCTGTTGAGAAGGCTGAGTCTTAGTGGCTTTAGCCTTTCTCTGATTGGCTGATTGCTGGGCCTTTCTGGCAGGTTGCCCTGCAGACTGTCCCTGTTGAGAATAAGAGGGATAAAACCTCTTCTTCTTTGAAAAGAAAGGCTTTTTAAAAGATTTCTTCTTTGCAGGGTCAGTTGTGAACTTTGATAACCTATGTAAAGTAGAATTATCAGCATCAAGTTCCTTGGCCCTTTCTTGCCAATCTTTACCAAACAGATTTTCACCTGTACAGGGGATGTTGCCTAGTTTGTCTTGGACCCAGCTCTCCAAATCAGAAGCTTGGAGCCAGGCAACTCTACGTGCACCAATAGCAATAGCCGAGGATCTGCTAACACACTCAAAAGAGTCAAAGGCTGCACGGTTGACAAACTTAGACACATCTTGGATATGTTTGACTAGTCTTTGAAAATACTGTCTGTTGTCTTCAGGCAGAGAGGGAGTGAGAATCTCTAGATCTCCTGTAAGCTCCTTTAGGAACATTCCCATATATAGAATGTAGGAATTGATCCTAGCTGACAGCATGGTAGCCTGGAAAATTCTACGCCCAAAGGCATCCAGGGTCCTGCACTCACGTCCTGGAGGATTAGAGGAGTGTCTCTTTGCACTCCTGATCTTTCTCATTGCTGACTCCACTACAATGGAGTGATGAGGCAGCTGAGTTTTTTGGAATCCAGGAGAAGGAGGAACACTATATATGGTGTCTAGCCTACGTGAGTGGGGGGAGGTGGTGAGAGGTGTCTCCCACATCCTTAACATGAGGTCTTGTAAGATCTCATGTATAGGCAAGGTGGCTGCTTCTGCAGGAACCTTAGGATATTGCAATATCTCTAACTCTTTTGCTCTGGGCTTTGATTCAGGAGCCACAGTAAGAGAAAGGCCTCTAGCCACCTCTCTGATGAAATCTTGAAATGAGATATCTACAGGAGGAGGCATCCTGCGTTTTTGGAGAGGCAGGTTCCTCAGGAAGAGTTGCAGCAGTATCGACAGAGGAATCAGAATTGTCAGAGTCCTCTGAAGACTCAAAGTACCTCCTGCTAGAATGCTCTTGTGGAGCTCGATGCCCGTACCGCAAAAGATCAATATCGGGGGAGGTCGGTACCGGGGTATCGGTACCAAGGAACATCGGGCGACTTGGTGCCGGCAGAGCGGATCCCGAAGTCAATGCCAATGGCACCGGTACCGGCACCGATGTCAGTGCCGGACCTGGTACCAAAGTCGGTACCGGGGTCGGTTCCGGTTGGACTGTCTGTCACGGTTCCGAGGGCGTCGATGCCGCAAGGAGAGCCGCCAGACTGTGCTCAATAGCCAGGATCCTCTGGTCTATTAACGCTACCGATGCCTGGATGTCGGTACTGGACACCGCCGGTACCCCAGAGCACGTTACCAGTAGTTCTTCCGAGGTCAAAGCCTGGAGAACGTCCTGGGGCCCCGAAGATGCTTTGGAAGCCGAGGCCTCCGGCTGGGGTTGTTTTTTCGGTATGGAATCCTCAAGGGCAATGCCAGAGGCATCTCGGTGCAAAGAAGGAGATCTACCTTTTGAGGACCAGCTGGTTTTATGTTTGGTTACCTGAGATTCATGAGAGGAAGACGAGGCCCTGGAAGATGTCGATGCCACGGAGGCTGCATCAGAAGGGAAAGAGTGCTAAGTTTAGCAGCTCGGTTCTGTCTTCCTCTTTTAGACAGCATGGCATAGGACATGCAGTCAGAAATGGAGTGGTCAGGAACTAAACATTTGAGACACCATTCATGGGTGTCGGTGACGGATATGGTACCGCCACACTTGGTGCACTTTTTAAAACCTGAAGCAGGCTTTTCCATGATGATGGAAAACGTTTGGGCCTAAGGCCCAAAGGCGCGTGCACGTGGAAAAAGAAAAGATAAGTATAATTTTTTTTTTTTTAACAGAAAATAAAGAAAGAAGACACCGGCAATACCGGTGAGCGTCGAAGGCAGACGCGAACACGCAAAAAATAAATATCAGTATAATTTTCAGCGGTGACAGGAACGACGACCTGCTGGCTCCGTGGAAAACGAAGAACTGGAGAGTGGCAGTTGGGAAAGGCGGGAAGGCAGCACACAGGCGCTGTGGGATGCTCCCAAAAGCTTTCCTATTGGACGCTGGGGAGCGTTCCCACGCAGGCTCCATCGGTACCGACGTACCCATATGTGAAGACTCATTCCTGCTTGTTCCTGGAGATTATTTTTTCACCACTTCCATCAGGAGGGCATTCCAAGCATCCACCACCCTTTCAGTGAAAAAATATTTCCTGACATTGCCTTTCAGTTTACCCCCTTGCAGCTTCATGTTATGCCCTCCAGTTTTACAGCATCCTCTTCCAAAGACGGGAAAGCTGTAAAACTAGAGGGCATAATATGAAGCTGCAAGGGGTAAACTGAAAGGCAATGTCTGGAAATACTTTTTCACTGAAAGGGTGGTGGATGCTTGGAATGCCCTCCCGATGGAAGTGGTGGGGGCAAATACAGTGTCAGAATTCAAAATGACATGAGACAGACACAGTGGATCCCTTTATAACAACAGGATAAAATCAAAATAAATATAACTATCTCTTATATCTCAACAAATAGGGGTGACTTACACAGAGTGGTGGGTTCACCCCTAAGCAAAGGCATGGGGAGGGGTGACCTGCATGGAGCGACAGGTGCACCCACTCTTGCCGCCTTGCTGGGCAGACTAAATGGACCTTACTGGTATTTATCTGCTGTCATGTACTATGTAATTATGTAATCAAACTCTGCAATTTGTTACCGGAGGATGTAGTAAAAACTGTTAGTGTAGCTGGGTTTAAAAAAGGTTTGGACAAATTCCAGGAGGAAAGGTCCATAAACCATTATTAAGAAGGGACCCAGGAGATCAATGCTTGACCCAGTACAAGCATTGTGGAACCTGTGTCTTTTGGGGAAACTGCTAGGTACTTGTGACCTGGATTGGCCACTGTTGGAAACAGGATACTGGGCTTGATGGACCTTGGTCTGACCCAGTATGGCATATCTTATGTTCTTATGTTCTTAATATGTTGTAGGAAGGACTACAGATCCCAGAGTGCACTCTGACGCTCCCAAACAGAGAATCATTCCTAGGAAGGACTACAGTTCCCAAAGTGCACTATGACACTCCCATCGAGAAACTGTAGGGGTTTTTTTTTATAGTTGTAGCTGGAACTTGTTCTGTGCATATAAAATCTTTTTTTTATAGATCAGACACGTGAATTTCTCCAGGGCATTTTGTTGTTAGTAACTCCTCCATCTTGCCTTGTTTTTATCTGCCTGAATATCTCAGGAAGTGGATCTGTGAGATGACGCAGCATTAGTTCAGCCCCTTTCTCAGGCTTCGCAGAGCTGGGGGAGGGCACTCGGTCTCCAGCATCCCTCCCTCTGTTTTCTGTTCACACTTCCTTCCACTGAAGCTACCCGGAAAGACGCTTTGTGTTAGCAGCAGCAGAATTCACACCACCAGCTTTGCAAAGAGGGAACCAAGAAGTGTTCCAGAGAAGGGCAGGAGAATGGCTGCAGGGTTTTCTGCTCAGCAGGTAGGAGACTGGCAGGAGGCGGGCAGCAGGGGAGGCAGTGCCAAGATCCAGCCTCGGAGACACACACACTGCATGGGGCAAGCAGAAGGGGAAATGAGACTGGCAGTGCTCAGTCCAGGAAAGAAAGTTCCGTTCTTTATTCCTTGCAAGTTTTCGAGGCTCTTCCTCCTCATTCCCCTTCCATGATGCTCTCAGTTTCTGTTTCCTGCAGTGTCTTTGGATTCTCTTTTCCTCTCTCGCTCTTTCTTTTGCACAATTTCTTTTGTGTCAATTTGCAGAAAATAAGACCCAGATACACATACACACAGGTGGACATTCAGACCTTTACACTTCATTCTCTGCACACATCCAACAGACAGCTAAATCCTGTCTCTTCTTTCTCTATAACATTGATAAAATTTGTCCCTTCCTTACTACACACACTACTAAGATATTTTGGAGTGGAGGAGTGGCCTAGTGGTTGGGGCAAGGTACTTCAGGCCGGGGTTCAAATCCCACTAGAGGACAGGAACCTTGGGCCGGAAGGATTGGGGTTTCTAGTCCCACAGGTGCTCCTTGTGGTCTTGGCAAAATGTCCTCGCAGGCATTGTGGAGCCGTCAGCACCAACGTGAGAGGATCTTTTCAGACTCTGCGTCTGGACGGGTCCGGACTTCGTCAGAGGCCTCGACGTCTCGGGAGTCTGACCCCAAGCATCGTCGGGGCTCCTCTGAAAGGGGGTCCCCCTCGGGGGTCCCCCTCGAGGGAGCACCGAAGGAAGAAGAAACCCACGAGGGCGGCTTCGGTGGACGCTCTTGGCTCCTCGAGGGCCAAGTCGCATAGCCCCAAGCGCTGTCCTGGGTCTTCGGAGTCGGAAAGGCCTGCCAAGCATCCTCGTGTGGAGACGGAGGCCCCGAGCCACATGAGTACTGTAGTCCTCATGGACTCTCCTCCGGGGGAGCCGATGTCGGGCCTGACGCCGTCGGGGCCCAATTCGGAGGCTGCAGGGTCTCCTGAGCTTGGTCTCAGGTTGATGGCCCTGGAGTGCAGACTGTCTGCCTTCTTGGAGCAGCAGCGGATGCTGATCGCCAGTCTCACAGGTGCGTCTGCCCCAAACACCGGGACCTCGACGCCCAAGTCGACCCCGGAGGCCGAGCCAGTCCTCGAGACCATGCAATCTCGAGTTGATCCTCGGCCAAGGTCACCCTCGGCCTCCTGTTCGGGACTGAGGTCGTTGACGCCGGTATCCTCGGCGTCAGGGCGGATGGTGTCGGTGCCCGCCCACCTGGAGCTGCTTGATTCCTCCTCGGAGGAGTCATGGTGGGAGACAGAGGACGAGGAGTCCTCAGACACCTTCCGGACCCGGTACGTCCCTTTGGACTCACCGGAGTCCGAGCCTCGGAGAAGGTCCCCACTGGAGGATACCCGGTTCTCGGACTTCGTGCAGGACATGGCCAAAGCCTTGGCCTTCCCAGCGGACCCCAAGGAGGAGCCTCAAGCTGAGGAGCTCGAGGCCCTGCAGTATGACTCTCCCCCCAAGGAGACCTTTACTCCGATGCTGGATCGGTTGCTCTTCCGCATGTGGGAGGCACCGGCCTTGATGCCGGTTTTAAGCAAGTGGGTCGATTCCATCTATCGAGTCTGCAAGAGCCCCGGGTTCCAGAAGGCACAGCTACCGCACCACTCCATGGTTGTGGAATCGGCCATGCATCATCTGAAGAGTCAGAAGATGCACTCTTCGGTGCCCCCAACAGGGAGGCCTGGAACCTGGATGCCCTCAGTAGAAAGTGCTTCCAGGGCTCTATACTTGCTTGCCGTGTCCAGACCTACCAGCTGTACATGGGCATGTACCTTCGGGACCTGGCAAAAGAAATTGCCGTGTTCTCGGCTGGTCTTTCCGAGGAACCTTTGCAGAGGTTCAAGGCCTTGTCCTCAGGTATTCGAGGGTGCTCTAAGTTTATCTCTCGAGCAGCTTATGATGGCTTCGAGGCTTCGGCCCAAGTAGCCGGGGCCGGCATCAGTGCACGCCGTCAGCCTGGCTACAGTCATCGGACCTCGAGCCATGGGTACAGGACAAGTTGGTCGATGTCCCTTGACGAGGTGAGAACCTCTTTGGCAAGCCCATGGCTGATAAAGCTGCAGAACTCGAGTCAGAGACTCTCACCCGGACCAGGCTGTCCAGGAAAACCTCTGCCCCATCTCAGAAGAAGAAGAGCTCGGGGAAAAAGGCCTTTTACCCGAGGAAGACCACTGCCTACAAATCCTACCCTCATTTCCAGGCCTCTGCAGCTCCCCAATAGGGCCAGTAGGCCAAGGGGCAGGGTCATGGGCCCCGTAGGCAGAAGACTCCCAAGCCTCCTACCCTGGCTCCTGCACAGCAGGGAGGGAGTTTTTGACTATGCCAGCATAGCCTCTCCTCCTCACCAGGGCACAGGAGGTCGGCTGACCCTGTACGCAGACAGGTGGCCAGCCATCACAGGGGATGCCTGGGTGCTCAGCATCATCCAAAGGGGCTACCTGCTCCACTTCACCCGGGTACCCCCCTCCTACTTTCCAGAGGAGCCTCCAAGGCCCCCTCTGCACAGAAACCTCCTCCTCCAGGAGTTGACAGGTCTGCTAAAGGACCAGGCGGTGGAACCGGTACCTCACCACCTGGAAGGGCGAGGCTTCTACTCCAGGTACTTCCTGGTGCCAAAGAGAACAGGAGGCCTCACACTCATCCTGGACCTGAGAAATCTGAACAAGTTTCTGCAGAGGGAAAAGTTCAAGATGCTTACCCTTTGGATACTAATGCCCTACCTCCAGCAGGGAGATTGGCTATGGTCCTTAGACCTGAAGGATGCCTATACTCACATCCTTATTCATCCCAACCACAGGCAATATCTCAAATTTGTGGTGGGAGGGGACCACTATCAGTACAGAGTGCTCCCTTTTGGCCTCACCTCCGCCCCCCAGGGTTTTCACAAAATGCCTGGCGGTGGTTGCGGCCTACCTCAGAAATCAGGGGATCTTTGTCTTCCCTTACCTGGACGACTGGCTCATAAGGGGCCAGTCCCCACAAGAGGCCAGGCAGGCCACTTTTCGGACAATATCCCTGCTTCAGCATCTGGGCTTTGTCATAAACTTCCCAAAGTCCACTATAGTCCACTCTCAGGACTTAGAGTTCATAGGGGCCAGGCTGGATACCATCCAGGCAAGGGCCTTTTTGCCAGTAGACAGAGCTCACAGGCTGATGAGGTTGGCCGGCCGGTTTCAAGCAAGTTCCTGGGTCTCTGCCAGACACTTCCTCCGGCTGTTAGGCCACATGGCTTCCACAGTGCATGTGACTCCAAATGCATATGAGACCGGCTCAGTGGTGCCTCAGGGCCCAGTGGGTGCAATCCACAGGGAAGTTGTCAGACAGGATAAAGGTGTCCAAATGCTTGGTGGACTCCTTACGCTGGTGGAGTCACCTACCAATCCTTGTCAGGGGAGTTCCTTTTCAGGCCTCCCCACACACTCAGGTGCTGACAACCGATGCTTCCCTGCAGGGCTGGGGTGCACATTGCCAGGGTGCATGCACCCAAGGTCTGTGGTCTCCTTGGGAGGCCACACAGCAGATCAACCTGTTGGAATTGCGGGCTATCCATCTGGCCTTGCAGACTTTCTCTCAGGTCCTCTCTCACCAGTCTGTCCTAATCCAGACAGACAATCAGGTAGCAATGTTCTACGTGAACAAGCAGGGGGGCACAGGATCCCAGCTCCTGTACCTGGAGGCAGAAGCCCTCTGCTCATGGGCTGTCAAGCGGGGCATGTCCCTCAAGGAACTACCTGGCAGACAAGTTAAGAACTACCTGGCAGACAAGTTAAGCAGACTGTTACAGCCACAGGAATGGCAGCTGGATCCGCTGGTGGCCCAGCAGATCTTTCTGAAATGGGGACTTCCATCCGTGGATCTCTCTGCCAGTCCTCTGAACAGACGTTCCTGATCTCCTGGTCGGAGGGCCTGCTGTATGTGTTTCCTCCCACACCTTTGGTGGCCCGGACTCTATTCAAGATTCAGCAGGACAGGGCCACGGTAATCCTGATAGCCCCCATGTGGCCCAGGCAACCGTGGTTCCCACTTCTTCTACAGCTGGCAGTGGAGACTCCACTTCCTCTGGGCTTGCAACCCGACCTCCTGACCCAGGATCAGGGGTCCCTCTTGCATCCCAACCTCAAATCCCTCAATTTGATGGCCTGGCTGCTGAAAGGGTAGTTCTCGCTCCCTTGCTACTGCCAAAGGAGGTTGAAGAGGTGGTGTTGGCCTCCAGGAAGCACTCCACCCGGAAGGCCTATGCCCTGAAGTGACGAAGGTTTTCAGCATGGTGTTCTTAACAGCAGGAGGATCCTTTCTCATGCTCAGTCCAGGTGGTGCTGCAGTACCTGCTTCACCTCTCCAATCTGGGGCTTAAGTCAAATTCTGTTCGGGTCCACCTCAGTGCTCTCTCAGCTCACCACTTACCGGTGGATGGACAATCCCTCTCGAGCCACCCCTTGGTGTCTCGCTTCCTCAGAGGCCTACTCTTACTCAAGCCTCCAATCCGTCCACCGGCCACGGAGTGGGACCTGAATGTGGTCTTGCAACAACTGACTCGTCCACCGTTTGAGCCTATGGCTACCTGCCATTTACACTTCCTGTCTTGGAAGGCATTGTTCCTGGTGGCCCTCACCTCAGCCAGGCGTGTAAGTGAACTCCAGGCCCTGGTCTCATAGGCCATACACAAGGTTCTATAAGAACAGGATAGTCTTGCGGACTCACCCTAAGTTCCTCCCAAAGGTGGTCTCCTCCTTCCACCTCAATCAGGAGGTAGTACTTCCAACATTCTTTCCCAGGCCACATGCCAGTAGGGCTGAGGCTGTCTTGCATCCCCTGGACTGTAGGAGGGCATTGTCCTTTTACTTGGAGCATACGTAGGGGCATAGAAGGGCTTTTCAGCTCTTCGTATTCTTTGACCCTAATAAATTGGTGTTGCCTGTCTCCAAACGTACGTTGTCCCTGTGGGTAGCAGACTGTATCGCCTGGGCGTACAGGGCAGCCGGCCTCTCCCTGAAGGGTCGAGTCACAGCCCACCGGATCAGGGTGAAGGCCCTATCAGTAGCTCATCTCTGCTCTGTTCCGTTGGCAGACATCCGCAGGGCCGCTACTTGGTCTTCAAGCCAGACCTTTGCGGCCCATTACTGCCTCGAGAGGGAGTCCCGTAGGGACAGTGCTTTCGGACAGGCGGTACTTCGTAATCTCTTTGAGGTTTAGGCAACTCCTACCCTCCGGCCCTGGTGTTGGGCTACCGTTCAGGTGTGGTTTCAGAGAAGATTCTCTCACAGTTGCTGAGGCTCTAGAGGGAGCTCTATTTTTCAGCCTTGGGTTCCTGGTAGCCCAGAGCTAGGGAGTCACCCATATGTGAGGACTGACTTCCTGCTTGGTCCTGGAGAAAGAGTAGTTATTCACCTGTAACAGGTGTTCTCCAGGAGCAGCAGAAATCATTCCTCATGACTCTCCCTCCTCCCCTTGGAGTTGTAGTTATATGTATATTTCATTTTTGTTTTTTGCTGTCTCTTAGCTATATGTCATCAGACTGAGCAAGATGGCACCCTTGGGTGGGAATGGGACCGCGCATGCGTGCTGTATTCCCAAAGGCTTTCCTTGAAAGCTGGGGAAATGCTCCGCATGGGGGCTCCGTCGGCGCCGATGTCGCCCATATGTGAGGACTGATTCCTGCTGCTCCTGGAGAACACCTGTTACAGTTGAGTAACTAGCCTTTATCTATCTCCATTGTCCTGCATCTAGAGATAGCACAGCCTAAGAGCCACTAAGTACATACTCCTCTCTACCCTCCCCCCCTCCTTATCTTTGTGGTCCTTTATGATAAGGACTGACAAAAAGAACAGAATCCTAAAGTTAGAAGGCATACTGTGTGGATCATGAGAGCCAAAAATTATTAAAAACTCAGGGAGCTGCATCCATATAAAATATAGAGAATTAAAGTGTGTCTATTATACTAATAAGAAATCTGCTTCTTTTAAGTTGCCATATTGTAAGAGACAAGAGCCCTCAGTAGGAAATGTATGCAAGACAGAAAAAATATAGTTTTGCAGAGGTCAGGTTGGTCTTAGTTAAATAAAAACGAGATCCTTGCTCTGCTGACCTTTTGCAATGCAAAGGTCTTATGGAGCAAGCACAAATGTAAATAAACCATTTCCAGAGGGTCCCCATGAGTCGACTCCGACTTGACGGCACTTAACAACAACAACATCAGTATGTACTACCATAAAGGGGATAAATGATGTCAGAAGGTCAAGGTAAACTGTATTCTTGCATATGGTCTGTCATGTAAGAAATTATGTTAAATAAAGTAAAAGAATAACTAGAGGGGATGAGGCTACAGTAAACAGGAGCAGAAACACGTGTGCTGCCTGAGCACACTAGATAGGTCAATAACATTGTATTAGTTAGCCAATAAGATACTGGGGGAAGGCCTTGTAGATTTGACAAAGGTATAAATGTCACTGAAATATGTAAAGGTGTGTGTCTCTACTTAGACACCCATTGCTGCAAGAACGTATTGAATAATAAAGAGCTTTTATACAGCTTCACAATATTCCTCTCTGAGTCTCATTGGCCAGGTTGGCCACAGGCGAATTGGCCACAGGTAAAGATGTTTATTACAGTGATGAGGAGTTGTTGAGAACTTTGAAGGCTGTGAAGATGGATTCGAATTTAATGTGTTCCTTTATTGGAATCCAATGCAGTTGTTTGAGAAGAGGTGTAATGTGTTCTGAGGTTTTATTTGCTTTGAGTAGGACTCAGGTAGTGGAGGAGTAGCTTAGTGGTTAGAGCAACTGCCTTGTACCCCAAAGATCTTGAAGGACTGGAAAGGGGGGCTGTTACTTCTGGAGAGAAATCTGAAATTGTGAGTATATACTTCTGGGAATTTTTCTGAAAGGAATTTTTTTTCTTTTAAAGCTAATTAATCTGTGAACCCACTATTTTTTTTGTTAAATCAGTCAGGGCCTAGTAGCAACAGTTTAAGATTCAATTTAAAAACACAGAAGAGAACTTTCTGGTTACCTTTCATACCCAGTAGACAGCTGTATTTTAAATTTCATAGTCACTCAGGGCCTAGCATCAGCAAAGTACTTTTAGTTTCAAATTAAAACACAGAAGAGAGCTTTCTGGTTAAATTTAGAATCCAGCAGAGAGCTTGTAGTTTAAATTTCATAATAGGTTAGAGCCTAGTAGCAGCAAAGAGCTATAATTTAAATCAGATCAGAATATAGCTTAGCACAAGAGGCAAAACAAGGTCAATTCTCCTTGAGCAGCATATAAAGTCTTCTAGAGACCTTTACAAAGAGGCCTTCTACCTAGTGGGCAAGCAACCTGTGAAGCTTTTTCAATAGGTGTTAACACCAGCTGGCAGTTCAAAAGGCCATTTTGAAAGACTCCTTCTATCCAAGCAAGGACTGTTAATTACCCAGGAAGTAGGTCACTGCTTACATCATCAGCACAAGCATAAATAGCTCAACCAGAGCTCTGTGACCCTGTCTTGAAGGACTGGAAAGGGGGGCTGTTACTTCTGGAGAGAAGTCTCAAATTGTGAGTATATACTTCTGGGAATTTTTCTGAAAGGAATTTTTTTTCTTTTAAAGCTAATTAATCTGTGAACCCACTATTTTTTTTTTTTGTTAAATCAGTCAGGGCCTAGTAGCAACAGTTTAAGATTCAATTTAAAAACACAGAAGAGAACTTTCTGGTTACCTTTCATACCCAGTAGACAGCTGTAGTTTAAATTTCATAGTCACTCAGGGCCTAGCATCAGCAAAGTACTTTTAGTTTCAAATTAAAACACAGAAGAGAGCTTTCTGGTTAAATTTAGAATCCAGCAGAGAGCTTGTAGTTTAAATTTCATAATAGGTTAGAGCCTAGTAGCAGCAAAGAGCTATAATTTAAATCAAATCAGAATATAGTTTTCCTCAGCAGCACAGGACAAGGTACTGTGTAGCAGCCCTTTTTTAATAAGTGTTATATCCCTCCCTCCCTCCCCACACCCACCCTCCCCTGGGAAAATCACAGCTTTATAGGTACTTGCACAACTTAAAAGACAGGAGGTGCTCTCAGGTGAAGCTCATTACCCAAATCAGTCATACACCAAGGACCTGAGATTAATTAAGCTTCAGGTGAACAAGGTATATTAAACTTCTTAGGTACAGTTTTAGTGGTATAAATATCCATTGCACCCTTTAGTACATATAGAACTTAAAGATCTAAACACAAACTTAAAACTAAGATGCAGACAGCAGTCCAGCAGCGGGATGTGGGCTTTCCAGTCTTTTGCATTGAGTGTCACATGTATGATTTTCTCCCAGCTGGTGAGAGGTCTTACGTGTGCACTAGGTGCAAGGAGCTCTCTGCTCTCAGGGAACGAGTCCGTTCTCTAGAGGCTAGAGTAGCAGACTTGGAAAACATAAGACAGACAGAGAGGTACATAGACGAGACCTACAGGGATATAGTCCTGAAGTCCCACCTCCAGTCTGGCAGCATCCCTGTTGCCATGGAGGAGAGAGGTCACGTGACAGGAGAGCATCACCCTGGTGTGGCAGGAAGTGATCCTGTAACTAGGACCTGTCCTCCAGGTGATGTAAACCCCTCTCGCACCGAGGAGGTTTCTCCAGGGCCAAGTGCCCATGCGGGAAGGGTTAGGACAGCAGTTATAGTTGGTGATTCGATCATTAGGCATGTAGATAGCTGGGTGGCTGGTGGACGTGAGGATCGCCTGGTAACATGCCTGCCTGGTGCGAAGGTAGCGAACCTCACACGCCACCTAGATAAGGTCTTAGATAGTGCTGGGGAGGAGTCTGCTGTCTTGGTACATGTTGGTACCAATGACATAGGAAAATGTGGTAGGGAGGTTCTGGAAGCTAAATTTAGGCTTTTAGGTAGGAAGTTGAAATCCAGAACTTCCAGGGTAGCGTTCTCCGAAATGCTTCCCGTTCCACGCGCAGGACCCAATAGGCAGGCAGAGCTCCGGAGTCTCAATGCGTGGATGAGACAATGGTGCAGAGATGAGGGGTTCGGATTTGTTAGGAACTGGGGAACATTCTGGGGAAAGGAGGGGCTCTTCCGAAGGGATGGGCTTCACCTTAACCGGGATGGAACCAGGCTGCTGGCATTAACCTTTAAAAAGGAGATAGAGCAGCTTTTAAACTAGATAATAGGGGAAAGCCGACAGTCGCCCAAGAGCGCATGGTTCGGAAGAATGTATCCTTGAAGGATACTACAAAAAGCAGAGAGGTTCCAAAAAAGAGTAAAGTAGCCCAAATGCCCTCGAGTATGGAGCAGACAGAACTTAAAGATCCCAAATTACCCATGTCTACCAATAGCCAAATTAATATGAATAAAATACAGTCTCTAAAATGCTTGTATGCAAATGCTAGAAGTCTACAAAACAAGATGGGAGAGTTAGAATATATAGCACTAAACGAGAGGTTAGATATGATTGGAATATCAGAGACATGGTGGAAGGAGGACAACCAGTGGGACACTGTGATACCTGGGTACAAACTATATCGAAATGATAGAGCTGATCAAATTGGTGGAGGGGTTGCGCTCTATGTTAGAGAGGGCATTGAGTCAGAAAGGATTAAAGTTTTGCAAGAAACAAAATTTGCTGTAGAATCTCTATGGATTGAAATTCCATGTAAAAAGGGGAAGGCGATGGCAGTGGGGGTGTACTATCGTCCGCCTGGCCAGAATGAACAAATGGATGATGAAATGCTCAAAGAAATCAAGGAAGCTAGCAAATGTTACAGTGCAGTAATAATAATGGGTGATTTCAATTACCCCGGCATCGACTGGGTCAGTGTCACAACAGGACATGCTAGGGAGATAAAGTTCCTAGATGAAATAAATGACTGCTTCTTGGAGCAGCTGGTTCATGAACCGACCAGAGGGGAAGCAATATTAGACCTAGTCCTTAGTGGAACACCAGATGTAGTGCAAGAGATAAGGGTGTTGGGGCCACTTGGCAATAGTGATCATAGCATGATCGCCTTTGATTTAATTAGTGGAGGAGGGATAGTAAGGAAATCCACAGTACTACCCTTTAACTTTCGAAAGGGAGACTATGATAGAATGAGGAAAACAGTTAAGAAAAAACTAAAAGGAGCAGTTGCAAAGGTTAAAGACGTACATCAAGCTTGGGTGTTGTTGAAAAATACTATCTTGGAAGCCCAGACCAGCTGTATTCCACGCTTTAAGAAAAGTGGAAGGAAGTCCAAAAAATTGCCAGCATGGTTTAAAGCTGAGGTCAGAGAGGCTGTTGTTGCCAAAAAAGCATCTTTCAAGAAATGGAAAAAAGAGCCAAATGATGAAACCTGGAAACAGCACAAGCACTGGCAAGTCAAATGCAAGGCATTGATAAGGCAGGCAAA
Source organism: Ichthyophis bannanicus (assembly GCA_033557465.1). Lineage (NCBI taxonomy): Eukaryota > Metazoa > Chordata > Amphibia > Gymnophiona > Ichthyophiidae > Ichthyophis > Ichthyophis bannanicus. Next base: position 81,857,295 of record CM066031.1, read on the forward strand.
GAGAGAATTTGAGAAGAAGCTTGCTGCGGAAGCAAAAACGCGAAATAAAGACCTTTTCAAGTACATTCGTAGCAAAAAACCCGTGAGAGAGTCAGTTGGTCCATTAGATGATAAAGGGGTTAAAGGAGCACTAAGAGGCGACAAGGCGATAGCGGAGAGACTGAATGAATTCTTTGCTTCGGTCTTTACTGAGGAAGATGTAGGGATGTTACCCACGACTGAAGTGGTATTTAAAGGTGTGGAAGAATTGAAGGAAATATCGATACATCGGGAAGATGTCTTACAACTATTAGATAAACTGAAGAGTAGCAAATCACCTGGGCCGGATGGTATACATCCAAGGGTGTTGAAAGAACTGAAATTTGAGATTGCAGACCTGCTATCAGTAATCTGTGAACTATCATTAAAATCATCTCTAATACCTGAGGATTGGAGGATCGCCAATGTAACACCAATTTTTAAAAAGGGTTCGAGGGGTGATCCGGGAAACTACAGACCGGTGAGCCTGACATCAGTACTGGGAAAAATGGTAGAAACCATCATAAAGAATAAAATTACTCAGCATATAGATAGTCATGACCTAATGGGAGACAGCCAACATGGCTTTAGACAAGGAAGATCTTGTCTTACTAATCTGTTATGTTTTTTTGAAGGAGTGAATAAACAGGTGGACAAAGGTGAGTCGGTTGATATTGTGTATCTGGACTTTCAGAAGGCCTTTGACAAGGTCCCTCATGAGAGACTTTTGGCAAAACTAAAGAGTCATGGGATAGGAGGCAGTGTACTACTGTGGATCAGGAACTGGTTAAGAGATAGAAGGCAGAGGGTAGGGCTAAATGGCCAATTTTCCCAATGGAGAAAGGTGAATAGTGGTGTACCCCAGGGATCTGTGCTGGGTCCGCTGCTTTTTGACATATTCATAAATGACCTGGAAAGTGGAATAACGAGTGAGGTTATCAAATTTGCTGATGACACAAAACTATTTAAAGTTGTTAAAACCCAGGAGGATTGTGGAAAATTGCAAGAGGATCTTGATAAATTGGAAGACTGGGCATCAAAATGGCAGATGAAATTTAATGTGGAGAAGTGCAAGGTTATGCACCTAGGGAAGAACAACCCAAACTATGGTTACACGATGCAAGGTTCCACATTAGGAACCACCACCCAAGAAAAAGATTTAGGCGTCCTTGTGGATACCATGTTAAAACCCTCGGCCCAGTGTGCAGCGGCGGCCAAGAGAGCAAATAGAATGCTAGGTATGATAAGGAAAGGAATGGAAAATAAAACAAAAGATATTATAATGCCTCTATATCGTTCCATGGTGAGACCGCACCTTGAATATTGTGTGCAATTCTGGTCGCCATATCTTAAAAAGGATATAGCAATTTTAGAAAAGGTTCAGAGAAGAGCCACCAAAATGGTAAAGGGGATGGAAGGCTACTCCTATGAAGAAAGGCTAAAAAGGTTGGGGCTCTTTAACCTGGAAAAGAGACGGCTGAGGGGAGATATGATAGAAGTCTATAAATTAATGAACGGAGTGGAACGGGTAAACGTAGATCCATTGTTTACCTTATCAGAATCTAGAAAGACTAGGGGACATGCAATGAAGCTACAGGGTAAACTATTTAAGACTAATAAAAGAAAATATTTTTTCACTCAACGTGTAATCAAACTCTGGAATTTGTTACCGGAGGATGTAGTAAAGGCTGTTAGTGTAGCTGGGTTTAAAAAAGGTTTGGACAAGTTCCTGGAGGAAAGGTCCATAAACCATTATTAAGAAGGGACCCAGGATATCAATGCTTGAACCAATACAAGCATTGTGGAACCTGTGTCCCTTGGGGAAACTGCTAGGTACGTATGACCTAGATTGGCCACTGTTGGAAACAGAATACTGGGCTTGATGGACCTTGGTCTGACCCAGTATGGCATATCTTATGTTCTTATGTTCTTATGATCAAGAGATTGATTCCCACTGGCATTCCTTCTGATGTTGGGTAAGTTATTTTACCCGCCATCGCCTAGGAAGAAAAGGCTGGCAATCTATTTCCAGTCATACAATGCCAAGAAAATCCAGAGGTAGCTGGGTCACCATGAGTCAACACTGACTTGAAGGCTCTAAAAAAAAAGGATTCATGCAGCACTGTTGAGAACATGTTGGAGAGGGTGGATGGTTGATTTTGGTATGCCTTGAAAAATGATATTACAGTAGTCGAAGTGGGGGAAGATGGTTGCTTGAAGGACTGAACGGAAGCCATGGTCGGTCAGTAAATGTTTGAGATGCTTGATCGTTTTGAGTTTGAAGTAAATGCTCTGAGTCTTGAAGGACTACAGAAGGGGACTGCTACTTCTGGAGAGAGATCTGCAATAGTGAGTATATACTTCTGGGAATTTTTCTTAAGGAATTCTTTGGATAAAAGCTGATTAATCTGTGAACCCAGTGTATCTGTTAAATCAGTCAGGGCCTAGTAGCAGCAGTTTAAATTTAAAACACAGAAGAGAGCTTTCCGGTTAAATTTAGAACCCAGCAGAGAGCTTCTAGTTTAAATTTCATACTACGTCAGAGCCTAGCAGCATCAAAGAGCTTTCATTTAAATCAAATCAGAATATAAATTAGTATAAAAAGCAAAATAGGCTCAGTATTCTATGAGCAATAAATAAATTCTTCTAGAGACCTTTACAAAGAGGCCTTCTAACTAGGGGACAAGAGACCTGTGAAACTTTTTAAATAGGTGTTAAAGCCAGATGGCAGGTCAAAAGGCCATTTTGAAAGACTCCTATACAAGCAAGGATTGTTAATCAGCCAGGAAGTTGGTAACAGCTTACCTTAGAAGCACAGGACAGGGCACTGTGTAGCAGCCCTCTTTTAATAAGTCTTATTTCCCTCCCTCCTTCCCCAACACCCACCCACCCCTGGGATAATCGTAGCTTTATAGGTACGTACACATTTTAAAGGAAAGGAGCTGCTCTCAGGTGCAGCTTTTTATCCAAATCAGTCATGCATTAAGGACCTGAAATTAATTAAGCTTCAGGTGAACAAGGTATATTAAACATATTAGGTACACGTTTATTAGTATAAGTATCCACAGCACCCCTTAGTAAGTAAAGAACTTAAAGATCTAAACAAAAGCTTAAAACTAAGATGCAAGCAGCAGTCCAGAAGTGAGAAGGGGGATTTCCAGTTTTTTGCATTGAGTGTCACATGTATGATTTTATCCCAGTTGGTGAGAGGTCGTAAATGTGCACTAGGTGCAAGGAGCTCTTTACTCTCAGGGAACGAGTCCATTCTCTAGAGGATAGAGTAGCAGACTTTGAAGACATAAGAAAGACAGAGGTACATAGATTAGACCTACAGGGATATAGTCCTGAAGTCCCAACTCCAGTCTGGCAGCATGCCTGTTGCTATGGAGGAGAGAGGTCACATGACAGGAGAGCATCACCCTGGTATGGCAGGAAGTGATCCTGTAATTAGGATCTGTCCACCAGGTGATGTAAAACCCTCTCGCACCAAGGAAGTTTCTCCAGGGCCATGTGCCCCTGAGGGAAGGGTTAGGACAGCCGTTTATAGTTGGTGATTCAATCATTAGGCATGTAGATAGCTGGGAGACTGGTGGATGTCAGAATCGCCTGATAACATGCCTGCCTGGTGCAAAGGTAACGAACCTCACGCGCCACCTAGATAAAGTCTTACATAGTGCTGGGGAGGAGTCTGTTGTCTTAGGAAACACACGGAGCAAGAGTGTAGATGACACAAGCGCTTTTATTGAAATCCCCAACGCGTTTCGGCAGGATTGCCTTCCTCAGGGGGTTATGTAGCTTACAAAGATAAACACAATATATTAAAACCAATAATAACAGTAAATAATAAAATGATATAATAAAAATTAATAAAGTAATAAATAAATAAATAAATAATGAACAACTCATAAATTAAAGCTGAAACCGGGCATGTTAGAGACAAAAATGATAAAAAATATAAAATATGTATATGAGATAAAAAATTGTAATAATCATGACAATAATAATGGCTTGTTCATAGTTAAGATGTTCAAAATAACAACTATGGTAAAATAATAAATAATACAAAGAGTATAAAATAATAAATAATAAACATATATGGAAATTAGATAATAACCAAACATGATGGCATTATAGTATAGTCATATTATAAATAAATATGGTCATTAAAACATGTTAATAAAAACATAAATAATGTAAAAGAACCGATAAATAAAACATAAATAGTATAAATAACACAATAATTATTATGCGGTTACATAGAAAACAATGTTTAAAAACAATGTTTAAAAACATAGCAGGGCAGAAGTGGATAAACCAAAAATTGAAACCCTAGGGTTCAAACCATATAAAAAACTGTACGTGAAATGAGGGAATTTGTAAATGAGAGGAGAATTTTGAAACATACTCACTCAGTGCGCACACGATCAGCAACCTTTGGCTTAATGAGGTTAAGATGGACAAACCGGCTGTGGCCTGTAACTTTCAAATGTCCAAACATGAATATATTGACTTGAAAAAATGAGTAAAAAATATCTTCAAATGGTCTTGAAGAATATGATAGTGAGGCTAACTGATTTAGATTTAATGATTTTAATTATCAACACATCTAGACGCAGGGCAGAAGTTTTAAAACCTTTAATTGATTCCTCTGTAGAGAAAATAAAAAAAGAGGATCCGCATTTTGAATCTGAAAAGAAGAAGTTTGACAAAAACACCACGGAATATAGAAAGGAAATTAAAGATATGAAAATCAACAAGTTTAAACGTGATGAGGAGGACTATAAATTAAATACAGTTTATTACTGGACCCATGATGGCACTGATTTAAGAACAGACAGAGGAACACCTCCTACAGGTGGCCTCCCCCCTCCCCTAGGTCTCAACCAAGAAACCGGTCCAGGAACCAAGACAGGTCTAGGGGAAGATCTCCGTCGATTTCACCCGAACAAGAAAGAAACCACAAGAGAAGTAGGTGCCACTCAGGTGATGTTATTGACCCCTCAGGCTCACTCTTTTCAGAAGCTCCCCAACCGGCCCGAAAACAGCCACCCAGCCCTCGCCGTGTTTTTCAGTTAGACAACCTATGGAAGGGAGGGGGACGGGAACAATATTATCCACAATACAAATCAAGAACCGAACACAGAGATCAACAGCCTTATCCACAACGAGGGAGAGGGAGAGGTCGCGGTCTGATGACCAAGAGACGCCTAGACTGGGATCTGTAAGCGGCATTATCAATCTTTCGGATCACCCCCTCACTAATATAGAGTTACGCGTTTTAGAAAAAGGTTTATCTTTTGTCCCAACAAAAAAACATGATAAATTTACCACTAGAGTGGAATTATATAAATTTTTTCGGAAGCTCAGGATTATTGATTTTTTTCACAATGTACAAGAGAGCACACCAGATCCATCTGTTACACAGGTACACTAAAAAAAATTTTTTTTAAACTGCCTCTAATGTTTCCATTGATTTTTACGTTTTTTGGTGCGCTGAATCCAAATCTGGTAACCAATTTGCTCCATCACGTACAGATTTTTTGCTACATTGGGTTAGCAGTTTGAGGTGAACGTTTCAGATTGAGTGCGATCGAGATAAAAGTTTCTTGGATGAATTCTTTATACTAATTGTTTAGTAGTTATTCAAATAAGAATAAAGAAAATTGTAACAAGGCAGCACATAAGAATAGAGTAATGTCAACAAAACACACTGTGATGGTAGCAAAATTGTCTGCACTTAAAACAGCCACATACATGTGCACAAACATTGAGCATATAAGAGCGAGGTTAGACACAAAGCAAAGCAAAGAAATGTGCAAAAAATGTTGTACAGGTATGTATGTAAGAATAGAAAACGCAAACCGCACCATTGCAATACATGAAGACAAACACCCGATGGTGTGAAAATAAAATTCTAATAAATGAGATCCGACACTGTGGTAATAACTAGCAAATTTTTATTTCAAAGTTTAGTAAAAACACGATATTTGTCAACACAGTTTAGATTTTAAAGTCATTCTTGGGTCAATCAATCTCCTGGTGGGCTCGTTTCTTCTTCCCCCGAATGCTTCTCTTGGTGCGCTGCTTGGCGTATTTTTCATCTGGGGTTTCCCGCAGCAGCAACCAGCAGAAATCAGCCATCATAGTGGTGTTCCATCTTCCTTGGTACCTTCTCTCTGCGTCCTTGATGTCCTGGTGAAACCTTTCACCTTGTTCTTCACTGTACGCCCCCAAGTTTTCGGGAAAGTAGTTCACATGGGAGTGCAAGAAATGGACTTTCAGGCTCATGTTACAGCCTTGTTCTTTGAAGGCATTGAGCATCCTGTCAACAATATCCTTATAGTTCTCATCCCGCCTGTTCCCCAAGAATTTGAGAACAACATCCTTGAAGGAATCCCAGGCTTCTTTTTCCTTCTCAGACATCGTTTCAGCGAATGCTCCATCTGAAATGAGTTTCCTTATATCAGGGCCAACAAACACTCCTTCCTTTATCTTTGCTTCAGAAAGTCGGGGGAATCTTTGAGCAAAGGTACCGAAAGCACTCACCAACTTTTGGAAGGGACTTGATGAATTGCTTAATGAGACCCAACTTAATGTGGAGAGGTGGTAATAGAATTTTATCACGAGGTTCCAAGCTCTCATGAAGAACATTTTTCTCACCGGGTCTCAAATACTCCCGAATTGGCCAGTCTTTTTTCCCCCAGTGTAGGTCGCGGGCCCGGCTATCCCACAAGCAAAGGAAGCAGGGATATTTGGTGAAACCGGATTGCTGCCCTAATAGCATGGATAGAATTTTAAAGTCTCCACAAATCATCCACTTATGCTCATCATAACGAATCTTCTGAAGAATCAGGGCCAAATTCTCGTATTTTTCTTGGAGAATAACAGAGTGAGCAATAGGAACTGAAGCGAATGTGTTGCCATTATGAAGAAGAACACCTTTTATGCTGTCTTTTGACGAATCAATGAACAGCCGCCATTCAGCAGGATCATACTTGAGTTTAAACTTTTCCATCACTCTGTATATATCGTTGCAAAATACCAAATCTTCCTCTTTGCTGAAATACTTCAAAAATTGTGTCTCGCGGTTGCGGTACCAATAAAAAGTTGTTCCTGGTGACAATAGATTTTTCTGTTTAAGCCAAGAACCTAGCAGTTGGGCAGCATCTTTTGGGAGTCCTAAATCCCGGACTAAATCATTCAATTCAGCTTGAGAGAAAAGTTCAGGTTTCTGATCTGGTTCAGTTTCAAACTCGGAAGTACTGGACTCATCGGGAAAAGCCATCTGATGAGTCTCATCATGATCAGAACCGTCCACACAAATATGATCCAAAGATTTTGGTGGTTCAGGCACAGGTACTTCGTTGCTATGAGGCATAGGCCTAATTGCTGAGGGAAGGTTGGGGTAACTTATTACGTTCTTATTTTTTAAGTTGTATCCCTTCACAATGCAAGAGCAAAAATAGCAGTCACTGCTGTGGTCTCTTTGTTCACGCCACATCATAGGTATTCCGAAACGAAATGCTTGTTTTTTACCTTTCATCCATAAGCGTAGATCTTCCTCACATGTCTTGCACACTTTGTGAGGAGCCCACGGTTTGTCTCGATCGCCTAACTTCAAACCGAAATAGGCGAAATATACTTTTTTAATAAATGCAGAAATGTTCCTCTGCCGCTTTTTCACGGTATATTCCCCACAAATAAAACAAAAACTGTCCGGAGAGTTGACGCAACCTCTGGCTCTGTGAGCCATCACAAATACACAGCACTGCAAACTACAACTGTAGTGAACCACTTCGGAATAAAGCTGGATTACGACTGAGCAAACAAAAGGTAATAATGAACTTGCAAGAAACTGAAATTTGACAGGAACGTTCATGTCGCAACCACCGTGTTTGAGCGAGCGAACGAGGCGAGGCGAACAGGAAAGAACATGCGCCAGCGCGAGTACTGGATTTAGCCCCCGCCTCCCAATTGTCCTGTTAATGTATAAAATGAATACAAAAACACTCTAAAATATCATGAGGGAGTGTTTCTAGTTAGTTAACCATTACAACCTCTATTTTGGGCCAAGAAAATAAACTGCAGTCGGCTAAAAAGAAATTATGTGAACATTCCTTATATGGGTAAGAAATCTAATTTTGCAAGAAAACGTGATGTGATGGAACATTTTGGCTATTTTTTCTGGATTCAGCACCCCAAAATCTATAGGAATCAGTTGCAAAACTGGAGGCAGTTTTTTGGTAGTGTACCTGTGTTATCAAAAGACCCTCCTCCTGGATACCTCCATCCAACGTTAACCCACTGCTCATAGCATATGAAAAGGTGGTATTATCAAAAGTGGATCAGCTATATCAAAAGAAAAACAAAATTTATTGCAATTTCACAAAAGAAGAAAAATCTGCTATTCGGGACCTCCGTAGCAATAACTCCATCATAATTAAGCCAGCAGATAAGGGCGGAGCATTAGTTATACAAAATCGTGCTTCATATGTTGCTGAAGTCCTACGTCAACTTAATGACAACCAATTTTACTTAAAAATTTATGATGATCCCACACACAACATACAACAGCGGATAGATACACTTCTCTATATAGGACAGGAAGCAGGTTATCTAAAACCCAAAGAGAAAGCTTTTCTAACAGTTTCACATCCAATCATCCCGACAATATATATGATTCCCAAAATACACAAATCTTTACAAAATCCACCAGGACGTCCGATAGTCTCTGCGCTTGGTTCACTTCTTGAACCCCTCTCTAAATTCCTTGATGTTTTCCTGAGACCCTTCGTTACCAAAATCGATTCATATGTTCAAGATTCCACACATATTATCAATATTTTACAGGACTTTCCACATTATCACAACCAATTGTTGTTAGTGACCCTAGACATCAATTCCCTCTATACTAATATTCCCCAAAAAGAGACTTTAGAAGTATTAGCGAACACTCTTATTCAGAGACCGAAACCCATTCGTATTCCTACATTTTTTCTGACACAACTAGCAAGTTTAGCAATGACTGAGAACTACTTTACTTTTAAGGGAATTTTCTACAAACAAATCAAGGGGGTGGCCATGGGGTCCTCCATGGCCCCAGATGTCGCTAATCTGTACGTGGCAGACTTTGAAAGTAAATTTTTAAAAATGCATCCATTTCAATCCAATATCCGACTCTGGAAGAGATATATTGATGACGTTTTAGTTATATGGGAGGGCACTGAAGATACACTTTTAGCATTTTTTGAGTGGCTTAACACACTAGATTCCAACCTTCAGTTTGATGGCACATTTAGTGATGCACAAATATCATATCTGGATATTAAAATTAAAAAAGGAGAAACAGGGTTCCTTACGGAACTCTATCGTAAACCCACGGACAGAAACACACTGTTACAATATAACAGCTTTCACAACGCTTCCCTGAAAAATAACTTACCAGTTAGTCAATTCCTCAGAGTCAGGCGACTCTGTACCACGGAAGATGATTTTAAGAAACACGCAATAGACATGAAACTTAGATTTCAACAGCGAGGTTATCCCAGACGTTACATCAAGGAGGCCTATTGCAGAGCAAGCACCACAGACAGAGCAAGCACCACAGACAGAGCATCTTTACTACGTAAAAAAGAACGCACAAAACAAGACAAGGTTGTTTGCCCTCTAACCTTCACTAACTACACTAAAGATATAACCAACATTCTAAAGCAGCAATGGGATCTACTTTCACCTCTATTATCCTTTGTGAATAAGAGTGTTATGGTAGCATACAAACGGAATCCAAATTTGTCTGATCTATTAGTACCATCTGCTCTACCGCTATATAGACCCATTGCGACATTAAAGGGCCATTATAAATGTGGTGGATGCTCGGTCTGCACTCATGTAATTACAACAAAAGAGGTTTTCATCCATCCAGTTTCACATCAAAAAATATATTTACAGTCTTTATCCAATTGCAAAACTGAGCACGTTATCTATGTAATCGTCTGTCCTTGTAATTTGCTTTACGTAGGAAAAACTAAAAGACAAGTGCGCACCAGGATAGTGGAACACAGGAGTTGCATCCACAGAGGAATACCTGATAAGCCTCTAGTAGCCCATTGGAAAGAAAAAAAATCATAATATCAGCGACTTATAATATTCAGTCCTTAGAGTAGTTATACCAAATTGGAGAGGAGGTGATATAGAAAAGGCATTATTGAAACTAGAACAACGTTACATTTTTGAGTTAGATAGTTTAGAACCCAAGGGGTTAAATCAAGAACTTGACCTCTCTGTTTTTTTATAAAAAAAATTTAATATATTTTTATACATTTTTTTATAAATTGTTTTGTGCATTTGGCAAGCGGTCTTAGATGCCTTTTTTTCCATCCAAAAGCATCCCAATAATTATTTTTACACAGGGTCCCACTCCTGTTTGATCTTCAAGTTCCATATTATTGATGTATTAATGTATTTTTTCATATGGTATATATACTGCTTTTACTGTTCACACACATCATCTTTGAGCAAGCACCCCGCTTTGTAATTTGATGCTAGCCACGCCCCCTTTTTTTGGCGCGAGTTTCAGCGTCTTTATAGACTCAGTTTCAAATGCAGTTCCGTTTACTATTTTTTCGGAGACAGTGCTGGCAGTACACTCACTCTGATGGTAAGTACTGAGTACCCATGTTTTGCCTGACCCTTCTGCGTACAGTTCATCAACTACATTTCTCCTTATAATCCACACTGACGTTTAAAAGACACTTGCGATTTGCTACGTCCTTGCAACGCAATTTAAGTAATCTTTATCTGTTTTCACATGCCGCGATGTTTTGCATAGACATGTTAAGGATTCTACATTTAAAACTGTTCGGTTACTAAATTTGCAGTTTTGCGCTGGGTTTATTTATTTATTTATTTTTATTTATTTATTGACAATTCTTATATACCGCACTATTAGACATCAGCGCGGTTTACATTAAACAGAAAACATCCAACAGTTTACATCTGTCTGGTCATTACATTTAACAGGAGGTATAACTTGGCGAAATAGGGGAAACTAAATACAATGGTGGTTTATCTATTAAGGGTTCTAGCACAACAAACCCTCTTAATGCCATAAGATATTGTGTCTCAATCTCACCTGTATGAGCCACCGACCTTGGTATGCTGACGAGTATTGGGTATTCCCTTCGTCTTTAAAGAGCCTGCTATATATAATTTTATATATATTTTTTTCTATATTTTTTATAAATGTTGCAATTTAATACACCGATTTCTCTTCCGTATATATGTCTTTTATATATCACAGTGAGGATTTTTAAATTCAGCATAGTTTTATATCACGTTTTAATTAACCGGGTAAGGCGGACCGGCCTCCGCCACACCACAACACCCCCCGCCCCCTCAACCAATAATAACAAAGGTAGACCACACATATATGGGAATTCAACTGGTCGCAGCTTTATTGCCATAAACCATAACATCAACAATCCAAATCTTAAATTGTATTCCCCCCCCCCCAGCAGAGCGAACCCTCACCAGCCATGTGAGTAGCAAAGTGATGCCGCTTCCGCCTTGTCCAGGCCCCGGCAAATTGCCTAGCCTCCCTCATCCGGCTTTGCCATATTATTAGCAAAAGCCTGAGGGACCGCCCGGGCGTGGGTACCCCACCCCCGCCCTACTGCTTGGCTCCGGCTCCGGACCCCGGAAACCTCCGGGATCCCGCCCCAACCCCCGCCAGCTGCAACACCCCTCCAAAACCCCGCACCCCCGAGCCCCAACAAAGGGCGGGAGGGCGGGACGTCCGGTACCTCCGGCCACCTCGAGGGAAAGGCCGGAGGACACCGCAACGCTCCCCTTACTCCCCCCCGAAAATCTTCTACTCCTCCCATTGGCTCCCGCGCCCTGCCATGTGCCGCGGGAGCCAATGGGAGCCCTTCACGCGCCGCAGGCCCTCCCCGCGAATCGCGTAGCCATGCCGCGGCCGGCCGCCCCCCCGGTTACGTGGCCAGCCGCCCCCCCGGTTAACGCCGGCCGCTCGCACGCCCCGGGGGGGGCCACGCGGCCTCGCCATAACCGGGTAAGGCGGACCGGCCTCCGCCACACCGCAACACCCCCTGCCCCCTCAACCATTAATAACAAAGGTAGACCACACATATATGGGAATTCAACTGGTCGCAGCTTTATTGCCATAAACCATAACATCAACAATCCAAATCTTAAATTGTATTTCCCCCCCCCAGCAGAGCGAACCCTCACCAGCCATGTGAGTAGCAAAGTGATGCCGCTTCCGCCTTGTCCAGGCCCCGGCAAATTGCCTAGCCTCCCTCATCCGGCTTCGCCATATTATTAGCAAAAGCCTGAGGGACCGCCCGGGCGGGGGTACCCCACCCCCGCCCTACTGCTTGGCTCCGGCTCCGGACCCCGGAAACCTCCGGGATCCCGCCACCGGCTCAGGCCCTCACCGGCCTGAGCCGCCCCCCCCCCGGCAAAGCTGCGACCAGCGCCCCTCCAGTTCAGCCTATCCTCCAAGGCCTCCTGCCAATCGTTGAGGAGCAAAGCCATCCCCACTGGGGATAGATGGACCGCATCGGCCCGATACAGGCCCACACTCTCCGCATCAGCCCCGGAGTGCAAAATTGGGCCCCCCCCCCTGCTCCCCCATCCCTGCTACCCCACCCATCCGCCAATTCGGCGATTGATCCCTCTTTTTTTTTTTGTAGCCCCGCGACCACCGCCGCTGAGCCGTGCAAGCAGGCCTTGGAACGATATCTGACCACAGCAAAATCTCACCAGAAAACATCTCAAATAGCGCTTCTCTGTCCCGAATCACGGTCCGACTCCCCTGCCAGCCCGGCCAGGACACCAGATCGTTGCCACCCGGGTGGATCACCACGGCAGCAGGTGGCCCCCGCAGCCGCTCGCGGTGCCGCAGCAAAGGCAAGAGCTGAATCCATCGCAGACCGCGCTCACCCAGCCATGAAACGATCACCCCGAACTGGTCCAAACCAATATTCCGCTCCACCGGGCGAGTTGCTGCTCGCCGACCGGCCCAGCACTCCGAGTGACCAATCACCCAACAGCGACACGAGCCAGGAACAACTTCTGCAAAACAAACAGATCCACAGTTAGCCAGCCCCCCCAGCGCCCGTACAGGCGCACATATCTCCGATACTTCCAGGAAGTCCATCTTCCGATCCGCCTGATATCCCCCTCAGGTAAGCCAACCGCCGCCGCCAAGAAGCTGCACAAATACGAAAGGAATGCGACACCTACAACCCCGCACCACGAACGCTACGGAAAACACCGCCCGGAAGCAGGCGCCCTCGTAGCTGGACGACACCCCCTTCAGCAAAACAGCACACAATCGTTGCAGCAACTCATGCGTAATGGATCACCCGCTGCCCCTGCAAAGAACGAGAATCCCGCCAAATTCCTACGCGCCCAGAAACCGCACCAAGCAGGTGCAGCGGGGACTGCGTAACCTGCAACCTCCGCTACCGGCGCCAATGCTCGGAACAGCTCCCACTTCCGCGACCTTGTCAGGACTACCGGGTATCACTGTTCCCTCTAAGCTGTGTGCGTGCGCGCACGCACACACCTCACCGAGCGAGCGCACATACTTTTCAACAGAGCGCACCAAATTTACGGCTATGATTCTGATAGAAAACAACACAGACGCCTTAACATTTAAAAGTTGTGACTGTAATTACTAGAAATTTGCCGCTTCATTGAGTAATCGTCTATTTTCATTGAATTTGATTAAAATCAATGTGGTGTACATACTGCATTCTGACATGCAGTCAAATTTTACAGTATCTAACTCAGAGTGTCGTTATGCAGCGCACAAAATTGTCACCATCCTTCAAAAGCTGCACACAGCTGATATTTTATGCGCACACAGCCTACCGAAAATTAGAGGAACATTGCCGGGTATATGCCGTGCCCGAACCACGGTATCCAGCCGCAAGCAAGCCAACACGACCTGTCGCTTCAAGTCTTGCTACCGGGATACAGCGCGGAGTGTAGTGCACACCACGCTTACCACCGCTGCGTCGTCGCACCACCATACGAACCCTGTCCAGCCAGACCTCCAACACCCCAGTAGCGGAAACAACTCCCGGAAGGTTATATTAGCCGTGAGACCGACTGCCTCCCATGAATCAGGCCACTCCGCCGCACACCACGAGCCGCCCAAGAACCCCAAGGCCCAACCCTCCGGCCGCGTCAGTCAACAACTGCAGGTCCCGACTGTAGATCACCCGATCACGGAGCACCATAGTGCCATCAAACTCCCGCAAGCACTCATCCCAGATGGCTAGATCGGCCCGACTACTCTGTGACCCTCAGACGATGATGCGGTCTGGAGAGACCTGCCGTAACGGCTGCCAAACGCCTCATAAACATACGCCCCTTAGGGATAGCTCTACGGGCAAATTCAGGGACCAGATTAACGCCTGCGTCACCCGCGATGTGATCCTTCTAGAACCCAAGGCGTTCGCCACCAGAACCCGGAGCCTCTGGATCCTACCCACCGGCAGGCGCACCACTAACTCCCCAGACTCCCGCTCGATCCCTAAAAAGGTGAACCGAGCCATGGGGCCCTCCGCCTTCCCCTCTGCCAACGGAACCCCCACTCCCCCGCCATCTGCACGAGCCCGTCCAACAACGCAGTGGACTGCCCCAGTCCGCGCCTCCCCCACTACCAGTACAAACTCCTTGGGGATATGATCGTTCACCGAACCCCCGATAGGGTGGGACAGGTTATGGATCAACCGGTATTTACCTGGCTCCCCGGGAAGGGCGGCTCCCCGAAAGGGCCCGCTACCCCCCCCAACCCGATCTCCACTGCCAGCCGATCCCGGACCATGCTGGCTAAACGCCGCACCGCCGGGGCATTTCGGACACTGAGCAGCCTCCAGGATGGAGCCCGAATCCGCCCGCACAAAAGTGCCCGCGCCCAACTCGTTACGTTGCACGCCACCCTTCGCACCCTACCCGCCTTTCCATCCACCCTCGAGAAAGCTACCACCGACGACTCTACCCCCGCCGAACCAACCAACCGCTCCCCTCTGACCTGGTTGAAAACAACGACGATACCGTGGACGTAGATAACCAGGAAGCCGAAGCCCGACTCCGACGGCCCGACCGCCGCCGCTTCCTTGCCGCCTTCCCCCCATTTTTCCCCCCGCCAGGATTCCCCCCGAAGACCCCGCCCCCACAGATTCACCTGCCGCAGCCGTCGCCTGCTCAGGCACCGCTCCTGCCTCCGACCGACCCGTCATCACGCTCCTCTGTTCCGCTGACCCAGCTACAGGCGTGCTCTCCTCCCCGCTCAGCGCTGCGCCGGCCCGTGTCAGCGGACTCTCGTGCCTTGGGGTCCCGGTGAACTGCCATCTCGGAGTGTCTGTGGGGAGAAAAAAGGGAAAGATGCCTCCACACCCGTCCCCCCCCCAAGGCAGCTGCCATGCCCCCAGCCAATCTGCCCGGAAAGGGCCTTGCTTCCCACCTTGCCAATGCACCCAACCCGGGGAGACGCCTCCCCCCATCCACCCCACCCCCCTGCCGGGCCCCGCCAGCCCCACCAATCGCGCCTGCCCACCCCCGCAGCAACCCACGACTCCTCTGCCGATGCCCCTGCCCCTCCCCCACCGCGACCCCCACCTTAACTCCTCCCGGCCCAAGTCAACCTCAGCCGGGCCCCTAATCCTAACATGTATGGCCGTAATCCAACTCCAGTGTAATTATAGTGATTTACTCTCACACCTTATTGACAATAGGGTGAGATTAAGCAAAGGGGGAAATGTGGTAGGCAAAGGCCTATGATCCACGCTGTTTAAACTAGGCAGGCAGGCCTAAACAGCTTGACCTGTAAGTAAAGCCTGTGGATCGGCCCAGAGGAATGAAAACCCCCCTGAATGCTGCTTTCATAGAATCGAAACTTAACTAAGCATAGCTAGCAGAATCGAAACTTAGAAAAGATATAAAAACCAGCTCTAATTGGCACTGATAAGAGTGTGAAAGCTTCTGTGAATTAATTAATTCTGCTAAGAGAAGGGTTACCGTGCCCTGCTTTCCCCCATGTTCTTGTCAGCTACGTGACGTTGGAGGAGAATTGTATCAAGAGTCAAAGAACTGTCCCTTGTAATGGGGACTGTAAGGGAGGCAAGCAGGTGCTAAGCCCCAACCAAGGTCCACATTGGATGACTAGGTAATGGTACCGGGACCCATAGATGGGATAGAAGGGGTTACCGGGACCAATGAGAAGTTTGCCTATGTACAGAATGGAGAAGAAAGGCATACAAGTTGTTGTTTTGCTAGCAACCATTGCTCAGCCATTTTGAATGTGATTCGGCTTGAGTCCTGTGCACAATAAATGATTTTGGACCCTCTGAACAGACCCCTGGCATCAAAAACCACAAAACAAACACAAACACTATAAGCAAACAAACCCCAAGTAATCCCATAACCAAAATGAGGAATCCCATGCAACCCCCCACCAACTCCAAAAGGCTAGTGCCTCCACGATGAACCCCCCATGAGATCCCCCCTCCCTCCAGGCGGCCCCAACTCTCAGTCTCCACACCAGCCACACCACCTCCACCAGGCGCGCCCGCATCCACTCCCCCTGCTCACCCCCCGCACCCCGAGTTGGCACGATCCGTCCGCACAACGCCACACAGCGCCCCAACCCACCTCAGCTAGACAACGCTGGACCATCCCCCAACCAGAGCCCCCGCTCCTGTGCAAACCGGAAACAACGTTGGTCCTCACAGTTCCCAGGCAAACAATGCCCATAATCAACCACAGAAACAGCAATACAATTCAAAAATGCTGTCAATGCACGCAGCACCATGGATGAGTAGCCCAGTGTCCAAAATAGGGGAAAGCCAAGCCTCCAATCCCACCATTGCTCCCCGCGATCACAACCCTCGATGCCTCAGGTACAAAACCGAGGCCAGAAGCCCCCCGAGGACAGCGAACTGTCCAAATGCAACTCGTGATAAAAAACCACCGAAAAGGACGAGCCACCAACCGGGCAAGAATACACCCCATATACCCTCGCTCAATCACTCACACAACCCCAGACACCCCAAAGCACGTCCGGTACCTCCGGCCACCTCGAGGGAAAGGCCGGAGGACACCGCAACGCTCCCCTTACTCCCCCCCCGAAAATCTTCTACTCCTCCCATTGGCTCCCGCACCCTGCCATGTGCCGCGGGAGCCAAAGGGAGCCCTTCACGCGCCGCAGGCCCTCCCCGCGAATCGCGTAGCCATGCCGCGGTGGGCACGCGGCCGGCCGCCCCCTCGGTTAACGCCGGCTGCTCGCACGCCCCGGGGGGGCCACGCGGCCTCGCCAGAATCGTTTTTCATTAGTTACATTGACTTCCTTTTACTACCGCTGCAATTTAGACATACGAGACTGTGACCGTGACCATTTTATCACACATTGTGTGTGGGGCTGTGAGTATGGTTTTTCCCTTTTTACCACCAACATTTGTTCTGAGACTATTTATTAGAGTTATTAAGGAATATGCCTTCTAAGTCTCAGTTTCACTTCCTTGCTTATGCGCCCCACAACATACACATTTTCTTCCACTCGATCGAGACTTCAATAGTGAGACATGACCTTTATCCTCTATATCAAGAATGCTTCTCTCAGTTAGCCTCACTATCATATTCTTCAAGACCATTTGAAGATATTTTTTACTCATTTTTTCAAGTCAATATATTCATGTTTGGACATTTGAAAGTTACAGGCCACAGCCGGTTTGTCCATCTTAACCTCATTAAGCCAAAGGTTGCTGATCGTGTGCGCACTGAGTGAGTATGTTTCAAAATTCTCCTCTCATTTACAAATTCCCTCATTTCACGTACAGTTTTTTATATGGTTTGAACCCTAGGGTTTCAATTTTTGGTTTATCTACTTCTGCCCTGCTATGTTTTTAAACATTGTTTTTAAACATTGTTTTCTATGTAACCGCATAATAATTATTGTGTTATTTATACTATTTATGTTTTATTTATCGGTTCTTTTACATTATTTATGTTTTTAATAACATGTTTTAATGATCATATTTATTTATAATATGACTATACTATAATGCCATCATGTTTGGTTATTATCTAATTTCCATATATGTTTATTATTTATTATTTTATACTCTTTGTATTATTTATTATTTTACCATAGTTGTGTATTTTGAACATCTTAACTATGAACAAGCCATTATTATTGTCATGATTATTACAATTTTTTATCTCATATACATATTTTATATTTTTTATCATTTTTGTCTCTAACATGCCCGGTTTCAGCTTTAATTTATGAGTTGTTCATTATTTATTTATTTATTACTTTATTAATTTTTATTATATCATTTTATTATTTACTGTTATTATTGGTTTTAATATATTGTGTTTATCTTTGTAAGCTACATAACCCCCTGAGGAAGGCAATCCTGCCGAAACACGTTTGGGGATTTCAATAAAAGCGCTTGTGTCACCTACACTCTTGCTCCGTGTGTTTCCTGCTCAACTTTGCAAGAGCTGCTGCTCTTTTTGTGCCGTCTGCTGTCTTAGTACATGTCGGTACCAATGACATAGGAAAATGTGGTAGGGAGGTTCTGGAGGGTAAATTTAGGCTTTTAGGTAGGAAGTTGAAATCCAGAACTTTCAGGGTAGCATTCTCTGAAATGCTTCCCATTCCATGCACAGGACACAAAAGGCAGGCAGAGCTCCAGAGTCTCAATGCCTGGATGAGACGATGGTGCAAGGATGAGGGTTTTGGATTTGTTAGGAACTTGGGAACATTCTGTGGAAAGGAGGGACTCTTGCAAAGGCATGGGCTTCACTTTAAATGGGATGGAACCAGGCTTCTGGCATTAACCTTTGAAAAGGAGATATGTTTATGTTTAATAAAACTTGATTGACCGCCCTTCACAATAAAATCAGAGCGGTTTACAATGCATAAAAACCATTAAAAATAGGGCGCAAAGCCAGTAAAGGAAAAGGAAGTTACATATTTTAAAAAAAGAGAGACAGAAAGGGCAAGAGAGGGTAGGAGGAGAGGAGTAAGGCTATAGAGAGGGGGGAGAGGTGGGGAGGTTAAAGGCTAGGGAAAAGAGGTGGGTTTTTAGCTGCTGTTTAAATGCTGAATGGGAAGACTCTAATCGGATAGCAGAGGGGAAGGAATTCCATAATGCGGGACCTATAAAGAAAAAAGCTGAAGAACGAGTAGATTGTAAGTGGGCAGCAGAAGGAGGGGGAAGGATGAGCCGGTTTAAGTGGAATGAGCGGGGGGCAGGGCCGGATTTACCTTGAGTGAGGCCCTACGCCAACAAAAATTGTGGGCCCCCAGCAGGGGCGGCCCAAGGGGGGTGTGGGCCTCATTTGCATAAGGGGCCTCATTTGCATAAATATTTGCATAATGTTACCATATACTAACTTTTAGTAAACGTGCCTCTTAATGAGTGTATGGATAAAGAAAGACTAAAAGATTTCTACATTACTATAATCCAGTGCCAACTGCCAGACACATTAGGAACTATTACAAACACTGCCCATAGTAAACCCGCCGTATCCTAACAGCACTACCAGGACTCACAAAGCACCATACTCTACCAATCAAAAGGCAACACTGCAAATATTAAACCAATACATTTCAGAGAACAACAATACATGACCTACTGGGGAAAGAGAACAAGTGGCAATGTCAAATAGGAATTATATAAACAGAACACCTCAGCTCAGTTACACATGCAGAACATAGACCATCACCAAACAAGTAATCACAATTTAGAAACAGGAAGACAATAATTAAACTGGGAATCCCAAAAGCCAAACTTGGAATGTACAACACTGTAGAAATAAAACTATACATTAATTTGCTCTTGTACTAAACAAAGCGCAGACGTTAATGATGCACATTTACCAGAGCTGACATATTCCAATTAATAAATTCAAAATAAAGAGATATTTTTCTACCTTTTGTGCATTTTTTTCAGCTGCAATTGCTCCAGCCACTTTCTTCTGGTTTCTTCGTGTCTTCTGCTAACTCTCCATCGTCTGCTGTCCATTTGTCCTTTCTTCTCTCTTCTAGATTTTTTTCCATTCTCTCTCTACATCTGCTTTAACATACTAATCTTTCTCCTTTTGCTCTTTCCTCATTCCTATTTCATCCACTCAAATTTTACCCCTCCATCCTCAATCCCCACTTACTCTCCCAATACCCGGCCAAGTGTAGATTTTTTATCCCTCCCACACAAAAAAATTTTCCCTTCTCCATTTTACTCTTCCAGCCCCATCCCATTCTAATCCTCCCCCAACATCAGCTCCCTTCTAGTTCCAGCCTCACCCAGCATCCATTCCCTTCTAGTCCCTGCATCAGCCCATTTCCAGTCCTAGCCATCCATCAGCCCATTTCCAGTCCTAGCAACCCCCCAACCCAATACCAGTCCTAGCCCCCCCATCACCCCACTTACAGTCCTTAACCCCCCATCACCCCATTTTCATTCCTTAACCCCCCATCACCACCCCATTTTCAGTTTAAGCCCCCCCTATAACCCATTACCAGTCCTAACCCCCATCAGCCCACTTCCAGTCCTAACCCCATCAACCCATTTCCAGTCAGCCCCCCATAGCCCATTTCCAGTGGTTCCCCCTCCCCATCAGCCCACAGCCCATTACCAGTCCTAACCCCATCATCCCACCTCCAGTTTTAACCCCCCAGCCCATTTCCAGTCCTAGCCCCCCATAGCCCATTACCAGACAACCCCCATCAGCCCATAGCCCATTACCAGTCTTAACCCCCCCAAAGCCCATTACCAGTTCTAACCCCCCCAACAGCCCATTACATGTCATAACCCCAACAGCACACCTCTAGTATTAACCCCCCAGCCCATTTCCAGTCCTAGCCCCCCCCATAGCCCATTACCAGACAGCCCCCATCAGCACACAGCCCATTACCAGTCTTAACCCCCCCCAAAGCCCATTGCCAGTTCTAAGCCCCCCCAACAGCCCACAGTCCATTACCAGTCCTAACCCCATCAGCCCACCTCTAGCCTTAACCCCCCCCAGCCCAGCCCACCCATTTCCAGCCCCAGCCCCCCCAATAGCCCATTACCAGTCCTACCCCCCCATAGCCCATTACCAGCCCTACCCCCCCAGCCTATTTCCAGCCCCAGCCCCCCCCAATAGCCCATTACCATCCTACCCCCCCCCCCCCCGGCCTAAAGTAAAATTTAATTTAAAAAAAAAACCTGGTGGCTGCCGCCGCGGGGCCCCCTCTGCTGCCGCGGCAGCACCGACTGACTCGCGGGGGCCCCATCTACAAGCTGAAGCCGTCGGGTCGGGTCGGTTCTCCCTCCCTCCGTGCAGGCTGCAGGCTGCGAGAGACGCGAAGGGAGAGCGTCTCCTCGCGTCTCTCTTAAGCCCGCAGGGGCTGATGGGAAATTTCCCATCAGCCCCTGCGGGCTTAACAGAGACGCGAGGAGACACTCTCCTTTCGCGTCTCTCACAGCCTACAGCCTGCAGCGAGGGAGGGAGGGAGGGACGACCCGACCCGACCCGACGGTTTCAGCTTGTAGACGGGGCCCCCGCGGGTCAGTCGGTGCTGCCGCGGCAGCAGAGGGGGCCCCGCGGTGGCAGCCACCAGGTTTTTTTTAAAATTGTATTTAAAAAAAATGAACTTGTTCTTTTTTTGTGGGCCCCTGCCGGCTGTGGGCCCTACGCCATGGCGTACATGGCGTATAGGTAAATCCGGCCCTGGCGGGGGTTATATCTGGGAGTGTGAAAGTGGATTAAGTCAGCTAGATATTGTGGGGAGTTGGTGTGGAGGGCCTTGTGAACCAAAGTAAGTAATTTGTATTGAGAGCGGAAGGGAACAGGTAACCAGTGTAAGTGAATAAGAAGAGGGGTTATATGGTGAGAATGAGATGAGTGAGAGAGAAGGCGGGCTGCGGTATTTTGGATTCTTTGAAGACGGTATAAATGAGAGGAGGCCAAACCAATAAGGACAGAATTAGCAAAATCAACCCTGGACATAACAAGAGAGAGAAGTAGGGTAGACAAGGCGGAAGAGGAAAGAAAAGGGCGAATAGCACGGATTTGACGCAGAAAATAAAAGGAAGTCTTTGTAATGTGTGAGATGTGAGCGTGAAAGGAAAGATCTGAATCAAAGAGAACACCAAGATAGCGGAAGGTAGTGACTAAGAATATGGGAGTGTTAGAAAGGGATGGAGCTAACAGGGGGGGGGGGGTGACCATAGGGGAACCAAATAGCGGTGGTTTTGGCCAGATTAAGGTGAAGACAATTTTGGGTTAACCAGTGGGTGACAGCAGTGAGGCAGTTGTTGAGAGGAGTCAGATCAGGGAGGAGTGGGGAAGTGTGGTGAAGAAGAAGGATGTCATCGGCATAGTAAAAAGCGGAGATCCCAAATTGTTGAATGACAAGTGTGAGGGGTACCAGGAAAAGATTAAAGAGGAGAGGGGCCAGGACAGAACCCTGGGGAACCCCACATGGTAAAGGGAAGGGGGCGGAAGGTAGAGAAGAGGGTGATGTGGCTAGTACAGAGGCAGACCGGGCGTGAAGAAAAGAGTGAAACCAATTAAAGACAGTGCCATGAACACCAGCTTCATGGAGACGGGCTAAGAGAAGAGAGTGATCGACCAGATCAAAAGCCGCAGAAAGATCAAGTGCTACCGCAACCGAGATATCACCCCGATCATGTGCTACATGCAAAGAGTTTGTGAAGGCAAGAAGAATAGTTTCGACGCTGTGACCTGGCCGGAAACCTGATTGCCGAGGGTGAAGATAGTTAGTGGAGTCTAGATGGTGGGAAAGTTGTGCGAATACAATCTTTTCCAGAAGCTTAGAGAGAAAGGGAAGATGTGAGACAGGCCGATAGTTTGATGGGTCGAGAGGGTCAAGGGAGGATTTCTTGAGAATTGGGCGGATTAGGGCGTGCTTCCAGGGATCGGGGAAGATACCCAGGGATAGGCTATTGTTTAAGATGGAAAGGATGGGGGAAAGGGAGGAGAGAGAGGGTGTGAGGAGCCACGAGGATGGGATGGGGTCAAGGGAGCAGAAGGTCTTATTAGAAGTGGAGATGAGTTTATGGAGTTCAGCTGAGGAGGCTAGGGCAAATGCGGACCAGGTATGAGAATGAAGGGATGAAGGAGGGGGGGAAGCTATAGGAGGGGGGGAGGAGATGGGTGGGGGGCAAAATGGCAAAGAGGCTCTTAAAGAGCTGACTTTGGAACTGAAAGTGGCAGATAGAGCAGCTTTTAAACTAGATATTAGGGGAAAGATGACATTCGTCCAAGAGCACATGGTTCAGAATAATGTATCCTTGAAGGATACTACCAAAAGCAGTGAGGTTCCAAAAAAGAGTAAAGTAGCCCAAATGCCCTTGAGTATGGAGCAGACAGAGCTTAAAGTTTCCAAATTACCCATGCCTACCAATAGCCAGAATAATTTGAATAAAATACTGTCTCTAAAATGCTTGTATGCAAATGCTAGAAGTCTAAAAAATAAGATGGGAGAGTTAGAATATATAACGCTAAATGAGAGGTTAGATATGATTGGAATCTCAGAGACATGGTGGAAGGAGGACAACCAGTGGTATACTGTGATACCTGGGTACAAACTATATTGAAATGATAGAGCTGATCAAATTAGTGGAGGGGTTGCACTTTATGTTAGAGAGGGCATTGAGTCAGAAAGGATTAAAGTTGTGTAGGAAACAAAATTGCTGTAGAATGTCTATGGATTGAAATTCCATATAAAAAGGGGAAGGTGATGGCAGTGGGGGTGTACTATCGACCATCTGCCCAGAATGAACAAATGGATTATGAAATGCTCAAAGAAATCAAGGAAGCTAACAAAAGTTACAGCACAGTAATAATGATGGGTGATTTCAATTACCCTGGTATTGACTGGGTCAGTGTCACGGCAGGACATGCTAGGGAGATAAAGTTCCTAGATGAAATAAATGACTGCTTCTTGGAGCAGCTGGTTCATGAACCGACAGAGGGGAAGCCATATTAGACCTAGTCCTTAGTGGAACACAAGATCTGATGCAAGAGATAAGGGTGTTGGGGCCACTTGGCAATAGTGATCATAGCATGATCGCATATGATTTAATTAGTGGAAGAGGGATGATAAGGAAATCCACAGTACTACCTTTTAATTTTTGAAAGGGAGACTATGATAAAATGAGGAAAATAGTTAAGAAAAAACTAAAAGGAGCAGTTGCAAACGTTAAAGACTTACATCAAGCTTGGGTGTTGTTGAAAAATAGTATCTTGGAAGTCCAGACCAGCAGTATTCTACGCTTTAAGAAAAGTGGAAGGAAGTCCAAAAAACTGCCAGCATGGTTTAAAGGTGAGGTCATAGAAGCTGTTGTTGCCAAAAAAGCATCTTTCAGGAAATGGAAAAAAGAGCCAAATGATGAAAATTTGAAACAGCACAAGCACTGGCAAGTTAAATGCAAGGCATTGATAAGGTAGGCAAAAGAGAATTTGAGAAGAAGCTTGCCGCAGAAGCAAAAACGCGTAATAAAGACTTTTTCAAGTACAATCGTAGCATAAAACCTGTGAGAGAGTCAGTTGGTACATTAGATGATAGAGGGGTTAAAGGGGCACTAAGAGGCAAAAAGGCGATAGTGGAGAGACTTAAGAAATTCTTTGTTTCGGTCTTTACTAAGGAAGATGTAGGGATGTTACCCATGATTGATGTGGTATTTAAAGCTGCGGAAGTACTGAAGGAAATATCGATACATCGGGAAGATGTATTACAACTATTTGAAAAACTGAAGAGTAGCAAATCACCTGGACCGGATGGTATACATCCAAGGGTGTTGAAAGAACTGAAATATGTGATTGCAGACCTGCTATTAGTAATCTGTGAACTGTCTTTAAAATCATCTGTAATAACTGAAAATTGGAGGATCGCCATCGTAATGACAATTTTTAAAAAGGGTTCCAGGGGTTATCTGTGAAGCTACAGACTGGTGAGCCTGACGTCAGTACTAGGAAAAATGATAGAATCCATCATAAAGAACAAAATAGCTGAACATGTAGATAGTCATGGCTTAATGGGAGACAGCCAACACGGCTTCAGACAAGGAAGATCTTGTCTTACTAATCTGTTATGTTTTTTTGAAGATGTGAATAAACAGGTAGACAAAGGTGAGTCGGTTGATATAATGTATTTAGACTTTCAGAAAGCCTTTGACAAAGTCCCTCATCAAAGACCTTTGGCAAAACTAAAGAGTCATGGGATAGGAGGCAGTGTACTATTGTGGATCAGGAACTGGTTGAAAGATAGAAAGCAGAGGGTAGGGCTGAATGGCCAATTTTCCCAATGGAGAAAGGTGAATAGTGGTGTACCCCAGGGATCTGTGCTGGATCCGCTGTTTTTTGACATATTCATAAATGACCTGGAAAAGGGAATTATGAGTGAGGTTATCAAATTTGCAGATGACACAAAACTATTTAAAGTTGTTAAAACCTATCAGAATTGTGGAAAATTGCAAGAGGATCTTGATAAATTGGAAGAGTGGGCATCAAAATGACAGATGAGTTTTAATGTGGGCATGTGCAAAGTTATGCACCTAGGGAAGAACAACCCAAACTATGGTTACATGATGTAAGGTTCCACATTGGGAACCACCATCCAGGAAAAAGATTTAGGCGTCATTGTGGATAACTTGCTAAAACCCTCTGTCCATTGTGTAGTGGCAGCCAAAGAGCAAATAGAATGCTAGGTATCATAAGGAAAGGAATGGAAAATAAAACAAAGGATATTATAATGCCTCTGTATCATTCCATGGTGCGACCGCACCTTGAATATTGTGTGCAATTCTGGTCTCCGTATCTTAAAAAGGATATAGCATTATTAGAAAAGGTTCAGAGAAGAGCCACCAAAATGTTAAAGGGGATGGAAGGATACCCCTATGAAGAAAGGCTAAAAAGGTTAGGGCTATTTAATCTGAAAAAAAGACAGCTGAGGGGAGATATGATAGAAGTCTATAAATTAATGAACAGAGTGAAATGGGTAAACATAGATCGATTATTTAGGTTATCCAAATTTAGAAAGACTAGGGGACATGCAATGAAGCTACATGGTAAACTATTTAAGACAAATAAGAGAAAATATTTTTTCACTCAGCGTGTAATCAAACTCTGGAATTTGTTACCAGAGGATGTAGTAAAGGCTGTTAGTGTAGCTGGGTTTAAAAAAGGTTTGGACAAGTTCCTGGAGGAAAGGTCCATAAACCATTATTAAAAAGGGACCCAGGATATCAATGTTTGACCCAGTACAAGCATTTTGGAAGCTGTGTCTTTTGGGGAAACTGCTAGGTACATATGACCTGGTTGGCCACTGTTGGAAACAGGATACTGGGCTTGATGGACCTTGGTCTGACCCAGTATGGCATATCTTATGTTCTTATGAGTAAGATTTTGTATGTGTGTTGAGAAAGTGAGGCATTGGTCAAGTGTGACACCAAGTTATCTTATATCTTATTTCAGTTTGATGCCATCAATAGTTATGGAAGATGGTGGTTTGAAGCCAATGTCTCTTGTGATGAACATGGCCTCTGTCATCTTGAGGTCTGTGTTCAAATTGTGTATTTTCAGCCAGTTTCAGACTGGAGAAGCAGATTGTTCCTGTGTATGATGTCTTGATTTGATGCGTTAATAGATGTGTTTATCATTACATCATCAGCATAATAAATAAATAAATACAAGCAGATATGGATGCCACTCTATCAACTATGAGCCACCGAACATGGTTATGAAAACTACCCGGAGGGTCGCCATGAATGGACACTGACTCCACAGTACTTAAGAAGAAACTTACTTGGGGATTATGTGCAAGGCCCTGGAAACATCTGGTTCTTGTTCCAGGCTCTGAATGTGGTTAATATTTCCTCTCTCTTTGCTGGGATGGGCAACCATTCTTACTCAAACAATCTTCATGGGCTTCGGTGATAGAACCTCCTCCTTCTTCCACCATTAGAGTGGAAGGAGTGACTAATTGAGTGGAGGAGTGGCCTAGTGGTTGGGGCAAGGTACTTCAGGCCGGAAGGTTGGGGGGTTCAAATCCCACTAGAGGACAGCAACCTTGGGCCGGAAGGACAGGGGTTTCTAGTCCCATAGGTGCTCCTTGTGGTCTTGGGCAAGCCACTTAACCCTCCATAGCCCATGTTCCCTGTAAAATAGTTATCTCCAAGTTATAATGCCCTGTTCAATGTAATTTCAGTTTGTTCAATGTAAACCGCACTGATGCAGAATAGCGTGGTATATAAGAGAAAATAAATAAATAAATAAATAAAAATAAATAAGCTGAGCTCCAGCACTTAACAGGCAAAAGTCAAAGCTACCCCCATGGGCTGGACAGGGTGAGAGGGAGCCAGGGCTAGAGCTGGTGCTGTGGAGAGGGGCAGGAGAATGGCTGCAGGGCTTCTGGCTAGGGTCTGGCTTTTTCTAAACACTTGCTTGGAAGGTCTGCCTGTATATATTATTTATTTATCTTAGCATTGCTAGAGTGCCTTACTTTTCAGTATTTTTGTTTGTGATCTTGTTCAGCTCTCTCTCTCCTCTTCCTTATTATCCCAACCCATGGCTTAAAATCTCTTAAAGCTATCCTGTGCTCCTTACCAAGATCACTCAAAGGTGCATCTCATCACCTGCAATTTCTGCCACCTATCGTTTTATTTCTTCTGACTTCTGTTCTCCTCTCCATCTCCCTCTTTTATGGGTCCTCATCACTTTCTCGTCCTACTCCTCATACTCACTAATTGTCTCCCCTCCTACCAACACCTTCAAGCCCCTCCCCCTCATCTCCCCTTTACCATCCTCACTTTCCCCATCCAGTAATCAAAGAGAATTCAGACAACAAAGCTTCTTCCATTGAACATAATTATAACAGAGTGCGGTGGTAGAATTATATACAGATATTTCATCTAATTCAATATCAGCTTTATACAGTGGCATATTTAAATAACATATTTACAAAGATAATTCCATTCCCAACATATTTGCTAAGCTCAAGGGTTGTCAACTGTATTAGAATGCATGGACGAGAAAGCTAGGTTCCTTATCGTCACTCCAGTCCAGTCCCTTTACTTCTGGGTTACGCAACCCTTCCAGCAGCTTGGAGGCTGAGCCCAACCTTTTTGGAGGTGGGGCGGTATAAGTACCACTGGGACCACCCACTAACTCCAGTATTCTCAGCCTCCAAGCAGCTGGAGGGTTCCGTAAGCCTAGGGCTTACTGGAGTCCTTTTTTGTTAGCAATCTTACTTTAATTGCGTTTTAACCTAGCTCATTTTTAATTTAATTGGCTCTTATTTGCTTCTGCTTCTTTAATTCTGTTATTTTGATGCTGTTTCTTTAATTCCCCTCTCTCAGCTCCTCTCCCCCCCCCCTCCCCCCGCTCCCCGAATCGGGCCCGGGAAGTGCTCTTTACCCGCAGAGTCGGAGACAATTTCGCTCCTGCTCCTCTGCCTAACAACGGCTCTGGCGATTTCTCCTGCCCCCTGCTCCGGATCGCATCTGCCTCGCGCCGAAGCCCCGTTGGCGGCTGAGCGCTGGAGGCAGCACCGCCAGACAGCGCCTCTCGCCGGACCCGTCCCAAGAAAGTAGGACGCGGAGGCGAGCCTCGCTACTCACCGGGAGCCCTACGGGGGAGAGAGAGAGAAAGAGAGGCAGACACCAGACCGAGGGGAAAAGAACCGCAAGGAGCACAGCGCGGCCCAGGAAATTGTCTCGCGGTCCTCTGCCCGGGCTCCACGTGGTGAGGCCTACCGCGTGTAGAGCCCCCGGGCTAGGATCGCTGAGTCGGGCCCAGGAGATACAATCTACTAAACGCAAGTACACTCCGTGGGAGGAAAAGGAGATACATTTCTGCATTTAATTTATTTACCTTAATTGCATGCTCCTTAATTCCATTTTAATTTCTTTTAATCTCATTTTAGTTTACTTCAAGTTTTTCCTTAAAGTACAGAATTTACTTTAATATATTTAAATCATTAAACTCAGTTTATGCATTTATTTCTTAACTCCTTCAATCCTGAATTGTGATTTCCCACTTCTAAGAGCTTCTGAGGGGAAGAAATATATCTTGAGTTTGGGCGCTTTTACAGGGGATCCAGGGCATGGCGTCCAAGCCCCGCTGCCCCTCCTGCGGAACACGCAGAGGCACCTCCGCAGAGGCAGGAATCTGCAGGAGCTGCGCCGCCGTGGCGGCTTCGGTGGAGCAGGAAATTAACCTATCCATCGCTCCCCCTCCTCAGGGGCCAGGTGACCTCCTAGGGGGGGAGGGAGGACCCCAGCTACCTCCTTCTACTTCCTCGGATGTACCCCCGCCTCCCCTTCACCCCTCCCCACTCCCTTCCGGGGAAGGAGGGACCGGGGATTTTTTCTCGCCAGATTTCATCCTTTTGCTCCACAAAGCCTATTGTTTACGTAAGCAGGGGCGGGGGCCAGGAGACGCTGGTTCGTCAAGGGAAGATAAGACAGCCAGCCTCCTGGCAACCGGTACTCAGGAGCAGGGCATGCCGCCTAAGCGCCCCCGTCTGAGTGAGGAGGAACCTCTGGCAGCCCTCTCCCTGGGCACCCCAGATGAGGCTTATTCGGACAGGGAGTTGGATGAAGAAGAGGAGGAGCTGGAAGAAGGAGAGATACCAGACGAAGACCAGTCCAGAGTTATTAGGGTCTTTCGCCGAGAAGAGCTTCCGGCACTAATTAATGAGTCCCTAAAAGCGCTCAACGTTGCCTCAGATGCACCTACAGAAGAGGAGGCGCTGGAAGATCCACTAATCCAAGCCTTTAGGAGATCTCAGAAAGTCTTCCCGGTCCACAGAGTGGTTCGCCAGATGATCCAGGAAGAATGGGACCAGCCGGAATCTAGCCTAAGGGGAGTCAGGTCCATGATGCGCCTATATCCTCTCCCAGAGGCAGACAAAGAGCTCTTAAAATCTCCCAGAGTGGATGCAGCGGTATCAGCAGTCACGAAGAAGACTACTATCCCGGTTGAGGGCAGCACGGCCCTAAGAGACTCACAGGACAGAAAATTGGATACGCTCCTGAAGCAAGCATTCGATGTAAGCGCTCTCGCCCTGCAAGCCTCCGTCTCGGGAGCCTGGGTAGCTCGGGCCTGTTTAAGGTGGTCTCAACAGCTTCAGTCAGCAGAGACCTCCGCGGGAGAACCCCGGCCCAACGCCGCTAGACTGGAATCAGGAGCAGCATACCTGGCGGACAGTCACTATGACCTCATTAGAAGTCTGGCCAAGAACATGGCCTCTATGGTGGCAGCCAGACGCTGCTTGTGGCTACGGAACTGGGCAGCGGATGCCTCCTCTAAGGCACGCCTGAGCCGGCTCCCCTTTAAGGGGAAGCTGCTCTTTGGCGAGGATTTGGAAAAGTTAGTAAAGGACCTGGGCGAGTCCAAGGGGGGCAGACTCCCGGAAGACAGACCGAAACAAGGTCGCCCTCTGGCTTCGGCTCGTAGTCAGACCAGAGACTCTCGCAGATTTCGTCCAGCCAGATCCAACCCCCCCCCCCAGGGGACGCTTCCCCGCTAGAGGACAAGGTTTCCGGGGGTTTCGGGGAGCAGGTCGGGGTTTTGGGGCCTCCTCCTTCTCCTCGGCCCCCAGAAAACAGCAATGAGGCGACGGGGGTCCAGGGGGAAGAGCTGCCATTAGGAGGTCGTTTAAGGCAGTTTCTGTCCGCCTGGTCCCGGGTCACTTCGGATCAGTGGGTACTAGAGGTCATCCGGGAGGGCTACGCTCTAGAGTTCTCGAAGCAAATTCCTCCTGCCTTTATTCAATCTCCCAGCGGATCTCTGGCAAAGAGGGCGGCAATAGAATCAACCCTCGCTCGGCTAATCGCACTCGGGGCAGTGGTGCCCGTGCCACCAGACCAGTCCGGACTGGGTCGATACTCCATATACTTCGTAGTACTAAAGAAGGAAGGCTCCTTCCGGCCAATCCTGGATTTGAAACAGGTCAACCGCTGTCTCAGAGTACCACACTTCCGCATGGAGACTCTACGATCAGTCATCGCAGCGGTAAGAGGCGGAGAGTTTCTGACGTCCCTCGACTTGACAGAGGCCTACCTGCATATTCCGATCAGGAAGGCCCATCAACAGTTCCTAAGATTCGCGGTCCCGGGGGGCCATTTCCAATTCCAGGCCCTTCCTTTCGGCCTAGCTACGGCTCCACGGACATTCACCAAGGTGATGGTGGTGGTGGCGGCCTTCCTCCGGAAGGAAGGAATCCTAGTACACCCTTACCTAGACGATTGGCTGGTCCGGGCAAAGTCGGAAGAAGAAAGTCGCATGGCAATGAGCAGAGTGGTCCAGGTGCTAGAGGAGTTAGGGTGGGTCATCAACCGAGCAAAGAGCAGGTTGACGCCTTCCCAGGACCTCGAATATCTCGGAGCAAGATTCGACACAGGAAGGGGCAGAGTGTTCCTGTCTCGAGCGCGGTCAAGGGACCTAAGACTACTAGTTGCACAGTTCCTGAGCAGACGAATCCCCTCCGCATGGCATTATCTTCAGGTGCTGGGTACAATGGCGGCGGCGATAGAGGTAGTGCCTTGGGCCAGGGCCCACATGCGCCCCCTACAGCGCGCACTATTGCGTCGGTGGTCGCCACAACTTCATCGCCTGTCAACACAGTTGCCCTGTGCTCCGCGAACCAAACAATCCCTGCACTGGTGGCGGTGCCCAAGGAATCTAGAGCGGGGGATGCCCCTCGAGCCCCATCTATGGATACTGTTGACGACGGATGCCAGCCTGATGGGCTGGGGGGGCTCACTGCGAGGACCAGTTCGTCCAGGGCCTCTGGTCGCAGTTGGAATCCCAATGGCCCATCAACAGACTGGAGTTGCGGGCCGTCATCCTAGCGCTCAGAGCACTGGAGTCCCTAGTGCTAGGAAAAGCGATTCGCGTTCTCTCCGACAACGTCACCACGGTAGCTTACATCAACCACCAGGGCGGTACCAGCAGCAGCCCCGCCTTGGAGAAGGAGGCGGGGGCCCTCTTCCAGTGGGCAGAGACCCGCCTGGAAGCGCTTTCGGCTCAGCACGTGGCAGGCACGGACAACCTCACGGCCGATTACCTCAGCAGACACAAGATAGACCACGGAGAGTGGGAGCTGGAAAAGGATTCCTTCGACCAGATAGTGGCCCGCTGGGGGCTACCAGTCATGGACCTCATGGCAACCTTCGCGTCAGCCAAGGTGGATCGATTCTTCAGTCGGCGGAGGGAAAGAATGTCCGAAGGCCTAGATGCCCTGTCTCAGAAGTGGCCGACGGAGGGTCTTCTCTACGTGTTCCCCCCGTGGGCCCTGATCGGAAAAGTCCTGCAGCGGGTGGAAGCCCACCAAGGCCTGGTGATCCTCATTGCCCCGGATTGGCCACGTCGTCCTTGGTATGCGGATCTGGTGAGATTGCTGGCCGACCGTCCTTGGCGGCTCCCTTGCAGAAGGGGTCTGCTCAGACAAGGCCCGGTAATAATGCCTCACGTGGATCGGTTCTCGCTTACGGCCTGGCTATTGAAAGGGCGCACCTCTTGAAGCGGGGCTATTCAGGAGCGGTAATCTCAACGCTGTTGAGTGCTAGGAAGCGCTCGACCTGTCTGGCCTACGTAAGGGTCTGGCGCATCTTTGAGGCGTGGTGTTCGGAACACCGAAAGAAACCCCTCTTGGCCTCAGTCCCCGAGGTGCTGGAATTCCTACAAGCGGGGTTTGAGAAAGGCCTGGCGCACAGTTCCTTGCGGGTCCAACTAGCCGCCATCGCCTGCTATAGAGGCAAGATCCACGGCATGCCCCTTGGGGCCCACGCGGACGTCTCCAGGTTCCTAAGGGCAGTTAGGCGGCTGCGTCCTCAACGGAGATCCGTGATCCCCCCTTGGGATCTCAATCTTGTTCTAAATGCATTGGTCGGGGAACCCTTCGAGCCGATCAAGAAGGCTTCCCTGAAGGACTTAACCCTCAAGACAGTCTTCCTGGTCGCTATCTGTTCGGCCAGATGGGTCTCCGAGTTACAAGCTCTGTCCTCTCGACCGCCCTTCCTATCCTTTCTCAGGGACAAAGTGGTACTACGCACGGTACCTTCCTTCCTGCCCAAGGTTCTGTCTCCCTTTCACGTGAACCAGACAGTCACCCTTCCATCCTGGCCGGCCGAGGGACCTGAAGGTAGCAATAGCAGGCTACGATGCTTAGACGTCCAGAGGATTTTGAAGCAATACCTCTCACGCACAGCCCCTTTCCGGAAATCCGACAAGCTGTTCGTCCAGTTCGGAGGCCCGCACAAAGGAGAGGCGGCGGCCAAGGCCTCCATCTCCAGGTGGATCAGAGAGAAAACGATTGCATCCGCCTACATACTGAAAGGGAAAACAGGTTCCAGGGGGGCTCCGGGCGCACTCCACCCGAGCTCAGGCTGCCTCGTGGGCAGAGTTCAGTCTAGTCCCTCCGTTGGACATTTGTATAGAGCGGGCGACTTGGTCCTCGTTGCATACCTTCACAAGACACTACAGGCTGGACGTACAGAGTGCAGCGGACGCTCGGTTTGGTCGGGCAGTCCTTCAGTCCGGGTATGCCGGAACCCACCCAGGATTGAACTGCTCTGGTACATCCCAGAAGTAAAGGGACTGGACTGGAGTGACGATAAGGAAGAAGTAATTAGATCTTACCTGCTAATTATTGTTCCTGAAGGAACGACAGTCCAGTCCCTGATCCCACCCGGCACGGCCAGACTTGAAGGCCTATCAGTCAAGGGCGAAGCATCTGGCCGAGCGTAGAACCAGGTCGGGGGGAAGGAGGGCAGGAGAAAGTCGCCTAGGGCAGTATCGGGCACCCCTTCCCTTCCTCTCCGCGGCATTCCCTCTTCCCTGGCTCCTATTTCTTATTAAAAAAAAAAAAAAAAATATCCCGTGAGGGAGTTTGAGGTGTGGTGTGTGTTAATTGTTTGTTGATTGTTCATAGAACTTTGGTTAGACTGCTTTTTCAATCGAATACTGGAGTTAGTGGGTGGTCCCAGTGGTACTTATACCGCCCCACCTCCAAAAAGGTTGGGCTCAGCCTCCAAGCTGCTGGAAGGGTTGCGTAACCCAGAAGTAAAGGGACTGGACTGTCGTTCCTTCAGGAACAATAATTAGCAGGTAAGATCTAATTACTTCTTGGGTAAGCCTAGACTTGGTCCTGTGGATTGCAAAGTGCTCAGGGAAGAGATGGGTTTTAATGGCCTTATGAAATGTGGAGAGATCATTAATGGATCTCAGCTTATCAGGGAGGGAGTTCCAGTTCATGGGTGCAGTGTATGTAAAGGCTGTGTTGCTCATCAAGTGGTTAGCCTTGCAGAAGTCTGTGGGGACTATGAGGGTGTTGACAGATGAGGTATGATGGAGCTATATTCTTTAGAAGTTTGGATGTGATCATGAGTAATTTATTTATTTATTTTATTTATTTAAAGCTTTTCTATACCGCACTCTTTGTCATCAATGCGGTTTACAAACAACAATTCTTAGTACAGGGCAAGTGCAATTCTGCCCTGTGCTTACATTAAACGGGAATGGTAACATGGAAATATAACTGGGGTAACTATGTACATTTTATTTGTATTTTATACAGCTATAAAATTGGCAGCCAGTGAAATTCATATAATATAAGTGTGATATATTCAGTTCTATTAACTTTTCAAATAATTTGGGCGGCCACATGGTTGGCCATCTGTAACTGGCTTATTGCCTGTTTGGAGAGGCCCTGGAAAATGCTGTTGCAATAATCAAAGTGTGGGGTGATTGATGCTTGAATGACAGACTGAAAGTCATAGCTTGATAGCAGTGATCTCAACCTCTGAATCATCTTTAGTTTGTAATAGCTCTTACCTGTGGTTAATTTTATAAGGGTGGCAATGCTAAGAGATTGATCTAGAGTAATCTCAAAGTATTTCACCTTGTTCTTTACCTTTAAAACAGCTTCTTTTAAGTGTATAGTTGAGGGAGGTTTAAAGTCTTGGTTCCTGGTTACCTGTAGTATATCAGTTTTCTTTAAATTAATCTGCAGATTATGGGAGTTAAGCCACTTTGAGAATTCACTGAAGCGGAACATTATGAGATGGAGGATAGGGCTTGCAATATAAAAGAAGTAATTAGATCTTACCTGCTAATTAATGTTCCTGAAGGATCTCCTGTCCATTCCCTTCTTCAGGGTTGTGCTCCTCTTCAAGCAGCTTGGAGACTGAGTACGTCATCCTTTTGATGACCTCAGGATATATACCACTGGCACTACCCATCAGCCTCCGTATCCTGTTGACAAAGCAAACTTAACGGAAAAACAACTAAACCAATAAACCAGAGGTACTCAAATCCAGTCCTGGAGGGCAGCAAACCAGTCAGGTTTTCAGGATATCCCTAATGAATATGCATGAGATAGATTCAAATACAATGGAGGCAGTGCATGCAAATATATCGCATGCATATTCATTAGGGATATCCCGAAAACCTGACTGGTTTGCGGCCCTCTAAGACTGGATTTGAGTACCTCTGCAATGAACTAACAAATGCAAAACAATAAACAGAAAACACCTCCCCCTCTCAAAGGAAAGGAAAGACCCCGCCCCCCTTCCTCCAGAGGAGGAGGCTTACCTGATAAGGCCCTTGCCTAACATACTAGCAATCTTGAAAGCAGGGCCATGTGACTGCCTCGTCCGCTTTGCTACTGGAACCCGAGAGAAAAACCTGCCAAAGACAAATCCTCCTCAGGTTTATTGTTATTCCTGAATCGCTTCGGGCCGTTAACTATTGCCTACATCAGCACCCCAGGCGGGACCAGGGACTGGACTGGAGATCCTTCAGGAACATTAATTAGCAGGCAAGATCAAATTACTTCTTCCTAATTATCTCTCCAGTCCATTCCCTTCTTCTGGGATGTAAAAGAGCAGTTCAAGCATGGAAGGTGCATGCCAAACCGGACCGAAGCACCGCTCTCCAAAAACCGGCATCTGCCACCGCCTGAACATCCAACCTGTAGTGCTTGGTGAAGGTATGTAAGGAAGACCACGTAGCTGCCCTACAAATCTCTAGTGGAGGAACCAAACTAAACTCTGCCCATGAAGTGGCTTGAGCCCGCATGGAATGAACTAACGGGACTTGCCTTCCCCTTAGAATATAAGCAGAAGCAATGGCCTCCCTGATCCACCTAGAAATAGAAGCCTTGGCCACTGCTTCTCCCCTGCGCTGCCCTCCGAACAACACAAACAAACGCTCCAATTTGCGGAATGCCTTAGTACACTTGAGATAATGCTTTAAAATCCTGCACATGTCCAGAAGATGCAACCATGCCTCCCCCTCCCCCAAATTGGCAAAGGAAGGGAGAGACACCGACTGATTCATATGAAAGGGAGAAACCACCTTGGGCAAAAATGACGGAACCGTCCACAGCACCACCTTGTCTTTGAAAAAAACGAGGAACGGTGGACGACATGACAGGGCTTGCAACTCTGTCACATGCCTGGCTGAGAAAATGGCCACCAGAAAAACGGTCTTAGGCGTCAAATCCTTTAAAGAAGCACATTCCACCGGCTCAAAAGGCACACCTGCTAAGGTGTCCAACACCAGATTGAGATCCCATGGAGGAACTGCTGACCTTAGCTATGGCCGCAGACGCCTCACTGCTTTAAGGAAACAAACCACATCGGGGTGCTCCCCTAATGTTCTACCCATAACCTTGCCTTTGTAACAAGAGATAGCAGCTACCTGCACCCGCCAGGAGCTGGCTGCCAGCCCCTTCTGAAAACCTGCCTGAAAAAAGTCCAACACCTCAGCACTTAAACTTTCAAGGGCCTCTTCTGTCTGACCTCACACCAGTTCTCGAAAATGTGCTGTACTCTAATATACGCTAAACAGGTCAAATGCTTACGCACCTTCAACAATGTCGAAATCACAGCCCCCGAATATCCTCTCTTACGCAGCCTTGCCCTTTCAATAGCCAGGCCGTAAGCGAGAACCGATCCACATGCAGCATCGTTATGGGCCCCTTCCTGAGCAGGTCCTATCTTACCAGGAGTTGCCAGGGTCGGTCTGCCAGTAGCCACATGAGATCGGCATACCACGGACGCCACGGCCAGTCCGGAGCTATCAGGAGCACCAACCCCTGATGCGCCTCTATCCTTTGAAGAACCTGCCAATTAGCGCCCACAGAGGGAACACATACAGTAAGCCCTCCGTGGGCCACCTTTGAACTAGGGCATCTAAACCCTCTGACATCCTTTCCTTTCTTTTGCTGAAGAATCGATTCGCTTTGGCCGACTCCCAGCGTGCCATCAGGTCCATGATAGGCATACCCCAACGACGCTTCACCTGCTCGAAGACTTTCTGGCTGAGCTCCCACTCACCCTGATCCACCTTGTACCTGCTGAGGTAATCAGCCATGACGTTCTTCCCCCCTGCCACGTGTTGTGCCGACAGGGCTAATTCGGCCCATAGAAATAAGCTTCCTGCTTTCTCTTCCAATAGAGGGCTGCTCGTGCCTCCTTGCCGGTTGATATACGACACAGCTGTCACGATGTCCGAAAGAACTCTGACCGCCCTCCTGCGAACCCAACACAGGAATGCTCTGAGAGCCAGGATCACTGCTCGCAACTCCAATCTGTTTATGGGTCATTGGGACTCCTGAACACTCCAGAGTCCCTGGGCAAAGTGACCCTCGCAGTGGGCTCCCCAACCCGACAGACTCGCGTCCATCATTACCTGTATCCACTGAGGAGCTTCGAGGGGCATTCCCTTCTCCAGATTTCCTGGAGCAAGCCACCACTGAAGGGTCTCCTTGGTCGCCAGGGCACAGGGGAGCGACATCGACAAGGGCTGTCTTTGATGGGACCAGTACCATAGAAGAGACTGCTGGAGCGGACACATATGCACCCTGGCCCAGGGAACCAAGTCTAGTATTGCTGCCATGATCCCCAACACCTGCAGACAGTGCCAAGCCGAGGGTGCCTCTGAACCGACAAGAACACTCTGCCCAAGAGCATGTCGAAAGGAGCCCCCAAGTATTCGATTTCCTGAGCGGGCACCAATCTGCTCTTTGCCAGATTGATTACCCACCCTAAACTTTGGAGGAAACTGACCACTCTGTCAGTTGCTTTCAGACGCTCCTCTTTGGACTTGGCCCTGATCAACCAATCATCCAGGTAGAGATGGACTAGAATCCCTTCTTTGCATAGAGCTGTCACCACTACCATCATTACTTTGGTGAAAGTACATGGTGCCATTGCTAAACCAAACGGCAAAGCTTGAAACTGAAAGTGACCCACTGGGACTGCAAAGCGCAGGAACTGCTGATGTGACTCTCTGATGGGAATATGTAAATATGCCTCCATGAGGTCAAGAGAGGTTAGAAATTCTCCCTGCCTTACTGCCACAATCACTAACTTCAGCGTTTCCATATGAGATTGAGGGACCCGATTGACACACTTGAGGTCCAGTATTGGTCGGAAGGAACCGTCCTTCTTTGGTACCACAAAATAAATGGAGTATCGACCACAGCCTCACTGGTCTTTTGGCACTGAGATGACCGCCCCCAAGGTCAAAAGTCTTGCCAATGTTTCCTCCATCTCTGCCTGCTTGGCCAGTGATTTGCAAGGTGAGTGGATGAAGGATAGAAGGACTGGCCTTGCAAACTCTAGGGCATAACCATCCCACACTACCTCCAAGACCCATTGGTTGGACGTGACCCAGGCCCAAGCGGGAAAGAACTGCCGTAGACACCCCACTACCGGCAGAATACCCACTCGAGCCCCCGCTGTCTCATTGTGACTTTCTCAGGGCAGAGGTGGTCGAAGAGGCCCCCAAGCCTCTCCCGCTCCTCGAAACCCCCGGAATCCCTGACCTCTTGAGGGAAACCGACCCCTCTGAAAGGGGCTCTGACAAGTTGTACATGAGCTCCGGGCCTCCCTCTGCTGAGCCCGCCCCTGGGCAGGAAAGTGACTCTGCTTGGATCTATCCTCCGGAAGCCTGCCGCCCTTAGACTCACCTAGGTCCTTCACCAACTTGTCCAAATCTTCTCCAAAAAGCAGCTTACCCTTAAAAGGGAATCTGCTAAGATGGGACTTAGAAGAACCATCTGCCGCCCAATTGAGGAGACAAAGGTACCACGGAGCAGCCACCACCGAGGCCATGTTCCTTGACAAAATCCAAATAAGATCATATTGACTATCCGCCAGGTAGGCTGCCCCCAACTCAATTCTTGCCGCTTCGCTCTGTGGTCCTGCCGGAGACTCCTCCACCATCTGTAGCTGTTGAGACCACCTCATTCAAGCCCGGGCTACCCAATCCCCTAATACCGACGCCTGCAGGGCCAGGGCACTAATATCAAAGGCTTGTTTCAGCAAGATGTCTAATTTCCTGTCCTAGACATCCTTAAGCACTGCACTGTGCTCCACCGGGATGGTAGTCTTCTTGGTCACCGCCGAAACCACCGTGTCCACTCTGGGCAACTTTAGCAACTCCTTCTCTGCTTCTGGCAATGGGTACAAACGCGACATTGAGCACACGCCCCTTAATCCGGACACCGGCTGATGCCACTCCTCTTGGATCATTTGCCGGACCACTCTGTGGACTGGAAAAACCCTCTGAGACTTCCTAACTGCCTGAATTAAAGGATATTCCAGGGCATCCTCCTCCACAGGCACCCCTGTGGTAATGTTGAGAACTTTCAAGGATTCACCAATCAAAGCTGGCAACACTTCTCGCTGGAAAACCTTCATAATTCTTGCTTGCTCCTCGGGGATCTCCCCCTCCTTGAGCTCCTCTTCCTCTTCCCCCAGTTCTCGATCTGCGGTCTCTTTTTCTAGCACCTCCAACATAGGAGAAAGAGGATCTTCTTCCAACTCCGTTCTGGCCCTCTTGGGAGGGGTGTCCATTTCCCCCAGGGACTTGGTCTGCGCCTCATGCTTTCGTGCGTGTCCCTGACCTCCCTGTTGATGCAGACAGAAAGCCTTGTGTAGTACTAACACAAACTCCAGGGAGAACCCTTCACTGAGGTTTCCCTCCCCCGCTGAGGTCCCGGGTTGGGGTTGTGAGGAGGCCTGCTGTTCCGAAGCTATGGACTGGAGCGAGCCCTTTCAATAGAATCCCCTCTATGTAAATCTTCTCCTGACTCCTGAGACTCAGAAGCTGGAGGATTCTGGGACCCACTGTCCTGCAGACCCTGCTCAACTGAGACTGCCTCCAAGGCGTAGCCCCTACACACACCGGTGTCTGACACTGCACCACAGCGAGCCCCACAGACCAGACATTGCTGTCTTGCAGGCATCTTGACCATCAGTTTTAAAAATCAAAATGTCCTTCTTTTTTTTAAGGGTACATATAGATAAAGATCTAAAGCTCTCTCTCTCCATAGATATATATATATATATATTGTGTTGAAGAGAGTATGACTGAGCCCATGGAAATAGAGGAAAATCAAAAACTTACCTTTAAGGAAAGAGACAGGCAGCGAACCCATAGGTTGCAGAGTGCAGGAAAAGAAAAAAAAACACGCAGTTGCTGAAGGCAGGCCACACCCAAGCTCTGCTAACCTAAGGGCAGGTTTGGAGACTAATGAAAAGCACCTGAGCAAGCGGCAGTGCACAGGAGGAAAAAAACAGCTTTATAAACCCAGGGGAACAGGAAAGGAAGGAGGATCACCAGAGAGTTTGATCAGGGAATTGACCGGGGAGTTGGAGTTGACCACAGAGACTGCTGGGAGAGAAGCACCCAAGAAAGACCCAGAGAGTTCACCGGGGAGGAGACCAGTGGAGACTTCCGTGGGGACTTCAGAGGTGAAGGCAACACCCCTAGAGAAAGTCAGGCTTGCAGGAAAAGTGCAAGTAGTTCTGAAGCCAGCAGAGGTGTGGCTGGGAGAATTACTGCCAGCAGCAGAGGGCAGTTTCTACAGTTCGTGAACCAGCTCTAAGGGTCAAGGGTGGGTGAACAAAAGTACAGCTAACAGTGACCTGAAACAGGTGGAGGCATTGTGGCATTTAATTCAGAAAAAGAAGCTTCACCTTCCAGGTGAAAGCCTTGCTCGTAGTGAAAAGCCTCAGTGCAGAAAAGTTCAGGAGCTTTTGGAGTGTATTGAGCCAGAAGCATTGCATGGAGCTTTAGAGTCAGACGTACCAGAAGAAATGCAGGTAGATTGCTCTGAACCTGTTACTATGTCTGAGGATTCATTAATGGACTGTTCATGGTGTCAAAGAGCTGAATAAAAGCTTCTGGAAAAGGAAAACCCTGTAACTTGAAAACCCCAAAAAGCATTAAGGAAACAGGGAGATTTACTATAGCCAGGAAAGCTAAGAACCCTGTTCAATGCAGAGAAGACATTTACTTTTGTTTGAGAAAAAGGACGTATTTGTTTGTTATATTGAGAGACAGCTGCATGTGTTCAGAGAGCCTTCTAAAGCAGTTTCACTTTTGGTTACATGGAATTTTCCTGAGGAATATTGTTTGGAGAAGAATCCTGTTACCTTCGTGTTTTGGAAAGGAAAAGAAGAAATAAATTCCTGTTTGCCTATGAGAAAAAAACATTCGGTTTCCATACTTTTGTTTTTGAACAAGTACCACAACTACAAGTCCCAGAAGCCCATGCTCTGGAGGAGGATAACATAATCTTTATTTAAAGACTAACAAGGGCAGCCCTATGCCTATAGGCCGCAGCCTGGGCTAGGGTCCCCCACAAGATATATATACTGTATAACTAAACTCCTACATGAATCTATACACAGAAAAAAAACTAAAAATGTCTCACTACAGAACAAAAGGTTAAACCTTGTGCTCCCAAG
This sequence comes from Ichthyophis bannanicus, assembly GCA_033557465.1. Classification (NCBI taxonomy): domain Eukaryota; kingdom Metazoa; phylum Chordata; class Amphibia; order Gymnophiona; family Ichthyophiidae; genus Ichthyophis; species Ichthyophis bannanicus. The sequence goes on from CM066031.1 coordinate 81,899,135, forward strand.
CCTAATACTATTCCCCCTTCCGTGCAGGGCTGTCTGCTTCCTCACCATGCCATTCTCCCCAGCCTACTCTCTGGCACGCGAAACTAACCGGAGGACAGAGACCTTCAGCTCCCACAGCCGCTTCGGCTCAGCCGCATGCCTTCATGACAACCGCGGGACTCACTCGGGGGCCTCGCGGCTTGTCCTGTTTCCTCTGCTGCCTCTTAACTTGCAGCATGTGGATTCACCGCCGATGCTCCTTCCTGCCGGGAATCGCGTGTCTGTCCTCCCGCCCTCGTGCTCAGCCGCCTCTCTAGGGCTTTGGCATTGAGGCGGGAGGCAGCGCAAAGGCCCGTTACTTCAATTGGAGGGTCCAGCAGCCTCAAATCTTTGCCAGTCTCCTTCCAATATTGTATATTATTTATTTATTTATTTTTAAACCTCATTGATCCAAGCCGCGATAAGCCTCCTCCAACCCCAGTCTTCAGCTAATGAGGAGGAGGTGGGTGGGGTGCAGGGCAGGAAAAACACCTCTCTAAAGCTGGCAGCAAACAAAAGAAAAGTAAATGGGATTAAGGAAAAACAAAGAAAGAAAAAATAAACCCCTTCTAAACTAAGTCTCTCCAGAAAGCCTTTCTCCCTGGCTTACTGCTCCTTTCAGCTGATTGAAGACTGAGTGTACTGAGGTTGGTGGGTGGTGCTAATGGTATATATCCTGAGGTCATCAAAAGGATGACATACTCAGTCTCCAAGCTGCTGGAAGAGGAGCACAACCCAGAAGAAGGGACTGGACTGGAGAGATGATTAGAAATGGGAGATAATGATATATTGTCCACATAGATGTGATACTCCACTTTAAACGTATGGAAGTTACTACAGATTGGCTGGAGATAAATGTTAAATAAAAGGGCTGATAGAGATGATCATTGAGGTAAGCCCCTCTTTTTGTTTATATGGTTTACATATCTGTAAATCGATGTTGACTTTCTTGTTTAAGGCCACCTCAGTTTACATTAATGGAGAATCCTTATTTACCAAGGTAGAGAAGGTATTCTGCAAGGGTATCTCGAGGTGGAGTTGGTGTCTCCGGGTAATGCGTCATAACCGGCCAGAACCACTGTCATCCATTTATTCTTGCATTGCTGGATTTTTTGAGGGAGTTGCATGGATTGTTTGCAAGCTGTATCATGGGGGAGGTTTGTTTTATTGCAGCTAAGTCTTCCCTCAATTGAATCAATTATTTTTCCATAGTAGATAGCTTAAGATGGGTAGGACAAGCTCAAAGGCTCCAAATTGTTTTCCTGAGGATTGAAGCACCACAGTTATTGCACTGTGTCTTTTGGGGAAATTGCTAGGTACATATGATCTAGATTGGCCACTGTTGGAAACAGGAAACTGGGCTTGATGGACCTTGGTCTGACCCAGTATGGCATATCTTATGTTCTTATGTAGTGTGTGTGGGGCAGTTGGTAGATTAAAAAGCAACATAGAAGTGCTTTCTACTAAAGATATGAAAGCGAATGTGTGTCTTGGGCTGACTAAGAACATCCAGCCCTGGGGAGGGAGGGTGAAAAATAAGTGGCAGTAAGCTATGAGTTTGACTTTCTAAGCCAGAGACCTTGCAGGGCAGCTGTTATCTACCAGAGCACGGACTTGTTTCTGCAATACAGGCCAAACATATTGTTTTAAAGAACAGACTGAACATTTTAACTCTTTTTTAATTTTAATTAAAGCAAGGTAATTCCTATATTGCATCCACTATTTTCTAAAGACTAAAGAAATCTACATAGTGGATGCTTGAAATGCCCTCCCGATGGAAGTGATGGGGGCAAATACAGTGACAAAATCCAAATGGCATGGGACAGAAACAGTGGATCCCTGTAAAGCAACAGGATAAAATAAAAATAAACATAACTATCTCTTATATCTCAAAAAATAGGGGTGACTTACACAGAGCAGTTAGTACACCTCTAAACCCAAGGCATGCGGAGGTGTGACCTGCACGGAGCGGCATGTGCACCGACTCTTGCCACCTTGCTGGGCAGACTAGTGGAGGAGTGGCCTAGTGGTTGGGGCAAGGTACTTCAGGCCAGAAGGTCAGGGGTTCAAATCCCACTAGAAGACAGCAACCTTGGGCCAGAAGGACTGGGGCTTCTAGTCCCACAGGTGCTCCTTGTGGTCTTGGGCAAGCCACTTAACCCTCCATTGCCCATGTTCCCTGTACCTATTAGTGTGTGTGTCTCATATCCCCTCGTGTTAAAGGTATCCCCCAATTGTGTTGTGACCGCTTTGATTGAAGGATAAGGTGGTATACAAAACTGAATAAATAAATAAATACTGATCTTTATCTGCTGTCATATACTACAGTATGTTACCATGTTAAACACAGGCAGTAAGTAAAGCAGTGCAATTATAGTAACTCCAAAAAGACAGACGAGGTACAGGCAGCTAGAAACTATTCAAAGCAAGTAAAAGTAAAAGAAAAAGAATAAAAACGTAGCCAGACAGATCCACTCAATGTGCTTCCACCCCCCAGTGCTCTGGAGACCGGTAATAGCTTCTGGGTCTGTTCCTACAAGTTTTAAATGCAGAGCTCCCTTGGATTTCTAGGGGAGGAGAATAAAGCCAGCCGACATCTAATGTACTCTGAGCACCTCCAAGTCTCCCTGAGTGTGTTTCTGGTTTGTGTTTCAGATGTGGGTGACATTTGAGGACATCACTGTCTCTTTCTCCCAGGAGGAGTGGGAGTATTTAGATGAAGGTCAGAAGGAGCTTTACTGGGAGGTGATGAAAGAGAATTATGAGACTCTGATCTCCCTGGGTAAGGACTGTATGACTAAATCTGCATTTCCAGCAGACGGTGGGGCTGATCTGTTATACTGTATCTACCATTCTTCCAGGTTCCAGAGATAGGACACGTCCAGAAAATGTGCTCACATAGCAATTTTCAGCCATATTAACACCCAGTACCCACCAGGTACAATAAGCAGTATTTTATAAATCATCAATATATAATTCAGCTCTAGATACAGAACCTACAGAGCTGAGTGGGAGATGAGTCCGGTGAAACCTGGGGTACTGGGTTCAAGGCTCCCACAAGGATTGGCCTACCTTCCCCAATAGATATATAGATGGTTCTTCTAACTTCATCCCTTCAGGAATATCCTTGTACAATACTTAAAAAATAATATAGTCCATCATATCTTCAATCAGTCTCTCTTCTAAATTGCTTCCTGTTGTCTTCATGTATATTTCTCAGCAGCACATTTATCTTTGTCCCCTGCTTTCTTGAATTCAGATACTGTCCTCATGTCTACTACTTCCACTGGGAGACTATTCCATGCATCTACCACTCTTTCCATAAAGAAATATTTCCGCATATGACTCCTGAATCTATCCCCTTTCACCCTCATCCATCAGGCGCTGCAAGACTGCACCCTCAGACACAGAGCCCAAATCGGTATCAGAAAAGAGAGTGGGAGGCTGAAACCCCTCCACTCTCCATCTAAAGGCCAATCAGGGCCCACCACAGCAACTTAGAAAAGAAATGCCTTGGGGGCGGAGCCTGATGTCCAGCGGGTAAGACGCTTCGCGCTGAAGCTCCCGAGAGGCCTACTTAGAATCCTGACATAATACCTATACAAACTTACTATTTCGCTCCGGGCTGACCGGGGTACCTCGGGGGGGATGGCGGCCCATAAACCAGCGCGCTTGGACTTCGGGTCTCCTTCTTCTTCTCACGGAAAACGCTCCAAAACAGAGGTGTCCTCCCCACAGAAGATGGTTCCATTTCGGGAGAACCCCGAAATGCACCTGGAGATTCTAGAGGAAATACGCGGCGTGAAGGAATTGGTGCAGTCCAATGGAGAAGCGCTTAGAGCCATGCGAGAAGACTTTGGAGTGCTCCAGGACCGACTTGAAGGTCTCTCATTACGGCAGGACAATATGGCGGGGGTCCTCGACTCGCACGCGGTGCGCTTGGGCACACTGGACAAGGCTGAGCGCCAGATACAGAATCTTCAAAAGGAGTTAGAAGATAGCAATAATCGAGCCCGTCGCAACAATGTGAGGCTCATTGGACTACCGGAGGGGGTGGAAGCGGGAGATATGAGAGAATTCCTGCTCAAAACTCTTCCCTCCTTGCTGAAGATCACCTTTCATAAAGAACTGGAAATCGATCGAGCACACCGTGTTCCTACCCACATGGCGCTCAACCGAACGACCCCCCGGCCTATTATCTTTCGCTTGCTACGATATCAACAAGTGGAACAAATTTTAAATGCTGCCCGGGCGAACCATCATTTGGAATTTGAAGGTCACAAAGTCTCCTTCTTCCCTGATCTGGCAAAGCCTACAGTCGACCGACGGAAGAAACTCCTTGCTTTTCGCCCTCGACTTCAACAGCTACAGGCTCGCTTTGGCCTGTTGTATCCCGCGAAGCTCCGAGTGACTCTCCACAATCAAACCAGGACATTCGAAGATCCTGATCTACTATCAACATTTTTAGACTCCAAAGAAGCAGAGCAGATGCGCTAATCCAACGACTTGGACTTTTATTTGCCGGCTCTGTCCGCCATTTTGAAGGGCCCGATGCGGCGGTCATAGTTCAGTACAGAGACTGCCTGGACTTTCTTTCTTTCTTTCTATGACTTTTGTTATGTGGTCTCCTATCCCTCCATGATGTGTGCCCCGGTCGGATTCGGAGCACGCACAGTCCTACAGGTTATGTGTTTTTTCAATTTCGGCCTTCTCCGGGGCTTCTCCCCGCAGACACATGGTCGCCAGTAATTTTTGGGGTTCTGCTTCTTCTCTACCGCGCTGCGGTTTTTCTTTTTTCATGTGGGGCGCTTCATTGTATTATCTAAGCTTATTTTCTTTTATGCCATATGTACAGCCAGATACAGTCAATATGAGGGACATTGTGAAATTATGTGCGCTATCATGCTCAGAATTTTTAACTTGTCTGAATGGCTTTATGTAAAATCTTATCACTCAACGTAAAGGGCATTAATAGTCCAATCAAGAGGAAGAAAATCCTTAGCTATCTTAGCCATGAGCATGCTGATTTAGCGTTTCTTCAGGAAACGCACTTAAACTCTGCTGAAACACTGAAACTCAATGTTAAGCCTTACATGGTGGCTGCTTATTCTCCCGCCGTTTCCAAACGGTGCGGGGTAGCCATTCTGGTTAAGAAATCTTTGCAAGCTACTGTAATTGATACTAGTGCTGACAAGGAGGGTAGATGGGCCCGCGTACATCTTAAGGTTGGAGATAGTGAATTTACATGTATTTGTATTTATGCCCCGAATGTGGACAACCCTGCTTACTATGCAAGTATTGCGCAGTTGGCACAGGCCTCTGCCAATACTCCATTAATACTTGGTGGTGATTTTAATCAAGTGTTAGACCCTTTGATAGATAGACAGCCGCCTAGAACGAGTAGTCCACCCAAGAGTCTTGCTACCCTTACAGCTCTGATGCAAGATCTTGCGCTGGTAGATATATGGAGGCTACTTCACCCCTCCGACTTAGAGTTCACTTTCTTTTCTGCCCCCCATCACTCCCAATCTAGAATAGATTTCTTTCTCATTTCCAAAGCACTGATTTCTCAAGTAGACACGACTAGGACTCATCCTCTCCATATTTCAGATCATGCTGCCATATCTTTATCATTACGTGTCACTGCGCGGGACGATTCTCCCCGAGCTTGGTTTTTTGATAGATCCCTACTGGGTCAAAAAGATTTTCAGGTTGATATAAAGGCCGCTATCCAAGATTATTTTCATTTTAACTCACCCCATGACACAGCGAGCTGGGCTTGGTGGGAGGGTTTTAAAGCATCTATCCGCGCCACTATAACTAGCTATCAAATTCGGCAGGGGAAACAAAGAAAGCAGCATTTACTGACTCTAGAGCAGCAGATACAAGCTGGGGAGCGTCTCCTCACGTCCCGTACTGACCCATGTATTTTACTCCGCTTACAACGCTTGCGTTTTCAATACAATCAGCTTTTGTACACTGCTGCTGTTAAAAATATCGAATCACAACAAGGGCTATATTATCGGGAAAATAATCGTGCTGGCAAATTATTAGCAAATGCCCTAAAAGGTCAAAAAGAAGCTAAGCGTGTTACCGCCCTCCGTAATCCGTCGGGGGGGGCTTGGTCACTAAAGATACCGAAATCTTAGAACTCTTTCGTGATTTTTATACTCGGCTTTATCAATCTGAATGTGATTTTGAGCCAGATGTATTTGAACGCTTACTTTCAGGGGTACAAAGACCGACCCTATCTGACGACGATAGAGTGGCCTTGGACACACCATTTACTGTCTCAGAAATTCATTCTGCTATCAAGAAATGTGCCTCAGGTCGGGCCGCAGGCCCAGACGGTCTCCCTGCTGAATTCTACAAAACTTTTCACGCTGACTTAGCTCCAGTTTTGAAAATTTATTTTTCTGCTCTGGCCGAGGAGGGTTCTCCTTCTGGGTCCTTTTCCATGGCAAATGTAGTAGTTTTTGAGAAAGAGGGGAGAGACCCGCAACTAACAGCTAATTATCGTCCAATTTCCCTTCTAAACGCGGACTATAAAATATTTGCTACCATTCTCTCTACCCGGCTCTCGGATAGGATGCCTACCTTAATACACCCAGATCAATGCGGTTTCATTCCTGGTAGATCAACTGCCGACAATGCTCGGACCCTATGCCATGTACTGACTACCGCAGTTAATCTTGATCGCCCATTTGTTGGCCTCTCACTTGATGCTGAGAAGGCCTTTGATCGCTTAGAGTGGCCCTTCCTGTTTGCAATCCTCCGCTGGTACGGATTCGGGGAAGGTTTTCTCCGTTGTCTTCGCACCATGTACGCACAGCCTACAGCCAGTATATGTGCCAATGCTTTAAAGTCTCAGCCTTTTCCCCTTCAACGCGGCACTCGCCAGGGATGCCCACTGTCTCCACTTCTCTTCGATCTTGCACTTGAACCCTTGGCTTTACTAATCCGGCAATCGGAGGAGATTCATGGAGTCCCCTTCACCCATAGGGAAGTCAAAATTTCAGCGTATGCTGATGACCTTATGCTTTTTGTCTCTATAGACTCAGTACCGGCTGTCCTAGAGCAAATTGGTAAATACTCACAACTGTCCGGTTATAAGATAAATTGGACCAAGTCGGTAGCCTTTCCATTAAATCCTTTGCTTCATCAGGCAGATATGCAACCCTTCCCCTTTTTATGGCAACCTCGCATGGTCAAATACCTTGGGGTTCACTATTGTTCTCCTTTGGAAGACACTATCTCCTTCAATGCCAAAGACTTAACCTCTAAAGTCCGGGCGCTTACTCACCGCTGGACTCCTTTAACACTTACCTGGTGGGGTCGATTAGAAACCATAAAAATGATGATTGTTCCGAAAGTGAATTATATCTTAGAAATGTTGCCCTGTCTCTTCCCTCGACGTATCTATAAAGATATAGAGGGCCTTCTGACTAGATATTTGTGGCAAAACAAGACACCTAGGATAGCGAAACATAAGCTGCAAGCAGATAAGGAAAATGGGGGTGTCAGATTCCCTGATTTCCTGAAGTATCATCAATCTTTTCTTCTCAAACAAGGCGCTCGCTGGCTGGAAGATCCAGTACCGAGTAGACCTGTGTGGCTAGACATAGAAGAGGACCTTTGCAAACCGATTCCTCTTACTTTTCTCCCTGGTATGACTCTCCCATCAGACTCCCACTTTCCACCAATGCTTTTAGACACCTTAGGTGCCTTTAATAATCTTATGCACTCTTTAGACTCCCGACTCTGTCCGTTAGACAAGCTCCCACTTTGGTATAACACTCGATTTCGAATACAAAATAAGCCGATGGCGTGGAGCCCCTGGTACACTAGGGGCATTTGGATTCCTAGTCAGTTGTTCCATGAAGGTCGCTGGAAAACTTTTAGTGAATTGCAAATTGAATTTGGTCTCCCAGCGAAACACTATTTTCAGTTGGTGCAACTTCAGCATTGCCTTCGGAGTGCTAAGGTGCTCCCGCCATCGGCCTCCCCTACACAAGGTTGGTTGGAGACTATCCGATCTATCGGTAGTTCACCGGGTGTAGCATCCAATTTTTACAAAACCTTATGTAATGCTATAATTAGAGATACCCCTATAGCGCAGAAAGCATGGGAGAGGGAATTGCATGTGACTTTGACCCCGGAGCAATGGAGCCTTGTCTGGAGTAGAGTGACACGGGTCTCCCGATCCGCCTCACTCACTCAGACACTCTTCTTTCTAGCCCACCGTGTTTTTACACTCCTGACAGATTAGCCAAATGGAACACTACTCAGGGCAATAGTTGTTGGACATGCCATGCGGCCATTGGTTCACTACCTCATGTTATGTATGAATGCCCCGCACTACAGTATTACTGGCGTCGGGTCTGGGGTCGTATCCAGTCTATTTTGCACTTTCAAGAGCCCCTTTCTTGGAGGATAGTGGGACTTCGCTCAGCTGCGGGGATCCCCTCTCTTCCAAAAACGGCTTACTTCCTTTTGGACTTTATGCTTGGCATTGCTATTTCCCTAATCACGAAATACTGGAAAAATAGCTCTCAGCTGAGCCCCAATGAATGGTGGAATCATGTCTGTCTCTACAGTAAATATGAACAAATACCTCGTATGTTTGCTTCCCCCATTCAGACTCCTCATCATCGGTCTAAATGGAAGATGCTCAATGACTATGTACATTCTGCTCAATGCTCTCATCTGACTGTCTAAATTTGTATATATCTTTGTCCCATGATTATTCTGTATCGCAGATCCTCTTTTGATTGTTTTGATGTATAATCACTGTTGTTTGGAAGCGCTCACATGCTGACATAATCAGCTAGAGAAGAAGCGTGGGGGTGGGGGGTAATTGGGTTTGCTTTTCTTTATTGTATACTTGTTTTGTCTCCTTTGGTGTGTTGTTCTTTTGTTTGTTGCAAAATGAAAATAAAAGTTTAAAAAAAAAAAAAAGAAAAGAAATGCCTTCAGCCGCAGCTGCACCTTAGGCCCTTAGGCGGGGAAAGCAGGCAGATACGCAAAAAGCAGCTCAACCCAAACAAAAAACTGCCAACACTAAGCCCAACAACCTCAAAAAACCTCAACAACCTCGAAGACCTCGCTGCTGACCTCACCCCTATCACAAACAGAAAACTCTCACCCCACACATCTCCTAGACCAGCGATGGCGAACCTATGGCACGCGAAGGCCTTGCAGCTGGCACGCGGGAAGGTCCGCAATCAAAATATGCGGCATTTAAAAAAAATAAATAAAAAGCTGCCGCTGCCGGGGCCGGGGCCGCCGCGGCAGAATCGAGTGTGCCGCGGGGCCCCCCCGCCCAGCAAATCCTGCCCTCCGTCCCCGGTATCACCTTCTCTCAGCTGCCTCTAGTCAAACGCGCCTGCTTTCAGAGCGCGAGTGGAGTTTCTTCCTCGCTGCTCTGTTATGCCCGCGGGGGCTGATGGGAAGTTCCCATCAGCCCCCGCGGGCTTAACAGAGCAGCGAGGGAGAAACTTCCCTTGCGCTCTGAAAGCCGGCGCGTGTGACTGGAGGCAGCTGAGAGAGGTGATACCGGGGACGGAGGGCAGGCTCTGCTGGGCGGGGGGGCCCCGCGGCACACTCGATTCTGCCGCGGCGGGCCCCGGCCCCGGCAGCGACAGCTTTCTTTGTAAAAAAAATTTCGCTGGGGGGGGGGGGGGGTAGGAGTGGTAATGGGGGGGGGGGGGGTTATGACTGGTTATGGGGGGGGGGGTTTGGGAGTGGTAATGGCGGTGGGGGGTTGGGGGGTTAGGACTGCTGATGGGCTGGGGGGGCTAGGACAGGAAATGGGCTGATGGGGGGTTAGGAGTGGTGATGGGCTGGGGGGGTTAGGAGTGGTAATGGGCTGGGGGGGGTTAGGAGTGGAAATGGCTGTGGGCTGTTGGGGGGTTAGGACTGGTGATGGGCTGGGGGGGTTAGGAGTGGTAATGGCTGTGGGCTGTTGGGGGGGGCTAGGACTGGTACTGGGCTATGGGGGGGCTAGGACAGGAAATGGGCTGATGGGGGGGTTAGGAGTGGTGATGGGCTGGGGGAGGTTAGGAGTGGTGATGGGCTATGGGGGGCTATGGGGGAGCTAAGTCTATATGGGCTGATGGGATAGCTAAGTCTATATGGGCTGATGGGATTAGGACTGGAAGTGGGTTGATGGGGGCTTAGGACTGGTAATGAGCTATGGGGGGCTAGGACAGGAAATGGGCTGATGGGGAGGGGTTAGGACTTGAGGTGGGCTGTTGGGTGGGGTTAGGACTGGTAATGGGCTATGGGGGGCAAGGACAGGAAATGGGCTGATGGGGAGGGGTTAGGACTTGAGGTGGGCTGTTGGGTGGGGTTAGGACTGGTAATGGGCTATGGGGGGCTAGGACAGGAAATGGGCTGATGGGGAGGGGTTAGGACTTGAGGTGGGCTTTTGGGTGGGGTTAGGACTGGAAATGGGCTGATGGGGGGTTAACACTGGAGGTGGTCTGATGGGGTTAGGACTGGTAATGGGCTATGGGGGGGGTTTAGGACTGATAATGGGCTATGGGGGGGCTGGGACAAGAAATGGGCTGATGGGGAGGGGTTAGGACTTGAGGTGGGCTGATGGGGTTAGGACTGGTAATGGGCTGTGGGCTGATGGGGGGGTTAGGACTGGCAATGGGCTATGGGGGGGTTAAGACTGGTAATGGGCTGTTGGCTGATGGGGGCTGTCTGGTAATGGGCTATGGGGGGTTAGGACTGATAATGGACTATGGGGGGGCTAGGACAGGAAATGGGCTGATGGGGAGGGGTTAGGACTTGAGGTGGGCTGATGGGGTTAGGACTGGTAATGGACTGTGGGCTGATGGGGGGGTTAGGACTGGCAATGGGCTATGGGGGGCTGACTGGAAATGGGTTGATGGTTAGGACTGGAAGTGGGCTGATGGGGGGGTTAGGACTGGTAATGGGTTATAGGGGGGGCTTAAACTGAAAATGGGGTGATGGGGGGTTAGGACTGGAAGTGGGTTGATGAGGGGGGCTAGGACTGGTATTGGGTTGGGGGGTTTCTAGGACTGGAAATGGGTTGGGGGGCTGCTAGGACTGGAAATGGGCTGATGCAGGGACTAGAAGGGAATGGATGCTGGGTGAGGCTGGAACTAGAAGGGAGCTGGTGTTGGGGGAGGATTAGAATGGGATGGGGCTGGGAGAGTAAAATGGAGAGGGGAAAAATATTTTGTGTGGGAGGGATAAAAAATCTACAATTGGCCGGGTATTGGGAGAATAAGTGGGGATTGAGGATGGAGGGGTAAATTTTGAGTAGATGAAATAGGAATGAGGAAAGAGCAAAAGGAGAAAGATTAGTATGTTAAAGCAGATGTAGAGAGAGAATGGAAAAAAAAAAACAAGAAGACAGAAGAAAGGACAAATGGACAGCAGATGGAGAGTTAGCAAAAGACACGAAGAAACCAGAAGAAAGTGGCTGGAACAATTGCAACTGAAAAAAAATGCACAAAAGGTAGAAAAATATCTCTTTATTTTGAATTTATTAACTGTCAGCTCTGGGAAATGTGCATCATTAATTTTTGCGCTTTGTTTAGTACAAGAGGAAATTAATTTATAGTTTTATTTCTACAGTGTTGTTGTATATTCCAAGTTTGGCTTTTGGGGTTCCCAGTTTAATTATTGTCTTCCTGTTTCTAAATTGTGATTCCTTGTTTGGTGATGGTCTGTTCTGCATGTGTAACTGAGCTGAGGTATTCTGTTTATATAATTCCTATTTGACATTGCCACTTGTTCTTTCCCCAGTAGGTCATGTATTGTTGTTCTCTGAAATGTATTGGTTTAATATTTGCAGTGTTGCCTTTTGATAGTTAGGGTATGGTGCTTTGTGAGTCCTGGTAGTGCTGTTAGGATACGGCGGGTTTGCTATGGGTTCTAAATGGGCAGCGTTTGTAGTAGTTCCTAATGTGCCTGGCGGTTGGTACTGGATTATAGTAATGTAGAAACCTTTTAGTCTTTCTTTATCCATATACTCATTAAGAGGCATGTTTACGAAAAGTTAGTGTATGGTAACATTATGCAAATATTTATGCAAATGAGGCACCTTATGCAAATGAGGCTTTAATTGACGTGCTGGCACTTTGAGGAAATTCTTTGGTTTTGTGCAGCAGTTTGGGCACTCGGGCTCAAAAAGGTTAGCCATCACTGTCCTAGACACTTCGGATTGTATCAGGACACACTTTCAGCAAGAAAACAGCAAACTGTAAGTAGCACTCGTCAGAAATGGAACTCACTGCTGAAAGAGCCCCACCCCTACCCTCCTATGATTCTACCAAAAAACATAAAACTGCTATAATGCCACGGAATCCAATGTTGCCAGTCAACCAAGTATTGTATGCCCTTCTTCTCATCTGGATCCTACTCTGCCACTCATCAACAGCTACCTATACCATAAACATACCCACAACAGCCCTACAACCTCCCCTACTACACATACCTTGCCACCCACACATATGGATGAATCCCCATAAGCATGCCTACAGACAAACCCACAGATTAATAAGAATTCAAACCAACACTCACACAACTGGCTACCACACCCTACACACGCTAATCACTCCAATTAACATTGGGCTAATCAATGCTAGCTCCGTCTGAAACAAGAAACACCATCATAGACTATATTCAATATCACCCAGACTGACATTCTCTGCATCACCAAATCTTGGCTAAAAAGCACTGACCACGTCATTCTATCTGAGATCACTCCTCAATCCCTTACTGCCTTCAAACGTCCATGCATACACAAGAGAGGTGCGAATGGACCTTAAATTTAAATTTAAAATATCCCAATCTCTAAGCCACAAACACTGTGGCTTAATCACGATAGAAAACAGACCTAGCCATTTGTCTCACTTACAGAACCCCAAACGCTCCCGCTGATGAGACATCTGACATCCTCAAAGCCATATGTTTGGCCAGCTCTCCTCATAAGCTGCTTATACTACTAGGCAACTGAAATCTGAGCTACGCACCTAGCAGAGAAGAAGCTACTTTCACAAGGCAATGGAATCACTTAACCTCTGCCAAATCCTCAAGGGTTCCTGTCACTGCTCAGGCTCTACTCTGGACCTCATCTTTGTCCCAAAGAACCTTCACTCACAGGACAGCATAACAACCCCTCTTGCCCTACCAATATCCTGGTCAGATTACCATGCTCTACATTTCAAGGTTCACCACCCTCAACAAGGAAAATCACAGAGAATACCCCACTCTGAAAGAAGATTTAAAGGATATAACCAAGACCAGCCTCCGCCAGGACTTTGCAGATCCAGAAGAGGCAATTAAAACTTGGAACTGCACCATCAATGCATCAGTGAAGTCTCCTTAGCACCCAAATCTTGGAAATAGAGAAGAAAGATCCAAATCTGCCCTGTGGTATTCTGATGCAATATCAGAAAAGAAACAAAAACTTTGCCAGTTAGAGCATAAATGGAAACATGACTGGTCACAAGCCACCCTTCTTCAATACCAGAAAATGCAGAGACTACAATGATCTGATCAACAAGCACAATCGAGAATACCACACCAACCTTATCTTAAAAGTCACCAACAAGCCTCGACAATTTGAAATTGTCTGTACACTCACGAAGAATCCATCTAACAAAGAAGACACTATCCATCCCCAGATCTTTGCAGATCCTCATCAACAAGAACAAACCACCCTTAAGAACTTCAATACCAAACACATCCAACACCTCAACTGCAGAAACCAACATCAAACACAAATGATACTGAGCTACGGAGCAAAGATTCCACACCATCACTGCCTTAAAAACCAGTACAGTGCGCTCTGACCCCTGCCCAGTCATGTGGATCAAATCAGTCAAGGACAAAGTTGCCAACTGTATCCAAAACACCATAAGCTCATCTCTCTCTCAAGGATACATGCCCCCTACTCTCAAACATCCATAAATACAGCTCAACAACAGCTCTGATCCTGCAACTTTCCACTATTCCCAGCCTGCCCTTTCTATCCAAAATAATTGAAAATGTGTTGCAGAGACAACTGCAAGACCATATTGACCTGTATGCTTCTCTGGAACCACACCAAAATGAAGTTCATCCTAATCATAGTGTTGAGACTCTCCGCATACATCTGTTCAACATACTCCTAAGAGGAATCGACAACATAAAAACTGGATTCCTTATCGTCTTTGTTGACATCTCCTTGGCCTTCGACATTGAATCACACAGCATCTTCTTAAACCAACTAACATTGGCGGTACTAAAAGTAAGAGACGCCGAACTTCAAAGCAAGCCAACCATCCGTTACCTAGGGATAACATTCGATCAACAACTGAACATGAAAGCCCATATAAATAACACCGTCAAGGCAGTATATCTCAAGATTCGCACAATCCGCCACCTATGACCCCTGCTAGACCCGGATGAATTCAGTACAGTCTACCAGGCACTAATCATTCCCCATTTTGATTATGCCAATATCATCCTACAGGGACTACCAAAAAACTTGCTGATCCCACGACAACTAGCCATGAATGCCGCAGCCAGAATTCTACACGGTGCATCCAGGAGAGACCACATAACACCAATCCTGAAGCACCTTCACTGGCTGCCAGTCCAGTGTAGAATCACCTTTAAGACCCTGCTGATGACATTCAAAGCCATTAATAGAATCACCTCCGCCTCCATTACTGACCTCATCACCCCCACTCCCACAAACAGAGCAAGAAGATCAGTCACAGTAAACACCCTGAATATTCCCAGCAAGATCACAAAATGCTCGCAGTCAACAAAAAAGAGAGCTTTCGAGTTCTACGCCCCCTCATACTGGAATGCACTCCCACCTAACATCCGGTCCATTACAGACCTCACAGCTTTCGGAAAGGCCCTGAAACATCACCTTTTCATGCAACACTATGGCACCACACAACGACCACTCGTCCCCAGTAAACTAAACAACAACCCCACGCAACCCACTATACATGACACTGGCACAACAAGTTAGCTCCACCAGAACCTGAATAGGACCATGCACATAGTAACTAAGATTGTTTATAGTAACCAAGAATGTAAATACCTAGTCTAGAACCTGTATATAGTTTACCCAGTTCAACCCAAGTTTACCAACCCTGTTCTCTGTAAGTCCAGTGCGGGCCTCTATGACTGGACAAAGTTGTTGTTTCCTGTAAACCGAGCTGAATTTGAAAAGCGCGGTATAGAAAAGACTTTAAATAAATAAATAACATTGGACTTCACAGCACAACATTCAACTGGTTCCAGTCCTATCTCACTGACAGACAACAAAAGGTCAAAGTTGGTTCAAACACCTCCACTCTCCTGCCTGCCCGTCCAACTTACAACCAGTTTGCAGCATTTTCAAGCAGCACAAAATTAACTATGCCATTTATGCAGATGACATGGTCTATTCCCCTATCCATCTCAACATGCCAGACTATACGGCTATCACTAAATGCCTGCAGGAGATGAGCAACTGTCTGGCTTCCAACAACCTCCAAATCAACTTCAAAAAATCTGAGGTGCTATTCATAACATGGGACTCTTCCTTTACCCCCCATCAGTCTCCATCACGGACACTCTAATCCCAGTAAAAGAGGAAGTATGCTACCTTGGTATCACCCTTGATCACTTTCTAAACTTACAAGCCCACATCAACAGAACTTCCAGGAACGCATTCCAAAAGCTCATTATTATCCAAAGACTAAAACCCCTCCTCAGTCTGGCTCACTTCTGCACGGTCTGTCAAGCAGTTATAATCCCCATGCTGGACTATTGTAACTCCCTTTTTCAAGGTCTTCCAACTGAAACTACTCATCTCTTGCAACTAGCCCAGAAAACAGAGTTACTTACCTGTAAGTTCATGACTTGGTTAGGAGTGGCCAGGCAGGAGGTATCAGCCTAGACCAAAGACTGCTAGGCGATGCGTCTGTAGTATGTAGTCTTTGTAGGTGTCCTGTCAATGATCCTTCGGCAGGCTGTCGATGGATCCATTGTCACAGCTAGTCCTGAGCATGCCTCTGCGTGTGCTCATGACCGTTCCTGTTGATGGTGGAGCATAAAGAATTTCTAGAGGTGGAGTCCGCTGGGACCGGTTGGCCAGGTTTATTAAGGTCACATGCAAAGAAGAGTTTGATCCCTTGTTGTTGATGTGGTGCTCCGTGTATGTCCTAGGCATGAAGGGTCGCATGCGAAGAAGAGTTGGGTCCCTTGCTGTTCCTGGGCATGTAGGGGTGTGATGATGCCCAGAGCGTGCGGTGCGTCTGGGGCCGTGATGGCATTACGTGTGTGGTAGGTACGCCATGGATCGCTATGCAATATGCCATTGGACTGGCAGTTTTGCCTGCAAGTGGCCGCAAGGCTGCTGGGTGCAGTCACCGGGGGCCGCGACCGGCCTGCCTGGTTCCAGATGCTTGTGTAGGCCTGCAGGATTGATTTCATTCATATCAGATTAGGAGACAACAAGTCAGTTCAGAATTGGCAGTTGCCAACCATGTAAGCCTCTCGAGTTACTCCTTGTCCACCCGCACTTGGTGGGAGGAAGAAGATATCCAGGAGTCCTAGGGCCATACGTTTAGGGAGAAAATGCACCGGTTAAGGGACTTGAACCTGTGATCTTCTGCTCTTGAACACACTGTGTGTGTGTACTGCACCACACAGTGGCCATCTGATGACCCGGCTCTGACCGTTTTTAAACAGTTGCCCTTCCTGCTCACCACGAGGTGTGCAGGTCGCTTTGTGTTCAGACCCACCGATGGGAGAAGGAAGCTGATGGCCAAAGATTGTGAGCTGCTACCTGCAGGTAGTCTGGCAGTCAAGTCGGGAATAGCCCGCCTGGAAGGATGGGAAGGATGATTTTGAGTTCTTCTAGTAGAGAAGCGGGAACCTGTTCCCTTCTGTGCAGGTGCGGGACTACAGCCACCTGCTATGTGCTTGTCTGGCCCCAGAGAGCAGAGTCATAGGGGTGCACTGGCCGTGTGCTCGCATCCCCATGAATATGCGGCCTTTGTAACAATGTGTCTGCCCTTGTGACCTTTGTACAATGCTGATCTGCTAGTGGCCTCGACTTCTGCACCTTGCACTCATGCTCACAGGACCTGCGTTTATTGCCGTAGGACTCTGTCACCTTGCACAAGGGCCACATCAACCTGGGTTTGGCCTTGTCTGCACTTATAGATATCTTGTTTCTCGAGGCAAGTGATCAGCAAGTGCCGCTGGGGGTACAGGACCCCCCACGGCCAGGTGGAAGCCACTGCCCTTTTTTGGAGAAGGGCAGGCTGTGGGCAGGGTCTGTTTCCATTGAACATCAGCGCAGGCCATTGACCCGAGCCCTGAAGGGGGCAGAGGGTTTCCGCACATGGCTTCTGCAGCCTCCCCAATTCATGAAGCAGTTGTTTTCCTACCAGGAGGTGGCGCCATACTGAGAAGTCAGTAAGGGAGGCTTGGACTGACTTGCTGTTGTCTGATGGCAGAGGGTAGCCCGCTTTTGCCTTGGCCATGTCCGCCGTCCTTGGAGGGCAGTGTTGCTGTTAGCACAGGAACCTGGTGGTAAGAGTGCCCTGCTTGTGTCTGCTTGCTGTGATTTCTGTTTGGGGCGTTCGAGAGCCCTAGCCGGAGTGATGTGGCGCTACTGAACCAGCCGCCTTTGGGTTAGAAGGTAGGCAACTTGAGAGAGAGCTTGTATGCCTCGTCAGGAAATTGAGTCCTCGGTAGGAGTTGTAGGCATATGCTCAACCTGAACCAGGCGTTTGTTACCGTGGGTCACGTTGGATAGCGCTGCGACTGTCCTCAGCAGTGAGATTGGCAGATGCTTTGCATGACAACTTTTTCTAGTAATGGCTCTGCCTGAAGCCGGAGCATGGCGCTAAGGGCCACTGAAGGATGCCTGGAGGTGTGAGAGGGACTCGAAGCCCATGTGCAGGGAGAATGCTCTAGCACAAGATTGGCACAGATTCCCTTTAGGACCAATGTTATGTGGGACTTGGAGCCCATGTGCAGGGAAAATGCTCTAGTACAAGATACTGCCTCCGGCACAGATTCCCTTTAGGACCAATGTTATGTGGGACTTAGAGCCCATGTGCAGGGAAAAAGCTCTAGTAGAAGATACTGCCTCCGGCGCAGATTCCCTTTAGGACCAATGTTATTGGCGGTTGGCCTTGGCAGTATAGGATGGCCCAACAGAACCGCCCAATTTGCGGATTGGTGACCTTCTCCTTGGACGAAGTCAGTTGCCTTACCCCCGGGAGCAGAGGCAGGTTTCATATGCCATCTGATGTAGGTGGAAGGGCGGACTCGAGCCTCACGGTCGATGCTGTGAGGAAGAAAATTAGGAGCAGGGGAGGATCTTGTATCGTAGCTCGGGAAGCTCATGTACTAACCGTGGACTATGAGCATTTTCCTCTGTATGTGGTGCCATCTGATTGATGCAGGCCTTGTTTATCAGGAAACCATTGAAGCAAGGGATTGGGTTGGCAGTAACCAGCTGAGCTGGGACTTGAACCTGTGAACTTCTGCTTCTGAACACGCTGGCTGTGAGTATTACACCACCGTGTTGCCACCGAGATGAGGATTGTCTTCTGCATGTTCGCTGTATGGCAATGTGTGGTGTTAGGTCCTGAGGTTTTTCCTCTGTGGCCGAGGAGTTGTGACTGACATTTTCAACATTTCCAGATGTGGTTGGGAAGGTACTGCCTCAGCCAGCCTTCTTCATTGGGCACAGTGGGGGATTGAACCCATGGCCCCTGGACCAGCAGTCAGTGTTTCAACCATTGTACTAAGCCTGAGAATTGCTGGTCATGGCCTGCAGTCATTCGAGCCTCTTGATGTTCTTGGATGTGCAACTGGAGGTGGACTGGAAAGCATTTATTTGGGAGAAGTGCATCTCACCGTAGTTGGTTAGATTGCCCAGGATTTTCCTGGGGCCCACAGCCAGGCAACACGTTGGGCAGGCAGGCCGCAAGCACTGCTGTCCTGTACGGGACCTGTGTGTCCAAGGGGAAGACGGCAACTCAACATCCCTGGCGGGAGGCTCCCTAGTGGACTGTTCCCTTAACACTCCGGGCAGGCAACCCGGAGTGGCCTGTGCAGTCTGATAGGGCAGACGTAGTGCCTTCGCATCCCTTTGGAGCAACGGTGAAGCGTGAGGGAGGCTCACGCAGGTTGGCAGGGGACCTGCTTGTCCCTGGAGAGAGCAGCCCCCCATGGATAAGTGGGTACTATCCAAGCCCACTGACGCTTCATACTAACTGAGATGACCCAACAGAACCGTGCAGGCATCAAGATGTTGAGATATAGTGCTCCGGGTTTGGTATTATTATTTATCAGGCCCACTTGGGAATTGAACTCATAAACCCTGCACCATCAGTCAGTATTAGCCATTGTACTACCCTCTTGTTCAGAGTGGAGAGCGACGGAGCAGAGGGCAACGTCTGCCCACATGGCAGGCTGCCTGTAGCGAGGTCGGTGCACGAACCAGTGTTAGCGCAGGGCAGGCGATAGATCCGGCGGCAAGGGGCTAATGCTGTTTAAAAACAGAGGAGGCGATTGTTTGGGCTCACAGCAGTTGGCAGCGAACACCTTCCCTGCTCCAGGCCGACGTGCATCTGCTCTGGGGGGGTAGGTTCACAAGCGCGACCGCTCTGGAGCGCTGAACACCACGCACTATTTCTGCTGGGAGCCTGAAGAGGGCTGAGACCGCACCGCCGTGAGAGCCAGGATGGGGCCCGGCGGCTTCTCCGGAGCCAGCAGCTTCTCTCTTGCGATGTGCCAGGCAAAGACTTGGATACCAAACCAGTATTCGAATTATTAGGGCACCCCTCTACTCCTTCCCTTGGACGCTTGACGGAAGCGCTGACAGAGAGCCGGTCGGCAGGAGCAGAGAATCGGCGCCGTGAAATAGAGATAACAGTGGCGCCGTAAGACTCCGGTTTGATGATCATCCAGGGAGGCCACTCAGCGCCGAGGCCGGAGTTGCTCTTCCTGGCTCGTGACGGTCTGCCTCTGGAGCCCCAGGCGATGCAGGCCGGTACGACGATGCTTCGGCGCTGAAGGGTATCTTGGCGCCGAGGCAGGGAATGCAGAGCAGCAAGAGGGCTGGTGGCCAGGCCGGCTCCTCCTACCCGAGAGCGATTGGATCGGTGCTGCCAATAGCGCCGAAGCCCGAACTGTGACGTCATAGCAAGATGGCCGCCGCCATGGAGCCATGAGGTCGGCGCTGAGCAGAAGCAGAATCATCGTGAGAGAAGGGGGCTGAGAGCGGAGCCCGGAGGGTGCGCTCAGAGCCGCCGGGAGGGTCGGCAGAGTCGCGCGGTGTTGCTTCCGTTGCCGACCACACCTCCAGATCTGGGCGGCGCACGCTGGACAAGATGGCTGCCCCCATGGTCAGCACGTGTAAGGACGGAGGAGAGTAAGGCAGGCCGGGGACGGAGGCCTTTAGGCACGTCCATGATAGCCACAAGCAACCAACTTAGTGGGGGCTTCTCCACAGGTTGCCGGATTGACGGAGGGCAGAAGAAGGCTTGCCGGGGACGGAGGTCTTCTTTAGACACGTCCCGGGTTGCTATGAAGCTACAGCCTGGCCGTGATATTCTTTAACCCCTTTCTCCGTTAATCGTCCGCTTCTGCTGGATTCCTTTCCTTCTTGGCACGGAGCGGAGAGAAGAGGTAAGGCTGGCTAGCCGGGGATGGAGGCCTAGGTAGGCACATCCTGGACTGCCGCACAGGCAATTGTAACCTGGGCGCTTCCTCTTCCAGCCCGTTCCCTGGGCTTCCTTGCATCTCAGGAGCTCGGAGGATTAGCGGCACATGCCGTGGAGAGGAAGCTGAGCACATGTCGATTAGGAGATGTGCCCTTTTCAGAGATTGAATCAGAAAGAGAGAAGAAAACATATGAAAGGGTTAGATACATTTTCTTAATTCAATGTATAGATGTTGTTAAGAGAATTTCTTGTTAGATTTGGTGGAGAGTAGAAAAATCCGTCTTGCTGGCAAGGCGGAAGAACTGAAACTGGCTAGCTAGAGGCGGGCCAGGGGGCAGGGCCAGTTGGCCCATGCTCAGAAGGCCAAAAGCCCTTCTGAGCTATGGAGAGTACTTCCGTCTCGGCGCCGTCGGATGACGTCACCAAGTGTGGCTGACTCATCCTGCTTGTCCTAGGAGAACAAGGCTGCCCACATCATCACAGAATTCGCCAAACACTGCTCTTATATCAGCTTCACTGGCTACCAATTACCTCATGTGCCAGATACAAAACTGCCTTGACTATCTTCAAGATAAGAAACAACACATCATCCGGAATTCTACAGGAAATGATATGCACAAAACTAAACAGCAGACCTAAGAGACAGAGCACCAGAGACACCATTTCAACTCCTAGTTCTTACACCAACAAAGAGGGCTCTTTCGTTAGCGGCACTCACCATCTGGAATTCCCTCCTAGAGAAGGTAAGGATAACAAAGGACTTAAAGGACTTCAGAAAACATCTCAAAACCTTCCTTTTCACCAATCACTTCAGAGACAATACCTAGTTGTTCCCCCTTATCTCACATGCCTAAAACAATATCTAACTCTTGTACATATGTTTTGCCTCTTTGCAAACCTTGCATATCACCCTTTCCTAAGTTTACACATTGAGTTCTCTGTAAGGTTTATTTAACATAAACTGCTTTGATTGTAGGAGAAGGCGGTATAAAAAACTTGTTGACTAAATAAATAAAATAAATTGTCCCCTCATTGCAGAACTTGCTTTCAATTGAAAGAGGCTCTCCTCCTGAGCATTTATACCACAGAGATATTTAAACATCTCTGCCATATCTCCTCTCTCACATCTTTCCTCCAAAGTATTACTACTGCTACTTGTCGATACCTTGTCATTTCTTGGTTTTAAGGGCTCTGTACTGTCCTGGTTCTCTTCTTATCTCTCCGATTGATCTGTCAGTGTTTGTTCTGGTGGATCCTCCTCTGCTGCTATCCCGCTCTCACTTGCGGTACCCCAAGGATCTGTTTTGGACACACTCCTTTTCTCTCTCTATACCCAGTCCCTTGGTGCACTCATCTCTTCCCAAGTCTTTCAGTACCATCTTTACACTTATGACTCCCAGATCTACCTCTCTACAGCTGAATTCTCTCCGGCAATCCAGGCCCGGATCTCTGCCTGCCTTTCTGACATTGCTGCTTGGATGTCTCACCGCCACTTGAAATTGTTTCATATTTTCCCTCTAACCCTCGTCTCCCCTATCTCTATTCTCAGTCTTAGGATAATAAAACACTTGTCATCTGCCATCTAGAGTACTGTAACCTGCTCCTTGCTGGTCTCCCTCCGAATCATCTCTCTCCCCTTCAATCTCTTCAACACTCTGCTGCGTGGCTAATCTTCCGCCAGTCTCGTCTTGCTCATATTACCCCTCTTTTCAAGTCACTTCATTGCCAAACTACTACTCCTGCTGACCTATAATTTATTTATTTATTTAACTGTATTTATATCCCGCTTTTCACCGGGTCAAAGCGGTGCATTCACTCTGCAGCTCCTCACTACCTCTCCTCTCTTTTTCTCTCCCTACACCCCCCCTACCCCCCTCGGGAACTCGGCTCTTCTTGCAAACCTCTTCTATCTGTGCCCTTCTCTTCAATTGCTAACTCCAGACTTCACTCCTTTCGCCTTGCTACTCCTTATGCCTGGAATAAACTACCTGAGTTTTTATGTAAGATGCCTTCACTGGCCCTTCTCAAACTGAGGCTCAAAACTCACCTCTTCGATGCCACTTTTGTAGGTTGAGTTGCCTGATCTCTTTTGTGTTTCCTTACCATTCCCCCCCCCCCCCTCCCTAGCTGTATCCCGTGTCTACAGTTACTGTGTTATCTGTTTTGACTAGATTTTAAGCTCTGACGAGCAGGGTCTGTCTTTTATATATGTGTCTGTGCAGCATTGCGTATGTCTTGTAGCGCTATAAAAAATGTTCAGTAGTAGTGGATGAGGTTCTCAGTAGTTTGTGTAGAAAAGAAGGGACAAATGTTTCTGATGTTGTTATAGAGAAAGAAGCGACAGGTTTTAGCCATGCTGCAGAGAAAGAGAGAGCAGAGTCAAAGATGCTATGGAAGGGCAGAAGGGAGAGGCCGTATGGTCTTTATCTGCTGTCATATATCTTTGTTTACATATAGAAGGTCCCTTGAACATTAGCCAGTAATTTGTAATTATTTAATTTTAATGCAAATTGCTTTGCTCTTTTGTATGAAAGATGGGACATCAAGAGATCATGAAATCAAATGAAATCATGTAAGAGATTAACTTTCTTCCTCTGTCACATTAATCACAGCTGATTGGTAAGAAATGTGGGATAATCTTAGAGCAGGGATTTTGGCATCAGTAGACGCAGAAATACCTCTGTGATCCCAACATGTGATTAGTGCCTTCTTTTTATGTCCAGCAGGTGACGGAGTCACACAGGAAAAAAAGAGAAGGGAGAAGAGAGAAGAACGGGGAAACTCTTTCACACACGAGGTGAACCCAGCACTCCACCTAAACTCTCACACGCAAGAGAGACATTTTCTACATACTGAGTGTGAGAGCGGTTTCAATCATAGTGATTGCATAAGAAACCACCTGGAAACCCATACAGCAGAGAGCACTACCCCAACAGAGAGGCCTTCTACATCTTTTAAAAGCCCTGAATGTGGAAGACATTTCGCTCTTAAGAATTCCGTAACAATGCATCAGAAAATCCACAGGGCTGAGAAAAGATTTCACTGTACGGAAAGTGAGAAATCTTTCCTCAGAAACTCACTACTTGTGATTCATCATAAAACCCACACAGGGGAGAAACCTTTTAGTTGTACTGATTGTGGGAAATGTTTCATCACAAAAGCACATCTAATGCGGCATCATAGAACCCACACGGGGGAGAAACCTTTTAGTTGTACTGATTGTGGGAAATGTTTTCTCAAAAAAGCACAGCTAGTGCTGCATCATAGAACACACACAGGCGAGAAACCTTTTAGTTGTACTGACTGTGGGAAATGTTTCCTCACAAACTCAGATCTACAGAAGCATCATAGAACCCACACGGGGGAGAAATCTTTTAGTTGTACTGACTGTGGGAAATGTTTTCTCAAAAAAGCATATCTAGTACGGCATCATAGAACCCACACAGGCGAGAAACCTTTTAGTTGTACTGATTGTGGGAAATGTTTCATCACGAAAGCATATCTAGTACGGCATCATAGAACCCACACAGGAGAGAAACCTTTTAGTTGTACTGAATGTGGGAAACGTTTCTTCACAAAAGCAAAACTAGTGCTGCATCATAGAACACATACAGGCGAGAAACCTTTTAGTTGTATTGAGTGTGGGAAATGTTACATCACAAACTCAGATCTACAGAAGCATCATAGAACCCACACGGGGGAGAAACCTTTTAGTTGTACTGAATGTGGGAAACATTTCTTCACAAAAACACAACTAGTGCTGCATCAAAGAACACACACAGGCGAGAAACCTTTTAGTTGTACTGATTGTGGGAAATGTTTCACCACGAAAGCACATCTAGTGTGGCATCATAGAACCCACACGGGGGAGAAACCTTTTAGTTGTACTGAATGTGGGAAACATTTTTTAACAAAAGCAAAGCTAGTGCTGCATCATAGAACACACACAGGCGAGAAACCTTTTAGTTGTACTGATTGTGGGAAATGTTTCATCAGAAAAGCACAACTAGTGACGCATCATAGAACCCACAAAGGGGAGAAACCTTTTAGTTGTACTGACTGTGGTAAATGTTTCCTCACGAAAGCACAACTAGTGACGCATTATAGAACCCACACAGGGGAAAAACCTTTTAGTTGTACTGAATGTGGGAAACGTTTCTTCACAAAATCAAAACTAGTGCTGCATCATGGAACACACACAGGCGAGAAACCTTTTAGTTGTACTGAGTGTGGGAAATGTTTCTTCACAAACTCAGATCTACAGAAGCATCATAGAACCCACACGGGGGAGAAACCTTTTAGTTGTACTGACTGTGGGAAATGTTTTCTCAAAAAAGCACAGCTAGAGGTGCATCATAGAACACACACAGGCGAGAAACCTTTTAGTTGTACTGATTGTGGGAAACGTTTCATTACGAAAGCACATCTAGAGTGGCATCATAGAACTCAGACAGGGGAGAAACCGTTTAGTTGTACTGAATGTGGGAAACATTTCTTCACAAAAACACAACTAGTGCTGCATCATAGAAAACACACAGGCGAGAAACCTTTTAGTTGTACTGAGTGTGGGAAATGTTTCTTCACAAACTCAGATCTACAGAAGCATCATAGAACCCACACGGGGGAGAAACCTTTTAGTTGTATTGATTGTGGGAAATGTTTCATCACAAAAGCAAATCTAATGCGGCATCATAGAACACACACAGGCGAGAAACCTTTTAGTTGTACTGATTGTGGGAAATGTTTCATCAGAAAAGCACAACTAGTGACGCATCATAGAACCCACACAGGGGAGAAACCGTTTAGTTGTACTGACTGTGGTAAATGTTTCCTCCAGAAAGAACAACTAGTGACGCATCATAGAACCCACACAGGGGAAAAACCTTTTAGTTGTACTGACTGTGGGAATTGTTTCCTCACGAAAGCACAACTAGTACGGCATCATAGAACCCACACGGGGGCGAAAACCTTTAGTTGTACTGACTGTGGGAAATGTTTCTTCACGAAAGCACAACTAGTGCGGCATCATAGAACCCACACAGGGGAAAAACATTTTAGTTGTACTGACTGTGGGAAATGTTTCCTCTCGAAAGCACAACTAGTGCGGCATCATAGAACTCACACAGGGGAAAAACCTTTTAGTTGTACTGACTGTGGGAAATGTTTCATCACGAAAACACATCTAGTGCGGCATCATCGAACGCACACAAGGGAGAAACCTTTTAGTTGTACCGATTGTGGGAAATGTTTCATCACAAAAGCAAAACTAGTGCTGCATCAGAGAACACACACAGGCGAGAAACCTTTTAGTTGTACTGAGTGTGGGAAATGTTTTATTAGAAAAGCACAACTAGTGCTACATCATAGAACACACACAGGCGAGAAACCTTTTAGTTGTACTGAGTGTGGGAAATGTTTCATCACAAACTCAGATCTACAGAAGCATCATAGAACGCACACAGGGGAGAAACCTTTTAGTTGTACCGATTGTGGGAAATGTTTCATCACAAAAGCAAAACTAGTGCTGCATCAGAGAACACACACAGGCGAGAAACCTTTTAGTTGTACAGAGTGTGGGAAATGTTTTATTAGAAAAGCACAACTAGTGCTGCATCATAGAACACACACAGGTGAGAAACCTTTTAGTTGTACTGAGTGTGGGAAATGTTTCATCACAAACTCAGATCTACAGAAGCATCATAGAACCCACACGGGGGAGAAACCTTTTAGTTGTACTGACTGTGGGAAATGTTTCCTCACGAAAGCATATCTAGTGCGGCATCATAGAACCCACAAGGGGGAAAACATTTAGTTGTACTGACTGTGGGAAATGTTTCCTCACGAAAGCATATCTAGTACGGCATCATAGAACCCACATGGAGGAGAAAACGTTTAGTTGTACTGACTGTGGGAAATGTTTCCTCATGAAAGCACAACTAGTGCTGCATCACAGAACCCAGACAGGGAAAAAACCTTTTAGTTGTACTGATTGTGGGAAATGTTTCCTCAGGAAAGTACAACTAGTGCTGCACCATAGAACCCACACAGGTGAAAAACCTTTTAGTTGTACTGAGTGTGGGAAATGTTTTATTACAAAAGCACAACTAGTGCTGCATTATAGAACACACACAGGCGAGAAACCTTTTAGTTGTACTGATTGTGGGAAATGTTTCATCACAAAATCACATCTAGTGCGACATTATAGAACCCACACGAGGGGAGAAACCTTTCCTTGAACTGATTGTGGAAAATGTTTCCTCATAAAAACACATCTAGTGCGGCATCATAGAATCCACATCAGGGAGAAACCTTTTTGTTGTACTGAATGTAGGAAATATTTTGTCACAAAATCACAATTAGTGCTGTATCAGAGAACCCAGATAGGGAAGAAACCATATAGTTGTATTGAATGTGGGATATGTTTCCACTGGAACTCAGAGCTAGTGATGCATCGTAAAACCCACAATGGAGTGTGGGAGATATTTCTGCACAAAATGAAGACTAGTGAGGCATCATGGAACTCACACTGGGGAGAATAAACTGACTTTCTGGTAGTCTTGAATAATATATAGATATTAGTGTTACTCTGTAGTATAAAATAGAAGTGTATGGTGTATCATACTTGGACTCGTGGCTAAAGAGGTCTCAGAACCCATAGGCTGCCATTGCTTTCAAGAAACTGCAATGGACTAATGCCTAAATGCACATCAATGACCTCACTCTTAAACTCATAGCCACAAACAATTTTTTATACGAAAATTTTGTATGCATCAATATATAGTATTGTTTCCATTGGCAAGCTTTATATTTATATACTGAACCAGTGAACCAGTGCTTATCTGTATAGTAGATTCCCGACGCTTGTCCACGCGCTATGTAATGCGTTTCACCATTTTGGTTTCATCAGGGGAGTATTGCGAATCTGCACTGTAAGTAAAAAGGACTTCTTTCAAGATACACACTTCATAATACTGTGAATTATTATATATTCTTGATCAGATTCCAAAACCCTCCTACCTCTAGTTTCACTGAAATGATTCCGTTCGGCGCTATCTGGTGCTTGCTGTTGAACTGACTAGGACGCCGCGCATGCGGGTTGTTTAAACTCTAAAACGTGATCACCTGCACCTGAAATGCTGTAGTTGTCATTAAATAGACATAAAATAATGGCCATTAGTTGCTTCCCTTATAAACATGCTTCCCATTCTATTCGGGAATTCAATCCCCGTGGTATAGTAGAACCTAATGTATATATCCATCGTTGTTCCCGATAAATCAGAGTTTGATCCAGTGTTCTGCCGCGAGATGGAAAAAATACTCGTTCAATAGCAAAGCAGCGTAACTCAGCAAAGACGTGTTGGAACTGTAGACAGTGGTCTACAATCGGGGCTTCTCTTCTCTGACATTTGAGCTTGCTCTTATGCTCATTAATCCTCACTCGAAGAGCTCTGATGGTTTTTCCCACGTACAATAAATCACAAGGGCAGCGGATCCCATAAATGACGTATGTAGACTGATAGGTGGTATTATGCCGTAATTTGTAGCTGGTGCCATGATATTTAAATTCAGTTAATTCTAAAGTGACGGAACATATATTGCAATTACCGCATCGCTTGTGGCCACCCTGATCAGTGGATCGTATAGCTGAAGGGGGGCACAGAATTGCTGGACTAAGTAATTCTTTAAAGTTCCTTTGCCGCGGGAGGCAGAGCCAGCTCGGACACAGCATGGCGGCGTAAGATTTGTTCTCCCGGGCCCCCGACACTTAATCCTGTTTTTTCCCCGACTATTGCTTACCGCTGAGAGGTGATTCTGTGTGGCAGGAGGTTTGGACGATAGCTGGGAGCAAACAAACTCGCCTGGACTTTAATCCCCCCGCGACAACGGGGTCTAAAAGAACTAAGACAGACCCGCTTTCGCCGAACAAAACAGCGTCACAATCGACGGCCGCGGAGGGGATGCAAGAATTATTGCAGGAAGTGAGGGCCATACACAGTCGTGTGGATGCCAATGGGGACTCGCTCATGGAGCTTCAAGCAGACCTGAAGGAACTCAGCACACAAATGCAATCCCTCACTATCAGGGTGGACAAGGTAGAACTAGCAGTGGCTGGCCATCAGGAACAACTCCAGAAATTTTCTCCGGCCTTGCGCAAGATTTGTCGGCTCGAGGAGAGCCTGGAAGATATGGGCAACCGGGCTAGGCGAAATAACATCCGGATCGTTGGCCTAAAGGAAGGTGCGGAAGGCAGCGACCCGATACGATTTCTGGAGACTTTTATCCCCAAGCTGTTAAATATTGAATTTGCTCGCCCGTTGGAAGTGGAGAGGGCGCATCGCATTCCGACTTCCCCTAACCCACACGGCAAATCTCCGCGGCCTTTCATCTTTTGCCTGCTAAGATATCAGCAGGTCTCTCAGATTTTCGCTGCAGCCAGGGCGAGGCAGCCTTTACAACATGAGGGGCAACGTGTTTTCTTCTATGCCGATTTTTGTCAACGTACGGTGGAGAAACGGAAGCAATTTCTGGCGATGCGGCCCAGACTACAGCGCCTTCAAGCGAGATACGGCCTCTTCAGTCCTGCGAGGTTCAAGGTCACTTTGAACAACGCCACTAAGTCATTTGAGGATCCTATGGCCTTACAACATTTTGTTGAGGAACAGGAGGCTTTACAGATTCAACAAAACTGATGGCCCTGTGGGTGGAGTTTTCATTGAAGCCTGAAGTGCTTAGGGAGACTGCTTGGTACCCCAGAGGCTGGGTCCCTTCCCTTTCCTTTTTCTCCCCTCATTGAGTGGCCCTCTGGCACCTCCGGTGCGTTTGCTCATGGTGAGGGGGTCTAGGTGGGCAGTGCACTTTGAAGCCTACCACCAGTCTACTGAGAGCGGGGTTCCCCCCTGCCTGGTGGGTATACTGTCCATCGGCGAATTGTATCCCAGGTGGCAGCTTTCTAATGTCCCTGTCATTTTATATGTTTAATAAATAGGATGCGGGACTCTAAGCTATTGCACCTCCTTTTGGACCCCTTTAAGGGTTACATTTATGTTGTCCCTTGTTCCCATTTGTTAAGATCCTATATATTTACCTGCTGATTCTTGTTGCTGAGGGTATACTGGTAGCAGGGCCCTTGGAAAGGGCCTTGAGGGATGTTAGTGGGACGACAAGAATGATGATGTTGGTGACTTTCAGTGATGACAATTAGTTTTGTTAAGATGGGGGTGGGTAGTGGGTTAAGGGGGGTCGGGGCTGCCCTATGCGGTAATAGTGGTCCAGCTGTCTGACCCAATTAGATGGTTTTTATTTTTGTTTAAATTTTGTTGGGTGGGGGGGGGGCGGAGCCTGCAAGGAAACGAGATGGCTGCTTAGTTCTTAAGCTCCTGCATCCACTGGATTGAATCCTGAAATAAAGTGCTAACCTCCCCAGCTACAATACCTAATCTGCCTGGTCTGGTTGTGGGAAGCTCCGGTGCTATGGCAGGGGGGAAGCCCACCAAGTTGGACTTTGCTGCGGCAGTAAATTCAGGGACGAAGAGAGCAAAGTCCGACCCTTTATCACCCCAAAAGATGGCGGCTCCTCGGGAAGCTGGTGATAATCTGAAAGAACTGCTTGCAGAAATTCGAGCGGTAAAGGACTTAGTGCTAGCGAACGGAGATGCGTTGGGTCGAGTGCAGTCGGAACTCGGAGATATGAATCAGCGCTTCCATGCCCTATCGGACCGCCTGGATAAAGCAGAAACTGCAATCGAGGCACACAAAGAGCGGCTGAGGCCCTTGCCTAACCTCTGCAAGCGCATGGACCGCCTTGAGTTACAAGTTGAGGACCTAAGTAACCGCAATCGACGAAACAATATCCGCATGGTGGGCCTTCCTGAGGGGGCAGAGGGCCCGGATATCTCAGCGTTTCTGGTGAAACTCCTTCCCCCACTGCTTAAAGTTCAACTCGCCGGTCAGCTAGACATCGAACGTGCGCATAGAGTACCGTCGCAAAGGCCGGTGAATGGGACGTACCCGCGCCCGATTATCTTCTGCCTGCTTCGCCACCAACACGTTCTGCTACTACTTTCTGCGGCCAGGAGACAAGCAGTCTGGGAATATGAAGGCAGCAAGATCTCCTTCTTTCCGGATGTGTGCAAGATCACGGCTGATAAGCGCCGGCAGTTCCTGGCCCTTAGACCCCGGTTCCAGCGCATACAGGCCCGGTTCGGCCTTTTCTACCCTGCCCGGCTGAAGGTTACTTACAATAACAACACTAGAGCGTTTGAGGATCCGGCTGCAGCACTTCAATTTCTCGAAGAGCAGGAAGCCCTGCAAATGCAGTGACTTGATGGACTTTCCTGTATGGTGGGTCTTTGTTTCTAACAGTCTTCCCCTCCTTTTCTCTGTATACGTTAGGGGACCCTCCCTTCTGTAGAATTGTTAAGCACTAGCTTTCTTTTACGGCTTGCCCTGTACACCAAACATGGGGAAAGAGCAGTAGGTATGTTTAATGGCTGCTGTTTCTGCCTGCTGTGCCCCCCTGTTTACTCCTTTTTCGCCTCCTGCTTTATGGGGAGATGGAGGGAGGGAGGAGAAGGGTGCCATGGAAGGCTTGCGGTTGTATAATAATGCTGGGGATGCTATAGTACTATTTCAAGTTCTTTCTGTCATGATAAACTCTTTAAGTTCTTTCTGTTGGTTTGTTTTGGCTGTGCACTTTGTTTATACTAAAGAATGGTCTAATAGGTGGGTTGCAGGATTGCCTCTTGTGCCCCTATGCTGGCTCACCCTGTTGGTGGTCTTTATATTGTAATGCCTTGGGTAACACCTCACAGTCCTCAGATATTAATTTGTAAGATATCGGCCTGTCTATTTGAAGCGATCCAGGGCTCTAGGGCCCTCCAGTATGTCATACCACATGTCCTCTCTTAAAGTCCTGTCCCTGAATGTGAAGGGCATCAAACTCCCGGCTAAGCGCAAAAAGATCCTTGCTTATTGCCACAAACAAGGAGCTGACTTAGTGATGTTGCAGGAAACGCACTTGTCTGCTGCTGAAACGATGAAGCTGGGCTCTGGCAAATACATCCTGGTGGCTCAGTCCCCTGCTATCGGGAAAAAGAATGGGGTAGCGATTTTACTTCGTAAAACTATAAAAGCTCAAGTCCAGATGCTCCGTGCTGACACTGAGGGGAGGTGGGCCAGTGCCCGCATTACTGTAGATCAGCAACAACTTACGTTCCTGAATGTCTATGCACCCAACTGTGACAATCCTGTTTTTTTCCATGGGCTAGCAGAGGTGCTCGCGGAATACCCCTCTTCCTCCATTGTGATGGGGGGCGACTTCAACCTGGTTCTTGATCCATTGATTGATTGTCAGCCCTGCAGGAGACCCAGGAGGAACAGAGCGCTTGAAGTCTTGGAGTCTCTTATGGAAGAAAAAGGCCTCGTTGACATATGGAGAATCTTGCACCCCTCAGAGAAGGATTTTACTTTTTACTCCTTTCCACATTCGTCTCACTCTCGGATTGATTTTTTTCTCGTGTCTCGCTCCCTGGTCTCTGGTATCCCTAGTGCGGAGATTCTTAGCTCTCATGTTTCTGATCACGCCGCCATAAGGCTCATACTGGACATCTCAAATTCGCCACCACCCTCGGGAGGTTGGTTTTTTCCACGCTACCTTTTGGCAGATGAACCCTTCAAGCAATTTATCCGGCAAGAAATACAGGTCTTTTTTGAGTTTAATCGGCCAGAGGATACATCTGTTTGGGCATGGTGGGGTGCCTTCAAAGCCTCCATTAGAGCGAAGGTCACCAGCTTTAACATTGCTTTTAAACGGAAAGCGAAGGAAAAGTTGCGGGCCCTGGATTCTCAGATTAGGGCTGGAGAACGCCTTCTACTCCGGCAACCCAACCCCCTGGCTCTTTCCAGATTGCAAAATCTTAGATTCCAATACAATGCCGTGTTAAGCAAAGAAGTGGAGCAATACTCGTTTGACCAGGCGGCGCGTTACTACACGGAGCTAAACAAGTCAGGTAAACTTCTAGCAGCCTCCCTGAAGCCTAAGCGTGAAAAATCGCATGTGGTAGCCCTGTCCGACGGAAAGAATGGTCAGAAGTCTGGAAATTTGGAGATCCTTGACATCTTTAGAAGATTCTACAGCTCCTTGTACACTTCTGAGGTGGAGAGTGACGCGACCACTATGCGGGACTGGTTGCGAACGATAGCACATCCAACGTTGGACACTGAGCACGCTGCGGACCTCGAAAACCCCCTGGAGTTAGGGGAGCTCCAAGAGGTCCTAGTGAGTCTGCAGGGGGGTAAGGCGGCAGGGCCGGATGGAATTCCGACTGAATTTTATCGAATGTTCATAAAGGACCTCTCGCCATTCCTGTTGCGATACTTTCAGCTCCTTCAAGAGCTAGACAAAGACCCCGGTGCCTTCGCTGAGGCCACGGTGGTCGACCGGCCGATCTCCCTTTTGAACGCAGATTATAAGCTTTATGCTGCGATTCTGTCTCACCGTCTTAATAAGGTACTCCACCTTCTCATCCATCCGGATCAATGCGGCTTCGTGACTGGGAGGTCAACGGCCGACAATGCCCGTTTACTATGCAATCTTCTTGACCTGGCTGACCACTCTGAAGAGCCTTTCATTGGGTTATCTTTGGACGCAGAGAAGGCCTTTGACAGGTTGGAATGGCCCTTTTTATTCCTCGTCCTTGAATGGTTTGGCATCCCGGCCAAATTTGTTGACATGATTCGCCCTATGTATGCCCGGCCTGTGGCTAGGATCTTCGCTAACCAGGAGTTGTCCAGTCCTTTCCAGCTACACAGAGGCACACGGCAAGGTTGCCCCCTGTCTCCCTTACTATTTAATCTGGCGCTGGAGCCTCTGGTCTTGTGCATTCATCAATCGCAGACCATCAGGGGCTTTGAGATAGCCGATCTGCATATCAAGCTTTCAGCGTATGCTGATGATCTTCTTTTTTTTCTGCACCCCTCTTCGGTTTCTTCTCTCCTTCAAGTGATTGATCAATATGCTCGATTCTCGGGCTACAAGGTTAACTGGTCTAAGTCCGTGGCCTTCCCTTTAAACCAAAGGGCCCACAGCAACCTGATTCAGGAATTCTCGTTTCAGTGGGCTGGGTCAGCCATACAATACCTCGGAGTCCAATTTTCCGCTCCCTTGGAACAGACTATTCAGCTGAACGCTGCGAAGATCGTAGATATTGCCCGATCCTTCACTACGAAATGGTCCCCCTACATCTTACCTGGTGGGGCCGGCTAGAGTCGATCAAAATGGTCCTCGTGCCCAAAATCAACTACATCCTCGGGATGGTCCCGATTCCGTTTGAGAATACTGTCTATAAGAAGGTGGAACGGATCCTGAGCACCTTTCTGTGGAAAGAGAAGACGCCTCGAATTGCCCTCGCGAAACTGAAGGCGCGCAAACAGAGCGGCGGGGTACAATTCCCAGACTTCCATTGGTACCATCTTGCTGCGATATTGAATCAGGGTGGGAAGTGGGGAGTTGGACTCACTCCCGCTATGAAACCCATCTGGCTCTCTCTGGAAGAACAACTTCTCCGTCCCTGCCCGTCTCAATTCTGCATGTCCATGCGACACCCTGTGAGCTCTGGAGTGGGCAGGGTAATCGTTGGCACTCAGCAAGCGTTCCAAAAACTGTTCCCTCTTATAGTCCGTGAGAACCCACTTTCCCTGCATACTCCTATTTGGCGCAATCCTGTCTTCAAGATCAACAAAGTCCCCTTCTCGTGGCCATCTTGGCAGCGCTGTGGTGTCTGGACCCTAGGCCACTTAATTTTGGATGGCGTATGGAAGTCTTTTAGCTTGCTCCAAGAAGAATTTAAACTCCCTGCGTCCTGCTTCTATCAATATCTCCAGCTCCGACATTGCTTAGCTCAGTTGAAGATTAATCCCCTCGATCTTGATGTGTCCTGGGGCTTATGCAGGCTTGTAACTGATCTCTGTCTGCAACGTGGAGGCACATCTCGGTTTTGTTTTTTTTTTAAACTTTTATTTTCATTTTGCAACAAACAAAAGTAACAACACACCAAAAGAAACAAATACACACATACGATAAAGAAAACAACCCCAGTTACCCCCCACCCCAATGCTTCTTCTCTAAGCTGATAAGGATCATCATATACGCGCTTACATACAATAATTATGGTACATCAAACAAACAGAAGTAGAGTCTATGATACCGGATGAGCATGTGACAGAGATTAATACAGAATCAAACCGTCAACTGAGAACATTGAATAGTTTGAACATTATCGTGGAGCATCTTCTAACAAGACCAATAGTGAGTGATTTGAACGGAAGAGGCTAACATATAAGGGGTTTGCACATATTTGCAATGAAAACAAATATGATTACCGTTCATTAGAGCTCAAAAAAGAGCTATTTTCCCAAGATTTCGTGAGTGAGGAACCAGGAAATAGCAAGGCCCGGCATAAAGGCTAAAAGGAAGCAAGCCAATTTAGGAAGAGAGGGGATCCCCGCAGCTGAGCGGAGCCCCACAATCTCCCCAAAGAGGGGTTCCGGAAAATATAAAATAGAATGAAGACGACCCCAGACCAGACTCCAGTAATACTGTGATGCGGGACAATCATACTTAACAGGAGTTTAGTAGACCGGAGGCCACATAGCATGTCCAGCATCAAGTGCTCTGGATGGCTTTCCAATTAGCTAACCTATCAGGAGTATATGTCCACTTGGAAAAGTAGTACTGAGGAGAGAAGAAAAAATCAGATCTAGATTGTGAGTGATGGGGGGGCTGAGAAAGGTGAGCTCTAAGTCGGATGGGTAAAGCAGTTTCCATATATCTACTCGCACAAGATCTTTCATCAGAGCTGGCAGAGTGTAGAGACTCTTGGGTGGACCACGCGTTCTAGGCAACAATCTATCTATCAAAAGATCAAATACTTAGTAAAAGTCACCACCGGGTAACAGTGACAGGGTCATCCACATTCGGAGCATAAATACAAATACACGGAAATTCACTATCTCCAACCTAAAATATACACAGGCCCAACTACCCTCCCCATCAAAGCTAGTATCCATTACAGTGGGTGGCAAAGATTTCTCAACCAAGATGGCTACCCCGCACCGCTTGGAAACAGCGGGAGAAGAGGCAGCCACCATATAGGGTGTGGCAGTGAGTTTCAGTAGTTCAACGAAGGTGAAATGGGATTCCGGAAGAAACACTACATCAGTATGGTCATGATTAAAATAACTAAGAACGGTCATTCTTTTGATTGGACCATTAATGCCTCTTCCGTTCAATGACAAGAACTTATAGAAGGCCATACAACAAAGTCAAACATTCTGAGAAAGAAACATGATGGCGCAACGAGTTGCGCAATGTCCCTCATATCAACTATAAATGACTATACACACGATCTGATAAAAAATAAACCAATAAAATCATGAAGCGCCCTATATAACAGGAGAAGCACCGAAGTGCCTTAGAGAAGAAGCAAAACCCCAGAAATTACTGGCGACCTGATGTCTGCGGGGTGAAACCCCAGAGAAGGCCTAATTGAGACAGATAAGCGGTATAGCTGTGCGTGCTCCGAGTCCAACCGAGGTGCACATCATGGAGGAAAAGGAGACCGAGAAAGGTAGATATTAAAGAAAGAAAGGTCCAGGCAGTCTCTATTCCAGACAATGATCACCACGTCGGGGCATTCAAAATGACGGGCAGTTCCAGCGGAGTCCATCCGAGTTGTTGGCTTAGCGCATCTGGTCTGCCTCTTTGGAATCTAAAAATGTTGCTAGCAGAGCAGGAT
Source organism: Ichthyophis bannanicus (assembly GCA_033557465.1). Classification (NCBI taxonomy): domain Eukaryota; kingdom Metazoa; phylum Chordata; class Amphibia; order Gymnophiona; family Ichthyophiidae; genus Ichthyophis; species Ichthyophis bannanicus. The sequence goes on from CM066031.1 coordinate 81,935,664, forward strand.
CTTCGAAGGTGCTAGTTTGGTTATGAAGAGTCACTCTGAGCTTCGCCGGGTATAAGAGGCCAAAGCGAGCCTGTAACTGTTAAAGTCTAGGTCGAAAAGCAAGGAGTCCCTTCCGCCGGTCAGCTGTGGCCTTTGCCAAGTCGGGGAAGAAAGAGACTTTATGATCTTCAAACTGCAGATGTTGAATCACCCGGGCAGCTTTGAAAATTTGCTCAACTTGCTGATACCTCAGTAATCGAAAGATAATGGGTCAGGGGGTCGTCCGATTAAGTGCGATGTTAGTGGGAGCACGATATGCGCAGTCAATTTCCAGAGCTCCGTAAAAGGTAATCTTCAGCAAGGAGGGAAGAGTTTTAACCAGAAATTCTCTGAGATCTCCTGCTTCCGCACCCTCTGGTACTCCTATGAGCCTGCCATTGTTGCGACGGGCTCGATTATTGCAATCCTCTAACTCTTTTTGAAGATTCTGTATCTGACGCTCAGCCTTGTCCAAGTTCACCAAGCGCACCGCGTGCGAATCGAGGACCCCCGCCATGTTGTCCAGCCGTAGTGAAAGACCTTCAAGCCGGTCCTGAAGCATACCGAAATCTTCTCGCATGGCTCGGAGCGCTTCTCCGTTGGACTGCACCAGTTCCTTCACACCACGTATTTCCTCCAAGAGCTCCTGCTGCATTTCGGGGCTTACCCGAAATGGAACCAGCTTTGGTGGGGAAGACACCTCTGTTTTGGAGCGTTTTCCATGTGAAGAAGAGGGAGACCCAAAGTCCAAGCGCACTGGCCTGTGGGCCGCCATTCCCCCCAAGGCACCCCGGTGAGTCCGGAGCAAAATATTAAGTTTATGTAGATATTAAGTCAGGATTCTGAGTAGGCCCCTCGGGAGCTTCAGCACGAAGCGTCTACCCCGCTGGACATCAGGCTCCGCCCCCCGGCACATCTCGTTTTTATGCTCTCTTTCGGGACTCCCATCCTGATCAGACGCTGGGCCTCCGGAGGATTTGGGAGGATGAAACACATGGGTCACTAACTCCCTCTGCTTGGAACCTGATGTGGGGTCCTATTGTGCGTACCTCGAGATCAGCATCCCTTACGCAAGCTATGTTTTTTTTCGCCCATCGTGCATTTATCACTCCGGTAAAGCTTGCCAAATGGGACTCTGGACAGACATCTCAATGCTGGTCCTGCCAGTGTGCGTTAGGTACCATGAGTCATATGTTCCTGGAATGCCCCGGCGTTCAGGGTTTCTGGTCTCAAGTCTGGAAGAGAATCCAGAGAGTGTTGGGTTTCTCCTTCCCCCTGTCCTGGCGCATAGTAGTGTTACGATCTCTGTCCGAAATTCCTGAGCTGGGAAAAGAAAATTTTCTTGCATTGAATTTTATGTTATCCATAGCCTTGAAGGAAATCTTGTGCTCTTGGAAAGACCCCTCGAACCTGCACTGGGGCAGTTGGTGGAGCAAAGTCTGTCTTTACAGTCGATATGAAAGAGCCTGTGATCGCTCCTCTGCTCTGGGGGGGCGGGGGAAACCCATGGATAGGTGGGCTGCCCTGGATCGCTTTACTTCTATCTCAGATGTTTCGTTAGGCTGATGTGCAGGATTCTGTAGGCCTGTGAGGTGTTGGGGTGGGTTTGGGTTCTTCATCTTCTTCTGTATCTTTTTTGTTGCTCACAAGGTTTTACATTACTTTCCTGTTGAATGAGTTCTTGGATTTGTTTGTACTCTGACTGCATTGATCCAGTTAAATGCTGTAATTGTTGTTGTTTTATACAAAACTGGAATAAAAATAAATTTAAAAAAAAAAAAAAATTTTGTTGGGTGGGGGGGAGGGACTGGTCCTCTGGGAATTTTTACAACCCGTATTGCAGTACTGCTTCTCCTGACTCTCATGGTATTTTAGTTATCTGGGGGGGTGGCTAGCGGGCTGAAGATTATATCCCTCAATGTGAAGGGAATTACGTCCCCGATAAAGCGTAAAAAGATTCTCGCATACTGTAAGCGTCAGCATGCCGATTTGATCCTCCTGCAAGAAACGCATCTCTCTCCACAAGAAACGCTTAAGTTAGAAAACAATCATTATAAGTTGGTGGGATCTTCCCCTGCGCCTGCCAAGAAAAATGGGGTCGCCACGCTGATGAGTTCCTCTCTGGTCTTTCAGTGTTTAAAAGCGCGGCACGACTCCGATGGGAGGTGGGCCTTTTCGCATTTAAAAGTGGGCGAGGTAGGTTTATTCCTGTTGAACATTTATGGACCCAATAGGGATGATCCTGGGTTTTTCCGGGACTTGAGTGGGGTTATTCAGAAGGAGGGCGGGACTCACATAATTATGGGAGGCGACTTTAACTTGGTAAGGGACCCCTTGGTTGATCGGAACACTGGGAGGGTACAGCGTCCCCTTCGTGCGAATGAAGCTCTCTCTGCTCTTATGGACTCCTGTGGTTTAGTAGATATTTGGAGATTGCTCCATCCTAGGGAGAGGGACTTCTCCTTTTTCTCTCCAGTTCACAAGTCCTCTTCTCGTATAGATTTTTTCTTAATGTCTAAATCCCTGGTCTCGGGCAACTGTGCTGCCGGGATTTTAAGCCAGACGGTATCTGACCATGCGGCCATATCCTTGTCTGTCGATATTGCTGAGCTGGAGCGTCCCAGTCGGGCCTGGTCTTTCAACAGGGCTCTCCTGGCAGACCCTACGTTCCAGGAGGAAATTCGGGCGGCTATAACCTCGTATTTTGCTAACAATAAGCTTGGGGATACTGCTAGCTGGGCCTGGTGGGAAGCTTGGAAGGCCTCTCTCAGGGCTTCCATCACGAGCTTTAGCATCAGGGAATCGAAGAAACAAAAGGCCCAACTGGAGGCTCTGGATGCCCAAATTCGGGCAGGTGAACGCCTGTGGAACCGACATCAAGACCCGGGTCTTTTGTCTCGGTTGCAAAGGTTAAGGTTTCAGTTCAACGAGGTGCTCAGCTCCGAAGTGGAGCATCTCTTGCTAAAACAAGCAGCTCGGTTTCATGTTGAGCGGAACAAAGCTGGGAAGCTATTGGCAGCCAGGGTAGGGGGTAAGCAAGCCAGGTCCAGAATTGTTTCTATCTGTGATGACAATTCTGCTCGGTTAACCCATAGCGATCAGATTGCTGACGAGTTTTCTAAATTTTATAAACAGCTTTATGCCTCTGAACTGACGACGGGTGCAGTTGACTTTTCTAGCTTTGTCGAGAATCTAGCGCATCCTATCTTAGGGGAGTCCCTTGCATTGCACCTTGGTAGACCTATTGCGCAGGACGAGCTCATTCAGGCAATAAAAGCTGCTTCCCCGGGAAAGGCCGCGGGACCGGACGGGATCCCCTCAGAATTTTACAAGGTTTTTAGCGCTGATTTGGTTCCTTACATGCTGGTGTATTTCATGGAGTTAGAGAAGGATCATTCCCAGACGGGTAACTTTTCGGAAGCAGTTATTTCGGTTCTTGAAAAACCAGGCAAAGACCCTAGTCGTGTGGCCAATTATAGACCTATATCTCTCCTGAATGCAGATTATAAAATCTATGCTAGCATTTTAGCTAAGAGACTTGCCACAGTTATCGGGGAGTTGGTCCACCCAGACCAATGTGGGTTTGTGCCTGGGAGATCCACTGCGGATAATGGTCGCCTTCTCTGCAACCTGTTAGAGAGTGTATCGGCAGTTCATACACCGTATGTCGCCCTCTCTTTGGATGCTGAGAAAGCGTTTGATCGACTAGAGTGGCCGTTCCTATTTTTTGTCCTGAATTGGTTTGGGCTGGGAGATGGCTTTATCACCAAAGTTAAAATACTATATGCTAATACATTTGCCTGTATTCGTGTGAATGGCATACTGTCCCGCCCCTTTTTCCTTCATAGAGGTACCAGGCAGGGATGCCCTCTTTCTCCCTTGTTATTCAACCTTGCGTTGGAGCCTTTAGCTATTGCTATCCGACAAAGTACTGTCATTCAAGGTATAACGGTAGGGGATATTCAGATAAAACTCTCAGCCTATGCTGACGATATCCTTTTGTTTACTCAGCCGGCGGAGATACGACATATCCTAACACTGATTGATAGTTATTCCAGGGTCTCTGGCTATAAAATTAACTGGTCTAAATCAGTAGCTTTTCCTCTAAATAACTACCCCTCTGCGCTTGAGATGGCGCCCTTTCCCTTCAAGTGGGAATCAGACAGCATAAAATATCTGGGAACGTGGTACAATGCCTCATTTGATATCATGATCCAAAAGAATGGGGAGGAGTTACTGCACATGATTCGGCAAAGGGCTTTGTCGTGGTCTCCCTTGCAGTTGTCCTGGTGGGGTAGGTTGGAAGTAATTAAAATGACTCTAGTGCCCAAGATTAATTATGTCTTGAGCATGCTTCCTTTTTTGCTCCCCCCTCCACTATATAAGAAACTGGAGAATAGTCTTTTGCATTTTTTGTGGAATGGGCGCCCATCTCGCATTGCTGCTAAAAAGCTTAAAGCTCCTAGGGATAAGGGCGGAGTACACTTCCCTGATTTCTTGGGATACCATCAGGCTTTCCTTTTAAAGCAAGGGGCGCGATGGTTGGTTTTTGGGGAGCAGGATGGCCGGCCCTCGTGGGTGGAGGTGGAGGCTCGCTTGGCCGCGCCCTACCCCCTTCCCAATCTATTAGGTTCTCGGCACCCGGAGTGGTCGTCTGTTGGGCGGGTGATCCGGTCCACCCAGGAAGCCTATTTGCATCTGGCTAATTTGCTTGCTGCAGAAGATCCTCCTTCTTACCAGCTTCCGCTCTGGTGGAACCCGCGATTCCGAATACGGGGCAGAATGTTTGCTTGGAAGAAGTGGCAAGATTCTGGTATTTGGTTCCTAGGCCAGCTGGTTGGACCGGATGGTTGGAAAGATTTTGCCTCCTTAAAGGGGACGTTCTCCCTCCCAGACTCCAGTTTTTATAGGTGGCTTCAGCTTAAACACTGTATAGATGCCTCTAATGTCAGCGTGGCGAATCTCATTCCGGAAGGGAGATTATTAAAGGGACTAAAGGATGTCTTGGAACAGCCGGGAGTTGTCTCTAAACTTTATGCCTTGTGGAGAGACCATGCTGCTGACAGTTTCGTAGGGTTAACTCGGGTGTGGGAATCGGACCTGTCTCGCCGGATTTCCCCTGCCAATTGGAAAATCCTATGGGGCCCCATTACTCGAGTCTCCCGCTCAGCTGCAATTACACAATCTTCGTTTTTTTTCTTACACAGGGCGTATATTACACCAGTGAAGTTAGCCAAGTGGGACAAGGAGGCCACGGGTAGATGCTGGTCGTGCCAAGGGGCGGCTGGCACCTTTTCTCATATGTTTTTTGATTGCCCCTTCGTGCAGCAGTTTTGGAGACAAGTTTTGTCTAAAATATGTTGTGTCTTAAATCTCCCCTTAATAGGGACGAAGGATCTGTTTTTTTTGCGGTCCTTAGATTTTCACTCGGGCAAGCTTAAAGATGAGAGCTTTCTGTTAAACTACATGCTGGCCATTGCCCTAAAAACGATCCTGGAGCATTGGAAAAACTTTCAGGATCTGAGTTCCGGTAATTGGTGGCATTTATTATGTTATTACTCTAAGTTAGAAAAAACGTATAGCAAACTACATCATCCTGAGAGCCGGGAGTTGAACATTACGAGATGGTCCTTGTTGGATCAATATGTTGCCCGCTCTCTGGTGGGAAATGGAGCTCTTATTGAGAGCCCTTCGTAACTTTCTTCCCGAGGTTTAGTGAGATTGGGTTTGCGGGAGTTGGTAGAGGAGCTTTTTATTCCCCAGAGGGTCCAGTGGGTGGGTGGGTGATGGGGGGGTGTGGGGAATCATTTTCTTTTGTGCTGTATGTTAGTTATTATAATTTTTTAGTAGCTTTTCCTTGTTGGTTGTTTATATTGTAATTGTATTGGTTGGTGTCTGTTGTTTAAAAGCTAAAATAAAGAATTAAAAAAAAAAAAAAAGTTCCTTTGCCGCTGCCACACGCAGCGGATTGTAAGACCCTCCAACTCTGGCAAGCTCTGCAGGATGTTGGCGTGCCGCTTGATGCTACGTTGTAAACATGAACTAAATGGTGAAAAAGGAGTCACTAAATTCACATGCGTCTGAGGAACAGATGTCTTCGTAGTCGGAGGGTGGATCAGATGATCTCTGTTTAAAAATCGTGCCCGTTTATAGGCTTGATTAACAACCCGAACAGGGTATCCACGTTGTCAGAAATGGTTTCTCAATTTGTTTGACTGGTGTTTAAATCCCTGTAAATCAGAACAATTTCGTCGGTAACGAATAAATTGCGATAGAGGTAAGCTATTTTTTAATTGGATGGGATGAGCACTATCATAGTGCAAGAGATTATTTCGATCAGTCGGTTTTCGATATGTAGAGGTGTACCATCCATGTGAGGTTTTTTGCACCAAAACGTCCAGGAGAGTGATGCTTTCCAATTGATAATTAAGGGTGAATTTTATGTTACTTTCTCTGGAATTCAACCAATCAAAAAACTGTAATAAATCAGAGGATGTTCCTTGCCAAATGACGAAAACGTCGTCTATATATCTCTTCCACACTCTTAAAAAAGTAGAGTATGGTGAAGCAGCAATCCATTCCTGTTCGAATCGTGACATATACAGATTGGCAATGGAGGGGGCGCACGTCGCCCCCATCGCCACACCGGAAATCTGATGGTAAATGGTCTCCTCATAGAGAAAATGATTATGGAATAACGTCACTTTAGTCACCTCTGATAAAAAAGTTAGTTGGGATTCAGAGAGGTCTCCCCTATTATGAAGGGCACACATAACCACTTTGTAAGCTTTATCTTGGGGAATGACCGTATAAAGTGACGTGACGTCCAAAGTCGCTAGTAAGACATCCGGGAGTTGTGCCAAATCTGTATGTTCAGATAATAGTCGTAAAAAGTGGGTGGTATCCTTTAAAAAAGAAGGAGTAGATGATATCAACGGCCGTAGATATGAATCAAGAAACATTGATAGAGGCTCCAGCAAGGATCCTCTCGTGGAGACGATAGGTCTGCCAGGGGGGTTGTTAAGATCCTTATGGATTTTCGGAACTAGGTAAAACTTGGCCAATGTGGGAGTGACAGGATTAAGAAACCTCCATTCTTTATTAGAAATCACATGTGTTTCCCAAGCTGTCGTAGTGAGTTCCTTGATCTGATTTTGCAACATGTGTGAAGGGTCTGTTGACATTACCTCATACGTGGTCAAGTCTGATAATTGTTTAAGGGCTTCTTCTTTATATTGAGTTCTGTTCAAGATGACAATGCCTCCCCCCTTATCGGCTCGCCTAATAACAATGTCTGTTCTGGATTGTAGAGCCTTTAATGCTTGTCTTTCACATGAGTTGATCCTCGATTGAAAACTGCGTTTGGTCTCAGTAAAATGTTGAATATCCTTATCTATGAGATCATGGTAGATGGACAGAGCAGAAGGCAAAGGTCCCGGGGGGGATCAAATCAATTTCAACGGTAACCGAATCCGGTTAGTGTCAGAACTATCTATGGTATCTTCAGTTTTAGAACCAAAATGCACCTTCAGATGAAGTTTTCTAATGAGATGCTCTAGATCGATGCGAAACTGAAACGCATCAAAATGAAGATCAGAGACGAATGACAATCCTTTACTTAACAATGACAGCTGTTTTTGTGGTAATGATATACCCGAAATATTGATGACTAACGGGTCTAAATCCGACGTTTTGACGCTTCCTTGGATTGTGTCTTTTCTCGCTGGGGAGAACACTGGATCAAACTCTGATTTATCAGGAACAACGATGGATATATACATTAGGTTCTACTATACCACGGGGATTGAATTCCCAAATAGAATGGGAAGCATGTTTATAAGGGAAGCAACTAATGGCCATTATTTTATGTCTATTTAATGACAACTACAGCATTTCAGGTGCAGGTGATCACGTTTTAGCGTTTAAACAACCCGCATGCGTGGCGTCCTAGTCAGTTCAACAGCAAGCACCAGATAGCGCCGAACGGAATCATTTCAGTGAAACTAGAGGTAGGAGGGTTTTGGAATCTGATCAAGAATATATAATAATTCACAGTATTATGAAGTGTGTATCTTGAAAGAAGTCCTTTTTACTTACAGTGCAGATTCGCAATACTCCCCTGATGAAACCAAAATGGTGAAACGCATTACATAGCGCGTGGACAAGTGTCGGGAATCTACTATACAGATAAGCACTGGTTCAGTATATAAATATAAAGCTTGCCAATGGAAACAATACTATATATTGATGCATACAAAATTTTCGTATAAAAAATTGTTTGTGGCTATGAGTTTAAGAGTGAGGTCATTGATGTGCATTTAGGCATTAATCCATTGCAGTTTCTTGAAAGCAATGGCAGCCTATGGGTTCTGAGACCTCTTTAGCCACGAGTCCAAGTATGATACACCATACACTTCTATGTTATACTACAGAGTAACACTAATATCTGCATTTCTACTCTGAGAAAAGTGACCATTCCATTATTTGAATAATATATAAACAATATTGATAATAGAGGTGTCTGTTCCAAGTGATTATTCTCTGAATTACGTGGAGAGGAAGAAGATCCTGAAGTACCAGGAAGTGCAGTCAGAGACCAAGAAAGTGTGGCAGAATGATACGGTAATCTTTCCCATTGTACTAGACATGACAAGCTTGATAAACTGTTCATACCTGTTAAACTATTCAAACCTCACTTGGGTTGCAGCTTGTCATGCTGTGAGGGCTTGTGTGCATCAGTGATGCTGAGCGCTTCCAATAATTACTTACTACCAAAGTCATATTAACTGGCCTGTAGTTTTCTACCACATCCTTACTTCCACTTTTGTATAAAGGGACCACATGATCCTCTCTCCAGTCCTTTGGCACCACACCTGACTCCAATGAAGCATTGAAAGGGTCACTCAGTGGAGCTGCTAGAACATCCCCAAGTTCCCTCAGTATTCTCAGGTGTATCCCATCCGGTCCCATTACTTTGTCTACTTTAAGTTGAGCTAGTTTCTCACGAACACAGTCTTCTGAAAATTTTTCAAGATGTCCCTCACTTCTGTTACTGTTTGTGAGTGTTTTATGAGGTCCGGCTCCTGGTTCTTCATCTGTGAACACAGAACAGAAATATTTATTCAGCAATTCCGCTTTATCCTCATCAGCATCTACATATTCCTCCCCTTCACCCGTGAGTCTGACAATACCAATTTTGCCCTTCCTCTTCTCAATAACATATCTGAAAAATGTCTTATTTCCCCATTTTATTGCATTGGCTATTTCCTCCTCTTTTTGAATCTTTGCTTTCCTGGCTATTTAGCTAGCTATTCTAAGTTTTTCAAATACAGATGTCTGTCTTCTTCTCTCTGTGATTTCTTGTATTTTATGAGGGCCTCCCTCTTTTTCTTCACATTTTCAGCTACTTCTTTAGAAAACCATAGTGGTCTCCTTTTCCTTTTACCTTTATTTATCATTTTAACTTAAAGGTTGGTTGCCCTTAAAATATCCCTTTTCAGTTTTGCCCCCTGTTTTTCTACATCCCCCAGCTATTTCCATCCCGCTAATGACTCCCTGAGATATTGGCCCATCTTAGCCAAGTTACATCATTAGTAGCCTTTCCAATAATTTACTATCCACAGAGATTAGACTAACTGGCCTGTAATTCTCAATGTCATCCTTACGTCCCCTTTGGTGTAAAGAGACCACGTGTCTTTCACTAGTCCTTTGGCACCACTCCAAAGAGGCATTGAAGAACGTACCCACAGGCCCTACTATAGTTCTGTATGAAGGAAGCTTTTTTGAGGTCTACGGCCATCAAGAATGCTCCATTGCATATTACAGAAGTTATTGACTATGGTATCTCCATGTGAAGATATGGAATATGCAGCACTCGGTTCATCTCTTTCACATCGAGTATGATTCAGAACCAACTTTCTTTTTATGGGGATGACAAACTAAACTGAGCACTAACCTGTTCCCTACTGCTCACTGGGTGTGGTGACCACTGCTCACAAGTCTTTAGGTTTCACCACAGTTCCTTGTCTGGCATTAGACAGGGGGAAATGATAACTCAGTGAGACGGTGGTAAAACTCCAACATACAGTCACTTCTCACCACCTTCAAGGACCTTTGGGTGGATGTAATTTGGACCCACTCCTTGAGAAAACTGGTCAGATGACCTCTTACTTGCTTGCTGAAAGAAGGACCTGCAGCTCCTCATGGAGTCCTCCTTTTCTGTCAGTATGAAAGGAAGAGGAGCTATTCAGAAAAGAGACACACTAAGAGGAAAACCCTTCACCTGGCCGAGAATGCTGGATTTTACAGTGCTCAAATAAGATGCACTTCTAGGTTTATCCTCTGGCAACCTCAGGGCTTAGACTGCCCTCGATCTTTCACAAACGTTTTCCAATCCTCCCCAGAAAGGAGGTTTCCTGGAAAGAGAACCTACTAAGCCAAGTCTTTGAGACTGCATCCGCTGACCAGTTCCTTAGTCATACAAGGCATCTGCCACATAACTCGTACATCATTCCTGCTTGCACTCGGACAGCCTCTGGTGAATTTTGCTGGTCATCCTCCAAAGCCTTCTCAGGTCACTGTTGTACCTACTGTAGTGCAAACAGACCCTAGACATGTAAGTACTGCAAACCACAGCTTGGAGGCCCAAAGCGGAAACATCAAAAGCCTTCTTCAACCATTATTCAAGCTTCCAGAGCTATGCCTCCTCCGACAAGAATAGTCATCTTCTTTGTTAATGGCATAATGAAGGCATCTACTTTAGGCAGCTTGAGCTTCTTTCCTTCCAGATGATACTTTCAAATATTCTATTTTACATTGCATGCGAGTGTCCACTCGTCCTGCAGCTAAAAGATTGTGCTGAAGGCTCTTGGAGTTTGTCTGGCTGCCAGGATCTAGTGTTTTGCTTTGACTGCTGCTGCTCTTTGCAGCCCCTCAAAATCTCCTGCCCTAGGTGACTGCTTAGCCTTTTCTAATGGTTGAGTTGGTCCCTCTTCTTCTAAAGCTGAAAAACAAGGACATACTCGGGTGAAAAAATCTTCACCTACAGCCAGACCCTCGCTGTGCTCTTCAGAGCTTCTAGCAACTACCAGTTGAAGGCACCTTGGGCAAAGCCGTATCAGCAGATGGGTGGGGGTTTGGAACCAGAGAGTTCAGACTCTGGATCTGCTCCTCTCCCCAGTCTCCTCTACTTTCTTCATACATTGTCTTTGTGCTCTTCCTCTACCCTGGACCGATCATTTCTGTATCACCTTTACGTGTCTCTACTCTCCACCTAACTCTGCATCCCTCTCTCAAATTGCCAGCCTGCTCTCCCACCTGCTCAATCTTATTCCCAGCATATAACTCCTCTGACCATTCAACGTTTCCCAGCTGCTGAAGATCTCTTGCCTCCATACTTTCCTTCCCTTTCTCCAGGTTCACAAGCCTCCTGTTGGTCCTCCTCTTTCTCGACTGCCCTGGATCAGTTATCCCCCTTCAGCCCCGCCCTTCATCACGTTGCCCCTCACAGCCCTTGTTCCATAGCGGCATTTATCTCCTCCGTAGCCGACTCTGTCGAGCTGAACATCTCTGGCAGAAGGCACCCTCCACACCCACACTATCCTGCTTTAAGGAATGTAATGCCCACTATCGATCCCAAGTACATACAGCCAAGCAGTCCTACATCTCAACAGCTATTTCCTCTGCACCCAATCAAACCCATCATCTTTATACTGCCCTTCAGTTCCTTACATCTCTCCGCCCTGGCTCTGCTCCCACTCCCCCCCCCCCTCGTCCTCTCCTTCCCTTGCTCAACTAGCAACCTACTTCACTACTAAGGTTCTTGATCTTTGGCTCTCTCTGCCCCATTGCAGCCCCCCTCCCATCTCTGATCCCTCTCCTTCTCCCACCCCTCCGGTCTCTCAGTTATCACATGCCTGGGCCTCATTTCACCCTATTACTACTTCTGAGCTCATTGGATTAATCTCTTCCTCTAATAAAACTTTCTATCCCCTCTTCCTGGTTACTTACTCCTTCTCTGGCTCTTGTCCCTTCCATCCTTACTATAGTTAATACTAGTCTTTCCACTGGTGTTTTTCCTCACTCCTGGAAGCGTGCTCTTATCCATCCCATCATAAAGAAATCATCACTTGACCCCCAGGTTCCTGCCCATTATCGCCCTGAATCTAATCTCTCTTTCCTTTCCAAAATCTTGGAAAAAACAGCATTTGCACAGTTAACCCATCACCTGGACTCTACCAACTTTCTTCACCCCCGTCAGTCAGGCTTTCAGCCTGGTCACAGTGTGGAGATGGTTCTTCTAGCTTTTCTCAATGAACTTCATGTAGCTCACGATCATGGTGATTTCTCAGTGGCGGTGTCCTTGGACCTCTCTGCAGCTTTCGATCTAGTTGATCACTCTCTCCTTCTCACTTGTTTACAGGAGGCCGGTCTCTGTAGCATGGTTTATCACTGGTTTCATTCGTACCTCTCCTCTAGATCCTGCACTGTTCTTTCCTTGTCTGATCCAGCAGTTTCCTCTGAGCCCTTTCCTCTCCTCTGTGGTGTACCTCAAGGCTCGGTATTAGCTTTCCTTCTCTTTAATATCTTTCTGACTCCACTAGCTCTTCTGGTACAACAATATGGAATTTCTGCCTTCTACTACAGTGATGAGCTACTTCTTCTTTATCACACCTCTCCTCTACATCCTGATCTTTCCCCCCTCAACTCCTGTCTTTCTGCTGTTGCCGATTGGCTCGACAATCACTATCAACATCTGAATTTAACAAAGACTCTCGCTCTCTGGTTCCCTTACGGCAGTCCTTCCCCCTCTCTGTCACCCTCTCTCTCTGGCTTGTCTGTCCCCTTAGTTTCTTGTTTCCGTTATCTGGGTGTTCTTTTTCATTCGGACCTTTCCTTTCGGGATCACATCTCATGTTACTAAGACTTCTTTTTTCTTCCTACGCCAAGTTCATGCCATCCGACCTTTTCTCACCCCACAGGCTCTTACTAATCTCCTTCTCTCACTGGTTATGTCATGTGTGGATTTTTGTAATTCTGTTTTGATTGGCCTTCCTAATTCACAACTACACTGTCTACTACAGCATATGCAGAATACAGCAGCTCGTCTTATCTCACACTCCTCACGTCAGGATCATGTCACCCCTCTTCTCATTCATTTCCACTGGCTCCCCATTGCTTTCCGTACTCGTTACAAACTCCTCTCGCTGGTGCACCAAGTCCTCCACACACTCACCTCAGTACCTGGCAGACTTTATTCAATTTCACACTCCCAGTCGGTCACTCCAGTCCCTGCACAACAATTGCCTTCACCTCCCTTCTCCCTCTCATGCTCACTCACAGTCCACCCGCTCCTCTGCTTTTTTCTTCATTGGTCCTGCCCTTGGGAACTCCTTACCCACCACCCTCAGGCTTGAACAACACCTCTCCACCTTAAAGAAAAACCTGAAAACTTGCCTCTTCTCCTCTGCTTTTGATCTCCCCTCCCCCTTAGTGTGACACTACTCTACCAACTTCCTCTCTCACTTCACTCTCTCTTCTGTCTTGTGTTGTGAATGTACTGCTTGCTATCCTATCGCATATTGTAACTTCTTTTCCATTTCTGGCCATTGGCACCTTCTGTATATTTTCTATTGTTAGAAACCGCTATGATTTTATTGAACAAGCAGTATATCAAGTGAATAAACATAACCATAAAATGGCCAAGTCTCCTGTGCTTTTGCCACCAGACATGTCCTCCTGAGGGGAACTCTCAGTCTGACCATTCCCACTCACAGGGAGCTTGCCTGAGTCCTCCAACCTTGACTCCAGTCTTCATGTGGTCCGATTCACCCCTCTGCAGCATGAAGCATGATGGTCAGAGGGGGCTTTGAAGTGCCCGTGCCAGCATGCTCATGGCTTGCCACTCCTGCCCCATCCGATTCAATGTTCTGTTGGAGGGGCAGGAGCAGCAGGAAACCACAACAAGGATAAATCTTTATATTCTTTGACATATCAGCTGCCTTTGACGCCGTCTATCACAGCATCCTCCATAAAAGAATACAAAATGAAGTACTAAAATTGTTGTACTCCTACATATTTCAGGGACAACAGCAACTGAAAATGGGCATCAGCACCTCATCCTTATTCCCTCAAACCCAAGGCATCCCTCAAGGCACTTCTCTTCAGCCACTATGCCCAATTATCCGTGCCCATAACACATACTTCCACATCTATGCATATGATATAATGATTGATTTTTTTATTTCACCATTTTTTATGCCACTTTTCATTTCAGTCAAAGCAGTTTACGTTGTAATTTAAACTTGGTAATGTACACTAAATATGGACATTTATAACTTGGATTTTTCTGAGGCAACAAAGCCATACATGAAGGGATATCAAGCTGCTTCACAGACATCATTCAATCGCTGGCAAGAAACTCATTGACAGTTAACCACAAAAAAACCCCAAATACTCTGCATCACCAAGGATGACACATTCCACCCACCCCCTTCCCTGACAATAAATGAGATTGATGTTAAAGTCCGGACAGAGGTTTAGTATCTAAGTAACACCCTGAACCAACAACTAATACTGAAACCACACATAAACACAATGAGGACAACCTACCACAAAATCTGAACCCTGCAACACCTGCACCCCCTACTGGAACCTCTGGACTTCTGTACGGCATTCCAGGCCATCATCTCACCACACTTTGATTACTGTAACTCAATTTAACATGGCTCAAAAAATTCAACACTGCTCCCACTACATATTGCATTACATACAGCTGCATGCATCATTCAAGGAGCCCCAAAATATGACAGCATAATCCCTATCCTGTAACAACTCCACTAGCTTCCCCTGCAAAGCCACATCAGATACTAAATACCATTCTTAACTTTCAAAATCATCAACAACCAATCCTCCCATCTACAAACTCTACTAAACACAACCAAAACCAACAGAGAAAGCACTAAAAACATAGGGCTGATATTCAAAAGGCATTTACACAGTTAGTGCTGCTGAAATTCCCATCTTCTCCCTTGCATGCTCTGATGCTAACCTCTTAGCATCAGGGAGTGTCGTGGGAGTTCTGGGAAGGAACAGAAGTGGTGAAAGTTCCTATCTTTTAGCTGCAGGAGCTAACTGGAAAGCATGCAATTCCGTGAGGCAGTACGGTGACCCCGGATATTCAGTGATATTCTGAATGAAATAGAGACTGAATTAATGTTTTGCTTCGGTATCTACTGAGGAGATGTAGGGAAGTTACCCATGACTGAAATGGTATTTAAGGCTGATACAGCAGAAGAACTGAAAGAAATATTGATAAACCAGGAACTTGTATTACAACTATTGATAAACTGAAGAGTAGCTAATCAACTGGACCAGATGGTATACATCCAAGGGTGTTGAAAGAACTGAAATATGATATTGCAGACATACTATTAGTAATCTGTGAACTATCATTACAATCATATGAAATAACTGAAGATTGGAGGATGACCAATGTAACACCAATTTTTAAAAAGGCTTTCAGGGGTGATCCGGTAAAGTACAGACTGGTGAGCCTGACATCAGTACCAGGAAAAATGGTATAAAGCATTTTTTTGTGCCATCACATCAGTGTTGAATCATAGCCACCCAGCTACCTCTGGGTTTTCTTGGCAATGTATCACTGGAAGTACATTGCCAGCCTTTTCTTCCAAGGCAACGGAGGATAAAACAACTTGCCCAAGGTCACAATGAGTGTTAGTGGGAATTGAACTGTTGATTTTCAGGGTAGAAGGCAGCTGCTCTAACCACTAGGCTACTCCTCCACCATTATAAAAAAAAAGAACAAAATTACCAAACATGTAGATAGGGTTTAATGGGAGACAGTCAACATGGCTTTAGCCAAGGAACGTCATGTCTTACTAATTTGTTATGGTTTTATGAAAGTGTGAATAAACAGGTAGACAAAGGTGGGTTGGTCAATGTAGTGTACCTGGATTTTCAGAAAGCCTTTGTCAAGGTCCCTCATGAAAGACTTTTGGTGAAATTAAAAAGTCATTGGATAGGAGGCAGTGTACTATTGTGGATCAGGAACGGATTAAAAGATAGAAAGCAGAAGGTAGGGCTAAATGGCCAATTTTCCCAATGGAGAAAGGTGAATAGTGGGGTACCCCAGGGATCTGTGCTGGGTCTGCTGCTTATTAACATGTTCGTAAATGACCTACAAAAGGAAATAATGAGTGAGATAATCAAATTTGCAGATGAAACAAAATTATTCAAAGTTGTAAAAACTCAGGAGGATTGTGAACAATAGCAAGAGAAAGTCAAACAGCAGGAGAAGAGGGTATCCGCAAAAAACAGGGCAAGCTGAAAGCGGAAACCAAGGACCAGGCCTACACGCAAATATGTACAAGGCAAAGTTTATTGAGGGATTACCAGGCCTACACGCAAATATGTACAAGGCAATAAACTTTGCCTTGTACATATTTGCATGTAGGCCTGGTCCTTGGTTTCTGCTTTCAGCTTGCAACAATAGCAAGAGGACCATGATAAATACAAAGACTGGATGCTCAAATGGCAGATGAAATCTAATGATGACAAGTGAAAACGTATGCACCTAGGAAAGAACAACCTAAACTATGATTACACGATGCAAGGTTCCACATTGGGAACAACACCCAAGAAAAAGATTTAGGTGTCATCATAGATAACATGTTAAAACCCTCTGCCCAGTGTGCAGTGGTGCCCAAGAGAGCAAATAGAATGTTAGGTATCATAAGGAAAGGAATGGAAAATAAAACAAAGATATTATAATGCCTCTCTATCGTTCCATGGTGCGATCACACCTTGAATATTGTGTGCAGTTCTGTTCACCGTATCTTAAGAAGAATATAGTGTTATTAGAAAAGGTACAGAGAAGAGCCACCAAAATGGTAAAGAGGATGGAAGGATACCCCTATGAAGAGAGGCAAAAAATGTTGGGGCTCTTAAACCCGGAAGAAAGATGGCTGAGGGAAGATACGATAGAGGTCTATAAATTAATGAAGGTAGTGGAATGGGTAAATGTAGATCGATTGTTTACATCATCAGAATATAGAAAGACTAGGGGACATGCAATGAAGCTACAGTGTAACCTATATAAAACTAATAAGAGAAAATATATTTTTCACTCAACACATAACCAAACTCTGGAATTTGTCTACTAGAGGCTGTTATAAAAGATGTTAGTGTAGCTGGGTTTAAAAAAGGTTTGGAGAAGTTCCAGGAGGAAAGGTCCACAAACCATACTTAAAGGGGACCCAGGAAAGCCACTGGCTGCCCCAATACAAGTGCATTCACTCTGCAGCTCCTCACTACCTCTCCTCTATTTTTCTTTCCCTACACCTGTCCTCGGGAACTCGGCTCTTCTTGCAAACCTCTTCTATCTGTGCCCTTTTCTTCAATTGCTAACTCCAGACTATGCTCCTTTCGCCTTGCTACTCCTTATGCCTGGAATAAACTACCTGAGTGTGTACATAAATGTTTCTGATGTTGTTATAGAGAAAGGAGTGACAGGTTTTACCTATCTTTTGGATGCTGCAGAGAAAGAGAGAGTAGAGTCAAAGATGGTATGGAAGGGCAGAAGGGAGAGGCCGTATGGTCTTTATCTGCCGTCATATTTCTTTGTTTACTTATAAAAAGTGCCTTGAATACTGCCCAGTAATTTGTAATTATTTAATTTTAATGCAAATTGCTTTGCTCTTTTGTATGAAAGGAGGGACATCAAGAGATCATGAAATGAAATCAAGTAAGAAATTAACTTTCTCCCTCTGTCACGTTAATCACAGCTGATTGGTCAGAGATGTGGGATAATCCCAGAGCAGCGATTTTGGGAGCAGGAGACCCAGAAATACCTCTGTGGTCCCAATATGTGATTAGTGCCTTCTTTTTATGTCCAGCAGGTGACGGGGTCATAAAGGAAAAGAAGAGAGAGGAGAAGAGAAGAATGGGGAAACTCTTTCACACACGAGGTGAACCCAGCACTCCACCTAAACTCTCACCCGCAAGAGAGACATTTTCCATGTAGAGTGTGAGAGCGGTTTCAATCATAGCGATTGTCTAAGAAGCCACCTGGAATCCCACACAGCAGAGGGAACTACCCCAACAGAGAGGCCTTCTACATCTTTTAAAAGCCCTGAATGTGGAAGAAATTTTGCTCTTAAGAAATCTGTAACAATGCACCAGAAAATCCACAGGGCTGAGAAAAGATTGCACTGTACTGAATGTGAGAAATCTTTCCTCAGAAACTCACTACTTGTGGTGCATCATAGAACCCACACTGGGGAGAGACCGTTTAATTGTACTGAATGTGGGAAATGTTTCCTCATGAAAGCACAACTAATGCAGTATCATAGAACCCACACGGGAGAGAGACCGTTTAATTGTACTGAAGGCTGAAGACTGTGCTCAAAGGAACTCATTTTGCCTCTGAAGAAGAGATCAAGGCCACTGTGATGAGGGAGCTGAGGGACCTCAAGGAGGAGGACTTTACCGAGTGCTTCCGTACGTGGCCGAAGTGAATGCAGAAGTGCACTAACTCTGGGGGGCATTACTTTGCAGGGGACAATTCATAATTTCTCTGTATTTAGAGAAAAAGGGATCCTCTGTGTCCATCCCATGCTATTTTGAATTCTGTTACAGTATTCGCCCCCACCACTTCCATCGGGAGGGCATTCCAAACATCAGCCATCCTTTCAGTGTAAAAGTATTTCCTAGCATTGCCTTTCAATTTACCCCTTTGCAGCTTCATGTTATGCCCTCTAGTTTTATAGTTTCCCCGTCTTTGGAAGAGGTTTGTTTGTTCATTAATACTCTTTAAGTATTTAAAGGCCTGAATTATATCTCCCCTGTCCCTCCTCTCCTCCAGAGTGTACATATTTAGGTCTTCAAGTCTCTTCTCATAAGTCTTCTGACACAGGCTCCAAATCATTTTGGTCACCTTCCTCCGAACAGTTTCCAGTCTTTTTACATCCTTTTTGAAATATGGTCTCCAAAACTGAACACAGTATTCCAAGTAAGGCCTCACCAGTGACTTATACAGTGGCATTAGTACCTCTTCCTTTCTGCTGGTAATTCCTCTCTGTATGCAACCCAACATCCTCCTGGCTTTTGCCACCACCTTGTCACACTGTTTTGCCGCCTTGAGATCCTCACAAATAATCACACCAAGGTCCTTCTCCTGGTCCGTGCACACCAACCTCTCACCTTCTATCGCATATTTTTCCCTTGGATTTCTGCTTCCCAAGTGCATGACACTACATTAAATCTTAACTGCCAAGCATTAAACCATTCTTCCAGCTTTTGTAGATGTTTCCTCATATTATGCACTCCCTCAGGGGGGAGTCCACTCTGCTGCAAATTTTCATGTAGATTTTGCAGTAAAACATTTATGGGACAGTCTTGTTTCTTTTTTGTCAAACTTCGTATATAGCATAAAAGATGTACAATATACGTCATGGAAAGATACATTGGCAGAGCTGGAAAGTTACATTTGTAGAGCTCCCAAAAATGGGGAACTAGCCTGTCTTACCACACTTGTTCTTTCTCACCTGTTTCCCCATACAGATTGTAGTACATTCTTTGCAAAGTTAAGTTAGAGCTTTTTCCAAGTTTTGCAAGTGACCCTGCCTCTGTATTCTGTCACCTACACTTACAGGAAGCATACTTATAGTCACTTGTGATATACATGATATTCCCTCTAATATTTTCAAACTGGGGAAAATCAACAGTTAGAGGTAATTTTAAGTAGTTTTCTCAGGGAAGACGGGACAGACATCCATTGGGCTCCATGGAAAAAAGGAGACTGAGCAAGATGGCACCCTTGGGCGGGAAGGGGACTATGCACGCATGGTAGCATTCCCAAAGGCTTTCTTGAAAAGCTGGGGAAATGCTCCATGCGGGCTCCGTGGTGCCGACTTCACCCATATGTGAGGGCCTGCAGGCAGAGCAGCACATTCGGGGATGGAGGCCTTGGACGGCACATCCTGGGATGTGGTGAACAGACGCCATTTTGATTCCAGCCTGAAAGCATACACAATACGGACAGGGCCCAGGGGCGCGTCCCATGCCGCATGGCTATCTCCGCTTGTCTCCATGCTGCCTGGAATAGGCGAGGAGGCCAGCCGATCAGTCGGGGGTGCTGGAAACCATAATTCTCGATCAATGGTACTACCCAGCAGCGGCAGAATGTGCAGAGACTGACGGTAGGAGCCACGGTATTGCCAGGGAGGACATCCGCTGGCATGCGAGCACATGGCTGGCAGGCACAGGGGCTCTGAGTGCGGTCACCCCGATCACAGGAGCACTGGAGTTAATCTGAGCAAAGGAATAATAGAGAAACATCATTAGAGACATTATTAATCCATATATAAGTAGGTAAAAGAGTGTTATCTAGATTTCAGTTGGAGATGAGAGAGGTCCGTCTTGCTGGCAAGCAAAAGAACTGAAACTGGCTAGCTAGGGGCGGGCTGGGGGGTAGGGCCAGTTGGCTCATGCTCAGAAGGGCAAAAAGCCCTTCTGAGCTATGGAGAGTACTTCCGTCTCAACGCCGTCGGATGACGTCACCAAGTGTGGCTGACTCATCCTGCTTGTCCTTGGAGAACACCCTATTCATGGAGCTCTTCGGACCCACCACATGAACTCTTCCTCTCCACCACCCCCCGAAGCCTTCACTTTTTACATTCCTTCCGCCCCACCCCAGGCACATTCCTTGGTTAGATATCCACACATCCATTCTGCTGCTGTTTGCTGTACACACAAGGTGTCCCACTGTATTATAGTTTATCTCATGTAAAAGGTATATACGTTTTGTTGCAGTACATAAATTCTCATTGTTTCTTGTAACAACTTTGTAGCCATCATTAAATATACAGTGCAGTATAAAAGAACAGTTAAACAAATCAATAAATGAATAAATAAAATCTTGAAAGAGCAGGACCCACAGCCAGATCACTAGTGCCTGATGGGACAGAGATGTGAGAGCAAAACCATTGAAGAAATTCAAAAAGGTATGAGGAGGCAATCAAAGGAAACTTAAATAACTTTTGCACTTCAGCAACTACTGTAGAAGAGGGTAACCTGCACAGAGTAGTGTAAACAGCACTAATCAAAGACATAGAGTAAATGGGGGTGCATCCTGCACAGAGTGCCGTGAACAACTCCGGCCATTGAGCAGACTAGACAAGCCCATTTTTATTTTTTAACAGTTTTTTTTTAATATACCGCTTTTTCATTTAATTAAAGCAGTTTATGTTGTAACTTAAACTTGGCAATGTACATTAAATAAGAATATTGATAACTTAGATTTTTCTGAGGCAATGGAGGGTTAAGTGACTTGCCCAAGGCCACAAGGAGTGCTGGAAAGAATCAAACCGTGGTCTCAGTGTCTAACCATTAGGCTATTCCTCCACTCTACACCATGCAGGTCATTATCTGCTCTCACATACTATGTTATGAGGTTTCTTTTTCCCTCAGTGTATCACGCTCCAATGAACTTTCTACAAAGCACAAGCTTCAGTAATAAAGGCTCACCATGCTTTCTCCTTTCTTCCCCCCTATCCTGGGCTGATTCCAAGAGAACATGAGATGCTCAGAAGATGAACAAAGACTGAATCTGCAATCCCACAAGCTGTAACAGTAACAGTCCCAGAAATAAATACCTGCTAGAAACGTCTACAGCACCTGACAGTATACTGTGACACTCCACAGAGTAATACTCCCTAGGAAGGACTACAGCTCCCAGGGTGCACTGTGATACATGCACACAGTAATCCCTACTAGGAAGGACTACAGCTCCGACAGTGCACTGTGATGCTCCCAAACAGAGAATCCCTCCTAAGAAGGACTACAGTTCCAAGAGTGCACTGTGACACTGCCACACAGTAATATCCCCTTTGAAGGAATACAGCTCACAGAGTGCACTGTGACACTCCCACATAGTAATCCCACCTAGGAAGTACTACAGCTCCCAGAGTCCATTGTGACAGTCTGAAACAGACAATCCCTCCTACAAAAGACTACAGCTCCCAGAGTGCACTGTGACACTCCCAAACAGTGAATCCCTCCTAGGAAGGACTACAGCTCCCAAAGTGCACTATATCACTCCCACAGAAAAATACCCCCTAGGAATGATTACAGCACCTGAGACTGCATTGTGACACTCCCATAGAGTAATACGTTGTAGGAAGGACTACAGCTCCCAGAGTGCACTCTGATGCTCCCAAACAGAGAATCGCTCCTAGGAAGGACTACAGTTCCCAGAGGGCAATGTGACACTCCCATCGAGAAACTGTAGTGTTTTTTTTATAGCGCTCTGTAGCTGGAACTTGTTCTGTGCATATAAAATCTTTTTTTCTATAGATCAGACACGTGAATTTCTCCAGGGCATTTTGTTGTTAGTAACTCCTCCATCTTGCCTTGTTTTTATCTGCCTGAATATCTCAGGAAGTGGATCTGTGAGATGATCCAGCATTAGTACAGCCCCTTTCTCAGGCTTCACAGAGCTAGGGGAGGGTACTCGGTCTCCAGCATCCCTCCCTCTGTTTTCTGTTCACACTTCCTTCCACTGAAGCTACCCGAATAGGGTTGCCAACTGGCCGGTTTTCAGCCGGCCTGGCCGGTTTTTCCACGGCCAGGCCGGCTGCCGGCGCAGAGGCAAAACCGGCCCTTTAAAAGCCGTTTTTTTTGCTCTGGCCGCAAAATCGGGAGCGGCCAGAGCAAAAAAACCGGCTTTTCTCCACTTCAGAGGGAGCCGGGGAAGCCCGTGCGAGGCCCCGGCTCCCTCTGAACAGCCACCAGCGTGAAGAGCCTTTACCTTCACGCTGGCGGCTGTTCCTGTGAAGCTGTGAATGCTGGGAAAGGTTAAAGGACTAGAATGGATGGGGAATGAGAATGGAGAGGGGAAAAAATATTTTGTGTGGAAGAAAAGTCTATGATGGGCCGGTATTGGGAGAGTAAGAGGGGCTTGAGAATGGAAGGGTGAAATTTAAACGGATGACAAAGGAATAAGGAAAGAATTGGGGGAAAGAGCAAAAGGGAAACAATCAGTATGTTAAAGCAGAAATAGAGAGAGAATGGAAAACATCTAAAAGAGAAGAAAGGACAAATGGATAGCTCGCAGAAGACACGAAGAAACCAGAAGAAAGTGACTGGAGCAATTGCAACTGAAAAATAAAACGCCCAAACAGAAGGTAGAAAAATACTTTTTATTTTGAATTTATTAACTGAATATGTCTGGTCTGGGAAGTGTGTATTGCAAACATCTTTGCGTTTTTGTTTAGTGCAAGAGGAAATTACTTTATAGTTTTATTTCTCCAGTGTTGTACATTTCATGTTTGGATTTTGGGGTTCCCAGTTTAATTATTATCTGACCAAGGAAGTTAGCCTACACGTATCCTCGGTAATTTTTGTGGGTGGGGCTGGGGGCGGGGCAGGGGTGGGACTAGGGGCGGAGAATGGGTGGAGCATGGCAAGCCACAGGTGTCGGGTTTTTCTCGGTGAAAAAGTTGGCAACCCTATACCCGAAAGACGCTTCCTGTTAGCACCAGCAGAATTCACACCACCAGCTTTGCAAAGAGGGAACCAAGAAGTGTTCCAGAGAAGGGCAGGAGAATGGCCGCAGAGTTTTCTGCTCAGCAGGTAGGAGATTGGCAGGAGGCCGGCAGCAGGGGAGGTAGTGCCAAGATCCAGCCTCGGAGTCACACACACTGCATGGGGCAAGCAGAAGGGGAAATGAGACTGGCACTGCTCAGTCCAGGAAAGAAAGTTCCGTTCTTTATTCCTTGCAAGTCTCCGAGGCTCTTCCTCCTCATTCCCCTCCCATGATGCTCTCAGTTTCTGTTTCCTGCAGTATCTTTGGATTCTTTTTTCCTCTCTCGCGCTTTCTTTTGCACAATTTCTTTGTGTCAATTTGCAGAAAATAAGACGCAGATATACATACACACAGGTGGACATTCAGACCTTTACACTTCATTCTCTGCACACATCCAACAGACAGCTAAATCCTGTCTCTTCTTTCTCTATAACATTGATAAAATTTGTCCCTTCCTTACTACACACACTACTAAGACATTTGGGAGTGGAGGAGTGACCTAGTGGTTGGGGCAAGGTACTTCAGGCCGGGGTTCAAATCCCACTAGAGGACAGCAATCTTGGGCCTGAAGGACTGGGGTTTCTAGTCCCACAGGTACTCCTTGTGGTCTTGGGCAAGCCACTTCCCTCCATTGCCCATGTTCCCTGTAAAATAGTTATCTCCAAGTTATAATGCCATGTTGAATGTAATGTTCCATGTAAACCGCACTGATGTCAAATACCATGGTATATAAGAGAAATAAATAAATTAATTTATCCACTCTTTAGTTACCTCCCGTCTAGACTATTGTAACCTCCTCCTTGCTGGTCTCCCTCTCCCCTTTGGAGGTGTGGTGATTGATAGAAAGGTTTAAATTGTTGTTTTTACAAAAGTATCTATACAAAGGTGATAAAAGAATGTAAAGTGTTATTTTTACAGAATGATCAGAAAATTAACGTAGTTATATAGAGGTTTCTAGAAATGCTTTGCAAAACAAACCTTTCTGGGATAAATGCCTGCCATCTCATACAGATTCTTCTCCAGGACCAAGCAGGAAGTCAGTCCTCACATATGGGTGACGTCAGCGCAGACGGAGCCCCCATGCGGAGCATTTCCCCAGCTTTCAAGGAAAGCCTTTGGGAATACAGCACGCATGCGCGGTCCCCTTCCCGCCCAAGGGTGGCATCTTGCTCAGTCTTCTTTTTTCCGCAGAGCCCTATGGACGTGTGTCCGTGTTACCCGTGAAAAAGTTGATTTTTTGGCATTGAATCTTGTTTTTTCTCGGTTCGACGCCGGTTCCCTTTCCCGCCTGGGTCCGGTAAACCGGTGCTGAGCCCGGCTCCTAGTTTTTCGTTTTTTGTCCTTAGTGACTGCGTTCGTGCCTTTTTCTATTTTTCCCTGGCAGCCTTGTCTTTCAACCTTGCAGGGGCCCTTTTTCCCTCGATGGCTGCCAGTGGGTTTAAGAAGTGTGATCGGTGTAAGAAACTTATGTCTCTTACCGACACACAAGACTGCTGCCTCCGGTGCCTCGGGCCCGACCATGACTCCATGGGTTGTGGCCCGTGTGGCAAAATGTCCTCGAAGGCATTGTGGAGCCGTCAGCACCAATGTGAGAGGATCTTTTCAGACTCTGCGTCTGGACGGGTCCGGACTTCGTCAGAGGCCTCGACGTCTCGGGAGTCTGACCCCAAGCATCGTCGGGGCTCCTCTGAAAGGGGGTCCCTCTCAAGGGAGCACCAAAAGAAGAAGAAACCCGCGAGGGCGGTCTCGGTGGATGCTATTGGCTCCTCGAGGGCCAAGTCACATAGCCCCAAGCGCCGTCCCGAGTCTTTGGAGTCGGAGAGGCCTGCCAAGCATCCTTGTGTGGATACGGAGGCCCCGAGCCACGTGAGTACTGTAGTCCTCGTGGACTCTCCTCCGGGGGAGCCAATGTCGGGCCTGACTCCATGGGGGCCCAATTCAGAGGCTGCTGGGTCTCCTGAGCTTGCTCTCAGATTGACATCCCTGGATTGCAGACTGTCTGCCTTCATGGAGAAGCAGCGGGTGCTGATCGCCGGTCTCACCGGTGCATCTGCCCCGACCACCGGGACCTCGATGCCCAAGTCGACCCCGGAGGCCGAGCAAGTCCTCGAGACCATGCGATCTCGAGTTGATCCTCGGCTAAGGTCACCCTCGGCCTCCCGTTCGGGACCGAGGTCGTCGACGCCGGTACCCTCGGCGTCAGGGCGGATGGTGTCGGTGCCCGCCTGCCCAGAGCTGCTCGATTCCTCCTCGGAGGAGTCGTGGTGGGAGACGGAGGACGAGGAGTCCCCGGACACCTACCGGACCCGGTGCGTCCCTTTGGACTCACCGGAGTCCGAGCCTCGGAGAAGGTCCCCACCGGAGGATGCTCAGTTCTCGGACTTCGTGCGGGACATGGCCAAAGCCTTGGCCTTCCCTGCAGACCCCGAGGAGGAGCCTCGAGCTGAGGAGCTCGAGGCCCTGCAGTATGACTCTCCCCCCAAGGAGGCCTTTACTGTACCGGTTCCTCCGATGCTGGAGCGGTTGCTCTTCCGCATGTGGGAGGCACAGGCCTTGATGCCGGTTTTAAGCAAGCGGGTCGATTCCATCTATCAAGTCCGCAAGAGCCCCGGGTTCCAGAAGGCACAGCTACTGCACCACTCCATGGTTGTGGAATCGGCCATGCATCGTCTGAAGAGTCAGAAGATGCACTCCTCAGTGCCCCCGGCAGGGAGGCCCGGAACCTGGATGCCCTCGGTAGAAAGTGCTTCCAGGGCTCTATGCTTGCTTGCCGTGTCCAGACCTACCAGCTGTACATGGGCATGTACCTTCGGGACCTGGCAAAAGAAATTGCCGGGTTCTCGGCTGGTCTCCCCGAGGAACCTTTGCAGAGGTTCAAGGCCTTGTCCTCGGGTATTCGAGAGTGCTCTAAGTTTATCTCTTGAGCAGTTTATGATGGCTTCGAGGCTTCGGCCCGAGTAGCCGGGGCCGGCATCGGTGCACGCCGTCAGCCTGGCTACAGTCATCGGACCTCAAGCCATGGGTACAGGACAAGTTGGTCGATGTCCCTTGTCGAGAACCTCTTTGGCAAGCCCATGGCTGATAAAGCTGCAGAACTCGAGTCAGAGACTCTCACCCGGACCAGGCTGTCCAGGAAAACTTCTGCCCCTTCTCAGAAGAAGAAGAGCTTGGGGAAAAAGGCCTTTTACCCGAGGAAGA
Source organism: Ichthyophis bannanicus (assembly GCA_033557465.1). Lineage (NCBI taxonomy): Eukaryota > Metazoa > Chordata > Amphibia > Gymnophiona > Ichthyophiidae > Ichthyophis > Ichthyophis bannanicus. The sequence goes on from CM066031.1 coordinate 81,962,485, forward strand.
CCACTGCCTACAAATCCTACCCTCATTTCCAGGCCTCTGCAGCTCCCCAACAGGGCCAGCAGGCCAAGGGGCAGGGTCATGGGCCCCATAGGCAGAAGACTCCCAAGCCTCCTACCCCGGCTCCTGCACAGCAGGGAGGGAGTTTTTGACTATGCCAGCATAGCCACTCCTCCTCACCAGGGCACAGGAGGTCGGCTGACCCTGTACACAGACAGGTGGCCAGCCATCACAGGGGATGCCTGGGTGCTAAGCATCATCCAAAGGGGCTACCTGCTCCACTTCACCCAGGTACCCCCCTCCTACTTTCCAGAGGAGCCTCCAAGGCCCCCTCTGCACAGAAACCTCCTCCTCCAGGAGTTGACAGGTCTGCTAAAGGACCAGGCGGTGGAACCGGTACCTCACCACCTGGAAGGGCGAGGCTTCTACTCCAGGTACTTCCTGGTGCCAAAGGGAACAGGAGGCCTCAGACCCATCCTGGACCTGAGAAATCTGAACAAGTTTCTGCAGAGGGAAAAGTTCAAGATGCTTACCCTTGGGATACTAATGCCCTACCTCCAGCAGGGAGATTGGCTATGCTCCTTAGACCTGAAGGATGCCTATACTCACATCCTTATTCATCCCAATCACAGGCAATATCTTAGATTAGTGGTGGGAGGGGACCACTATCAGTACAGAGTGCTCCCTTTTGGCCTCACCTCCGCCCACAGGGTTTTCACAAAATGCCTGGCGGTGGTTGCAGCCTACCTCAGAAATCAGGGAATCTTTGTCTTCCCTTACCTGGACGACTTGCTCATAAGGGGCCAGTCCCCACAAGAGGCCAGGCAGGCCACTTTTTGGACAATATCCCTGCTTCAGCATCTGGGCTTTGTCATAAACTTCCCAAAGTCCACTCTAGTCCGCTCTCAGGACTTAGAGTTCATAGGGGCCAGGCTGGACACCATCCAGGCAAGGGCCTTTTTGCCAGTAGACAGAGCTCACAGGCTGATGAGGTTGGCCGGCCGGTTTCGAGCAAGTTCCTGGGTCTCTGCCAGACACTTCCTCCGGCTGTTAGGCCACATGGCTTCCACAGTGCATGTGACTCCAAATGCCCGTCTGCTCAGTGGTGCCTCAGGGCCCAGTGGGTGCAATCCACAGGGAAGTTGACAGACAGGATAAAGGTGTCCAAACGCTTGGTGGACTCCTTACGCTGGTGGAGTCACCTACCAAACCTTGTCAGGGGAGTTCCTTTTCAGGCCTCCCCACACACTCCGGTGCTGACAACCGATGCTTCCCTGCAGGGCTGGGGGGCACATTGCCAGGGTGCATGCACCCAAGGTCTGTGGTCTCCTTGGGAGGCCACACAGCAGATCAACCTGTTGGAATTGCGGGCTATCCATCTGGCCTTGCAGACTTTCTCTCAGGTCCTCTCTCACCAGTCTGTCCTAATCCAGACAGACAATCAGGTAGCAATGTTCTACATGAACAAGCAGGGGGGCACAGGATCCCAGCTCCTGTGCTTGGAGGCACAAGCCCTCTGCTCATGGGCTGTCAAGCGGGGCATGTCCCTCAAGGCGGTCTACTTGCTGGGCCAGAAGAACTACCTGGCAGACAAGTTAAGCAGACTGTTACAGCCACACGAATGGCAGCTGGATCCGCTGGTGGCCCAGTAGATCTTTCTGAAATGGGGACTTCCATCCGTGGATCTCTTTGCCAGTCCTCTGAAAAGGCAGTTACCCAAGTTCTATTCCAGACAAACGCACCCTCTGAGGGTAGCGGCAGATGCGTTCCTGATGTCCTGGTCGGAGGGCCTGCTGTATGCGTTTCCTCCCACACCTTTGGTGGCCCGGACTCTATTCAAGATTCAGCAGGACAGGGCCACGGTAATCCTGATAGTCCCCAGGTGGCCCAGGCAACCGTGGTTCCCATTTCTTCTACAGCTGGCAGTGGAGACTCCACTTCCTCTGGGATTGCAATCCGACCTCCTGACCCAGGATCAGGGGTCCCTCTTGCATCCCAACCTCAAATCTCTCAATTTGATGGCCTGGCTGCTGAAAGGGTAGTTCTCGCTCCCTTGCTCCTGCCAAAGGAGATTGAAGAGGTGGTGTTGGCCTCCAGGAAGCACTCCACCCGGAAGGCCTATGCCCTGAAATGATGAAGGTTTTCAGCATGGTGTTCTCAACAGCAGGAGGATCCTTTCTCCTGCTCAGTCTAGGTGGTGCTGCAGTAACATAAGAACATAAGAACATAAGATATGCCATACTGGGTCAGACCAAGGTCCATCAAGCCCAGTATTCTGTTTCCAACAGTGGCCAATCTAGGTCATATGTACCTAGCAGTTTCCTCAAGAGACACAAGTTCCACAATGCTTGTACTGGGTCAAGCATTGATATCTTCGGTCACTTCTTAATAATGGTTTATGGACCTTTCTTCCAGGAACTTGTCCAAACCTTTTTTAAACCCAGCTACACTAACAGCCTTTACTACATCCTCCGGTAACAAATTCCAGAGTTTGATTACACGTTGAGTGAAAAAATATTTTCTTTTATTAGTCTTAAATAGTTTACCCTGTAGCTTCATTGCATGTCCCCTAGTCTTTCTATATTCTGATAACGTAAACAATCGATCTACGTTTACCCGTTCCACTCTGTTCATTAATTTATAGACTTCTATCATATCTCCCCTCAGCCGTCTCTTTTCCAGGTTAAAGAGCCCTAACCTTTTTAGCCTTTCTTCATAGGAGTATCCTTCCATCCCCTTTACCAATTTGGTGGCTCTTCTCTGAACCTTTTCTAAAATCGCTATATCCTTTTTAAGATACGGCGACCAGAATTGCACACAATATTCAAGGTGCGGTCTCACCATGGAACGATATAGAGGCATTATAATATCTTTTGTTTTATTTTCCATTCCTTTCCTTATCATACCTAGCATTCTATTTGCTCTCTTGGCCGCCGCTGCACACTGGGCCGAGGGTTTTAACATGGTATCCACAATGACGCCTAAATCTTTTTCCTGGGTGGTGGTTCCTAATGTGGAACCTTGCATCGTGTAACCATAGTTTGGGTTGTTCTTCCCTAGGTGCATAACCTTGCACTTGTCAACATTAAATTTCATCTGCCATTTTGATGCCCAGTTTTCCAATTTATCAAGATCCTCTTGCAATTTTTCACAATCCTCTTGGGTTTTAACAACTTTAAATAGTTTTGTGTCATCTGCAAATTTGATAACCTCACTCATTATTCCACTTTCCAGGTCATTTATGAATATGTCAAAAAGCAGCGGACCCAGCACAGATCCCTGGGGTACACCACTATTCACCTTTCTCCATTGGGAAAATTGGCCATTTAGCCCTACCCTCTGCTTTCTATCTTTTAACCAGTTCCTGATCCACAATAGTACACTGCCTCCTATCCCATGACTCTTTAGTTTTGCCAAAAGTCTCTCATGAGGGACCTTGTCAAAGGCTTTCTGAAAGTCCAGATACACAATATCAACCGACTCACCTTTGTCCACCTGTTTATTCACTCCTTCAAAAAAACATAACAGATTAGTAAGACAAGATCTTCCTTGTCTAAAGCCATGTTGGCTGTCTCCCATTAGGTCGTGACTATCTACATGCTGAGTAATTTTATTCTTTATGATGGTTTCTACCATTTTTCCTGGTACTGACGTCAGTACCTGCTTCACCTCTCCAATCTGGGGCTTAAGTCAAACTCTGTTCGGGTCCACCTCAGTGCTCTCTCAGCTCACCACTCACCGGTGGATGGACAATCCCTATCAAGCCACCCCTTGGTGTCTCGCTTCCTCAGAGGCCTACTCTTACTCAAGCCTCCAATCCATCCACCGGCCACGGAGTGGGACCTGAATGTGGTCTTGCAACAACTGACTCGTCCACCGGTTGAGCCTTTGGCTACCTGCCATTTACGCTTCCTGTCTTGGAAGGCATTGTTCCTGGTGGCCCTCACCTCAGCCAGGCGTGTAAGTGAGCTCCAGGCCCTGGTCTCAGATAGACCATACACAAGGTTCTATAAGAACAGGGTAGTCTTGCGGACTCACCCTAAGTTCCTCCCAAAGGTGGTCTCCTCCTTCCACCTCAATCAGGAGGTGGTACTTCCGAAATGCTTTCCCATGCCACACGCCAGTAGGGCTGAGGCTGTCTTGCATACCCTGGACTGTAGGAGGGCGTTGTCCTTTTACTTGGAGCGTAAGCAGGGGCATAGAAGGGCTTCTCAGCTCTTCGTATTCTTTGACCCTAATAAATTGGTGTTGCCTGTCTCCAAACGTACATTGTCCCTGTGGGTAGCAGACTGTATTGCCTGGGCATACAGGGCAGCCAGCCTCTCCCTGGAGGGTTGAGTCACGGCCCACCGGGTCAGGGCGAAGGCCCCATCAGTAGCTCATCTCCGCTCTGTTCCGTTGGCAGACATCTGCAGCGCCGCTACTTGGTCTTCAAGCCAGACTTTTGCGGCCCATTACTGCCTCGAGAGTGAATCCCATAGGGACAGTGCTTTCGGACAGGCGGTACTCCATAATCTCTTTGAGGTTTAGGCAACTCCTACCCTCCGGCCCTGGTGTTGGGCTACTGTTCAGGTGTGGTTTCAGAGAAGATTCTCTCACAGTTGCTGAGGCTCTAGAGGGAGCTCTATTTTTCAGCCTTGGGTTCCTGGTAGCCCAGAGCTAGGGAGTCACCCATATGTGAGGACTGACTTCCTGCTTGGTCCTGGAGAAAGAGTAGTTACTCACCTGTAACAGGTGTTCTCCAGGAGCAGCAGGAATCATTCCTCACGACCTTCCCTCCTCCCCTTGGAGTTGCAGTTATTTTTTTATTTATTTTTATTTATTTACAGACTCTTTTATATCGCGCTATTCGACATCAGCGCGGTTTACAATGAACATAGAACTACACATTTCAATTGGAGATCTGTGCTTACAATGAACAGGTGTTAATAAACTTGGATTTTTACATTAAACAGGTTCTTTAAACAGGGATAACATGATAACTATATACAATGCCAATTTAGACAGATTTATGCAGGGTTATATGAGACTATGTACATTATCATGGTGGGTGGTGGTTCGATGTGTGACTATGGACAGTCAGTCTGAGAATGTGAATTGCATGAGCTTGAGGTGCTGACCTGGGGTATGAATGTGGGTGGATGTGAAGGGATATCTGGAACATCATAGCACTGAAGAAATAGGTGATGTTTCAGTGCCTTCCTGAACTAGGAGATGTCACTGATGGTTCTGATGGCCATTGGTAGGGCGTTCCAGCAGGATGGTGCAAAGAAGGCAAAAGCTCTGGATCTTGTGATTTGAGAACACTTCGTGATTGCCTTTGGTAGTACGAGAGTATTGGAGGCATTCGATCTCCTTGCTCTGTTAGGGAGTGTGATCGATACTAGGTCAGTGATGGTGGTACTTATTGATGGCTTTATGGGTCATAGTTAGGATTTTAAAAGAGATCCTGGATTGTATGGGTAGCCAGTGCAACTGTTTCAGTTTTGGAGTGATGTGGATTCTTCTAGATGCTCCATGAAGGATTCTTGCGGCTGTATTCATTGCAAGTTGTAAGGGGTTAGTCATGCTCTTTGGTAGGCCGTGTAGTATCGCATTAGCGTAGTCAAGGTGAGCATTACTAGAGCCTGAAAGACTGAACGGAAATCTTCTGGCTCTAGCAGCTGACGCAGATGTCGATGGGTCCGGATTTTGTGATAGACCGATTTTACTATGTTGCCAATATGAACCTTCATATTGAGATGTTGGTCCAACATAACTCCCAGGTATCGTATTGTAGTCTTGCAGGAGAGCTCTGCGTTGCACACCTTGAGTGACAGGAGTGGGGTGAATGCAGGGTTCCTGATGACAAAGAGGACCTCCGTCTTTTTGAAGTTTATCTTAAGCATTTGTGCGTTTAGCCAATCTGTGACTGCGTCGAAGCACGTGGTTAGTGGGGAGAGGTCTAGGTGTTCCGTCGAGATTGGCATGTACATCAAGACGTCGTCGGCATAGACCAGGCAGTTGATATTAAATGAGTGGATAAGGTCACAGATGGGTTGCATATAGATATTGAACAGCAAGGCGGAAAGGGAAGAACATTGTGGCACGCCTTTTGTTTGAGGGAAGGGGTCAGAGGTGGAGGGACCAGAACGGACATGTTGCCAACGGTCTGTGAGGTATGATGCGCACCATGATAGAGCTGAGCCGTGTACTGCCTTCTCCCTTAGGTGTGATAGGAGAACTTCATGGTCTACAGTGTCAAAGGCAGCGGCAGTGTCCATGAAGATTAGTGCAAAGCCGTGTCTAATGTTGTCCAGACCTATGATTAGAGTGTTGAACAGGGTTGTCAGTAGTGTTTCAACACCATGCGCTTCCCGAAATCCATGCTGGCAGGGATGAAGGGAGTGCATTGGTCTCAATGTGATCTTGTAATTGGCGTTGAGTAATCTTTTCAATGATTTTCGATAGGAGAGGGATGCTGGAGATGGGCCTGTAGGATTCCATCATGGAAGGGTCCAACTTGCTGTTTTTTAGGAGTGGTCTGATGGCTGTCTGTTTCAGGCTTCAAGGGAAGGTTCCAGTAGAGAAAGATAAACCTATCATTTTAGATAGGAATGGGCTGAGATCAGCACGCAGGGACTTTATCCAGGATGCTGGACATGGGTCAGTAGGTGCTGTCGTGGTGTTTATGTTTTAAGATGGTGTCTTGAATGACTTTTTCGGTTGGGGTGGAGAAGGATGTGATGGTGTGTTGGACATCGCTTGAGATTTGTATCGGTGGGGGTTGAGGGACAGAAAGGGGTGGGCTAGCTGGGATGAGGGGCTTAGTAGGTAGATCGAGCTGGCTTGTTTTGCTTCGCAGGTAGTTAGCATATTCCTGAGGGTTTGGGTGGCTCGAGTGCCGAGAAGATTCTTTTGCTAGGGTTTTTACAAGGTTAAAGAGCTCGTGAGGCTTGTTTAGGGAGTGCTGCAGCCTATTTGCGTGATATTGTTTCATTCTTGATGCAACAGTTGAGCAATGTCTTCCTAACTTTGCTGTGAATGCATTATGGTTCTCAGCTGTTTTTGATCGTCGCCAGCGTCTCTCAAGCTATCTAAGTTGGAGGAGTGAGTTTCGTAGTTCATGGGAGTACCATGGTGCATTCTTTTTCCTATGTGGTGCCTTGTTTGTGGTAGGTGAGTGGACTACGGTGTCTAGACTTGAGTTCCATGAGGCGATCATGTCTTCGAGGCTTTGTTCAGGTGGGTCAAGAAGGTGCTCTGTCCTCTTCAGGATATCTTCTCTGTTAAAAGAATGAAAGCGCTTTGAAGGTTCTGAGGTGGGTTTAGCCTAAGAGCCACTAAGTACATACTCCTCTCTCCCGCCCCCCCCCCCCCCATCCTTATCTTTGTGGTCCTTTATGATAAGGACTGACAAAAAGAACAGAATCCTAAAGTTAGAGGCATACTGTGTGGGTCATGAGAGCCAAAAATTATTAAAAACTCAGGGAGCTGCATCCATATAAAATATAGAGGATTAAAGTGTGTCTATTATACTAATAAGAAATCTGCTTCTTTTAAGTTGCCATATTGTAAGAGACAAGAGCCCTCAGTAGGAAATGTATGCAAGACAGAAAAAAATAGTTTTGCAGAGGTCAGGTTGGTCTTAGTTAAATAAAAACGAGATCCTTGCTCTGCTGACCTTTTGCAATGCAAAGGTCTTATGGAGCAAGCACAAATGTAAATAAACCATTTCCAGAGGGTCACCATGAGTCAACTCCGACTTGACGGCACTTAACAACAACAACATCAGTATGTACTACCATAAAGGGGATAAAAGATGTCAGAAGGTCAAGGTAAACTATATTCTTGCATATGGTCTGTCATGTAAGAAATTATGTTAAATAAAGTAAAAGAATAACTAGAGGGGATGAGGCTACAGTAAACAGGAGCAGAAACACGTGTGCTGCCTGAGCACACTAGATAGGTCAATAACATTGTATTATTTAGCCAGTAAGATACTGGGGGAAGGCCTTGTAGATTTGACAAAGGTATAAATGTCACTGAAATATGTAAAGGTGACCCGTTGCTGCAAGAACGTATTGAATAATAAAGAGCTCTTATACAGCTTCACAATATTCCTCTCTGAGTCTCATTGGCCAGGTTGGCCACAGGTAAAGATGTTTATTACAGTGATGAGGAGTTGTTGAGAACTTTGAAGGCTGTGAAGATGGATTCAAATTTAATGTGTTCCTTTATTGGAATCCAATGCAGTTGTTTGAGAAGAGGAGTAATGTGTTCTGGGGTTTTATTTGCTTTGAGTAGGACTCATGTAGTGGAGTAGCTTAGTGGTTAGAACAACTGCCTTGTACCCCAAAGATCAAGAGATTGATTCCCACTGGCATTCCTTCTGATGTTGGGTAAGTCATTTTACCCTCCATTGCCTAGGAAGAAAAGGCTGGCAATCTATTTCCAGTCATACAATGCCAAGAAAATCCAGAGGTAGCTGGGTCACCATGAGTCAACACTGACTTGAAGGCTCTAAAAAAAAAAGGATTCATGCAGCACTGTTGAGAACAAGTTGGAGAGGGTGGATGGTTGATTTTGGTATGCCTTGAAAAATGATATTACAGTAGTCGAAGTGGGGGAAGATGGTTGCTTGAAGGACTAAACGGAAGCCATGGTCGGTCAGTAAATGTTTGAGATGCTTGATCGTTTTGAGTTTGAAGTAAATGCTCTGAGTCTTGAAGGACTACAAAAGGGGACTGCTACTTCTGGAGAGAGATCTGCAATAGTGAGTATATACTTCTGGGAATTTTTCTGAAGGGAATTCTTTGGATAAAAGCTGATTAATCTGTGAACCCAGTGTATCTGTTAAATCAGTCAGAGCCTAGTAGCAGCAGTTTAAATTTAAAACACAGAAGACAGCTTTCTGGTTAAATTTAGAACCCAGCTCATACTATGTCAGAGCCTAGCAGCAGCAAAGAGCTTTCATTTAAATCAAATCAGAATATAAATTAGCATAAAAAGCAAAACAGGCTCAGTATTCTATGAGCAATAAATAAATTCTTCTAGAGACCTTTACAAAGAGGCCTTCTAACTAGGGGACAAGAGACCTGTGAAACTTTTTAAATAGGTGTTAAAGCCAGATGGCAGGTCAAAAGGCCATTTTGAAAGACTCCTATACAAGCAAGGTTTGTTAATCAGCCAGGAAGTTGGTAACAGCTTACCTTAGAAGCACAGGACAGGGCACTGTGTAGCAGCCCTCTTTTAATAAGTCTTATTTCCCTCCCTCCTTCCCCAACACCCACCCACCCCTGGGATAATCGTAGCTTTATAGGTATGTACACATTTTAAAGGAAAGGAGCTGCTCTCAGGTGCAGCTTTTTATCCAAATCAGTCATGCATTAAGGACCTGAAAGTAATTAAGCTTCAGGTGAACAAGGTATATTAAACATATTAGGTACACGTTTATTAGTATAATTATCCACAGCATCCCTTAGTAAGTAAAGAACTTAAAGATCTAAACAAAAGCTTAAAACTAAGATGCAAGCAGCAGTCCAGAAGTGAGAAGGGGGATTTCCAGTTTTTTGCATTGAGTGTCACATGTATGATTTTATCCCAGTTGGTGAGAGGTCGTAAATGTGCACTAGGTGCAAGGAGCTCCTTACTCTCAGGGAACGAGTCCATTCTCTAGAGGCTAGAGTAGCAGACTTTGAAGACATAAGAAAGACAGAGAGGTGCATAGATTAGACCTACAGGGATATAGCCCTGGAGTCCCACCTCCAGTCTGGCAGCATCCCTGTTGCCATGGAGGAGAGAGGTCACATGACAGGAGAGCATCACCCTGGTGTGGCAGGAAGTGATCCTGTAATTAGGATCTGTCCTCCAGGTGATGTAAAACCCTCTCGCACCAAGGAAGTTTCTCCAGGGCCATGTGCCCCTGAGGGAAGGGTTAGGACAGCTGTTATAGTTGGTGATTCAATCATTAGGCATGTAGATAGCTGGGAGGCTGGTGGATGTGAGAATCGCCTGGTAACATGCCTACCTGGTGCAAAGGTAACGGACCTCACGCGCCACCTAGATAAGGTCTTAGATAGTGCTGGGGAGGAGTCTGCTGTCTTAGTACATGTCGGTACCAATGACATAGGAAAATGTGGTAGGGAGGATCTGGAGGGTAAATTTAGGCTTTTAGGTAGGAAGTTGAAATCCAGAACATTCAGGGTAGCATTCTCTGAAATGCTTCCCATTCTATGCACAGGACACAAAAGGCAGGCAGAGCTCCAGAGTCTCAATGCCTGGATGAGACAATGGTGCAAGGATGAGGGTTTTGGATATGTTAGGAACTGGGAACATTCTGTGGAAAGGAGGGGCTCTTCCAAAGGGATGGGCTTCACCTTAAATGGGACGGAACCAGGCTGCTGGCATTAACCTTTGAAAAGGAGATAGAGCAGCTTTTAAACTAGATAATAGGGGAAAGCCGACATTCGTCCAAGAGCACATGGTTCGGAATAATGTATCCTTGAAGGATACTACCAAAAGCAGTGAGGTTCCAAAAAAGAGTAAAGTAGCCCAAATGCCCTCGAGTATGGAGCAGATTGAGCTTAAAGTTTCCAAATTACCCATGCCTACCAATAGCTAGAATAATTTGAATAAAACACTGTCTCTAAAATGCTTGTATGCAAATGCTAGAAGTCTAAAAAATAAGATGGGAGAGTTAGAATATATAACGCTAAATGAGAGGTTAGATATGATTGGAATCTCAGAGACATGGTGGAAGGAGGACAACCAGTGGTACACTGTGATACCTGGGTACAAACTATATTGAAATAATAGAGCTGATTAAATTGGTGGAGGGGTTGCACTCTATGTTAGAGAGGGAATTGAGTCAGAAAGGATTAAAGTTTTGTAGGAAACAAAATTTGCTGTAGAATCTATATGGATTGAAATTCCATATAAAAAGGGGAAGGTGATGGCAGTGGGGGTGTACTATCAACCATCTGCCCAGAATGAACAAATGGATGATGAAATGCTCAAAGAAATCAAGGAAGCTAACAAAAGTTACAGCACAGTAATAATGATATTCAATTACCCCGGTATCAACTGGGTCAGTTTCACGGCAGGACATGCTAGGGAGATAAAGTTCCTAGATGAAATAAATGACTGCTTCTTGGAGCAGCTGGTTCATGAACCGACCAGAGGGGAAGCCATATTAGACCTAGTCCTTAGTGGAATACAAGAACTGGTGCAAGAGATAAGGGTGTTGGGGCCACTTGGAAATAGTGATCATAGCATGATCGCATATGATTTAACTAGTGGAAGAGGGATGATAAAGAAATCCACACTACTACCTTTTAATTTTTGAAAGGGAGACTATGATAAAATGAGGAAAATAGTTAAGAAAAAACTAAAAAGAGCAGTTGCAAAGGTTAAAGACTTACATCAAGCTTGGGTGTTGTTGAAAAATAGTATCTTGGAAGCCAAGACCAGCTGTATTCCACACTTTAAGAAAAGTGGAAGGAAGTCCAAAAAACTGCCAGCATGGTTTAAAGGTGAGGTCATAGAAGCTGTTGTTGCCAAAAAAGCATCTTTCAGGAAATGGAAAAAAGAGCCAAATGATGAAAATTGGAAACAGCTCAAGCACTGGCAAGTTAAATGCAAGGCATTGATAAGGCAGGCAAAGGGAGAATTTGAGAAGAAGCTTGCTGCGGAAGCAAAAACACATAATAAAGACTTTTTCAAGTACAATCATAGCAAAAAACCTGTGAGAGAGTCAGTTGGTACATTAGATGATAGAGGGGTTAAAGGGGCACTAAGAGGCAAAAGGACGATAGTGGAGAGACTGAATGAATTCTTTGTTTCGGTCTTTACTAAGGAAGATGTAGGGATGTTACCCATGATTGATGTGGTATTTAAAGCTGCGGAAGTACTGAAGGAAATATCGATACATCGGGAAGATGTATTACAACTATTTGATAAACTGAAGAGTAGCAAATCACCTGGACCGGATGGTATACATCCAAGGGTGTTGAAAGAACTGAAATATGTGATTGCAGACCTGCTATGAGTAATCTGTGAACTGTCCTTAAAATCATCTGTAATACCTGAAGATTGGAGGATCGCCATCGTAATGACAATTTTTAAAAAGGTTTCCAGGGGTTATCTGTGAAGCTACAGACTGGTGAGCCTCACGTCAGTACCAGGAAAAATGATTTATTTATTTATTTATTTATTTACATCTCTTATATACCGCACTATTTGCGATCAGCGCGGTTTACATAGAACAAACAATATCCGACAATAAACAAGAGTCAGGTCATTACAATGAACAGGAGCAGTAAACTTGGATAACAGGGGAAACTATCTACATGTGTGGAACATTAAACAAGGTAACTGTATATATGAGAGATGGAGTTATTGTGTGTTGCTCATACATGGTGGCTGGGGTTCGGGGGAGGCTGAGAGGTATTTAATGAAGAGGAAGTGTTTTAAGGCCTTCCTAAACTGGCTCAAGTTGGGGATAGCTCTGATGTGTGGTGGTAGGGAGTTCCAGAGGCTTGGGGCACTCAGACTGAAGGCTCTGTTTGAAGTTGATATGGCGCATCTTGTCATCACTTTTGGTATTGCTAGCATGTTGGCTGCAGAGGTTCTTCTTATCCTGTTGGGTGTGGGTGGTTGTATGAGGTCACATATTGAAGAGGCGGATAACCCGTTGATGGCTTTGAATGTCATCACTAAGGTCTTGAAGCTAATCCTGGCCTGGATGGGGAGCCAGTGAAGCTGCATCAGGAGGGGTGTGATGTGCTCTCTCCTTGGTGCTCCAAAGAGGATTCGCGCAGCGCAGTTCATGGCAAGTTGTAAGGGATGTAAGGTTGTCTGGGGGAGTCCTTGTAGGATGGCGTTTGCATAGTCAAAATGAGGGATGATGAGGGCTTGGTAGATGGTACGGAAGTCGCTCAGCTCGAGTAGAGGGCGTATGTGTCTGAGGGATCTGATCTTGAAGTAGATTGCTCTTACTATTTTTGCTATGTGCTGCTTCATGTTGAGGTTCTGATCCAATGTGACTCCGAGATACCGTATGGCTGATTTTACTTGTAGTTTGGCGTTGTCTACTTCCAGTTGGTTAGGTGGAGTGCATTCTGGATTTCTAGAGATGAACAGGACCTCAGTTTTCTTATGTTGGATACGCAGATTTTGGGAGAGGAGCCATTCTGATATTGCATTAAAGCAGTTGGTTAGTGGGGTGAGGTCCGGGCAATCCAGTGATATTGGCAGGTACAGTAGGACATCGTCTGCGTAAATCATGCAACTCACATTGAAGGATCTGATGATGTTACAGATGGGTTGGATATAAATGTTAAACATAAGTGACGATAGGGAGGATCCTTGAGGGACTCCTTGACTTTGTAGGAATGGCTCGGATGTGGTTCCGTTTGTTCGTACATGTTGCCATCTTCCAGACAGGTAAGACCTACACCACTCAAGCGCTGTTTCGGTAATGCCTTTTATGATAGAATCTATCATAAAAAACAAAATTGCTGAACTTGTAGATAGTCATGGCTTAATGGGAGACAGCTAACATGGCTTCAGACAAGGAAGATCTTGTCTTACTAATCTGTTATGTTTTATTTGAAGATGTGAATAAACAGGTAGACAAAGTCCCTCATCAAAGACTTTTGGCAAAACTAAAGAGTCATGGGATAGGAGGCAGTGTACTATTGTGGATCAAGAACTGGTTAAAAGATAGAAAGCAGAGGGTAGGGCTAAATGGCCAATTTTCCCAATGGAGAAAGGTGAATAGTGGTGTACCCCAGGGATCTGTGCTGGATCCGCTGCTTTTTGACATATTCATAAATGACCTGGAAAAGGGAATAATGAGTGAGGTTATCAAATTTGCAGATGACACAAAACTATTTAAAGTTGTTAAAACCCATCAGAGTTGTGGAAATTTGCAAGAGGATCTTGATAAATTGGAAGAGTGGGCATCAAAATGGCAGATGAGTTTTAATGTGGGCATGTGCAAAGTTATGCACCTTGGGAAGAACAACCCAAACTATGGTTACACGATGCAAGGTTCCACATTAGGAACCACCATCCACGAAAAAGATTTAGGCGTCATTGTGGATAACATGCTAAAACCCTCTGTCCAGTGTGCAGCGGCAGCCAAGAGAGCAAATAGAATGCTAGGTATCATAAGGAAAGGAATGGAAAATAAAACAAAGGATACTATAATGCCTTTGTATCATTCCATGGTGCGACCGCACCTTGAATATTGTGTGCAATTCTGGTCTCCGTATCTTAAAAAGGATATAGCATTATTAGAAAAGGTTCAGAAAAGAGCCACCAAAATGGTAAAGGGGATGGAAGGATACCCCTATGAAGAAAGGCTAAAAAGGTTAGGGCTATTTAATCTGGAAAAAAGACAGCTGAGGGGAGATATGATAGAAGTCTATAAATTAATGAACGGAGTGAAATGGGTAAACATAGATCGATTATTTAGGTTATCAGAATTTAGAAAGGCTAGGGGACATGCAATGAAGCTACATGGTAAACTATTTAAGACAAATAAGAGAAAATATTTTTTCACTCAGCGTGTAATCAAACTCTGGAATTTGTTACCAGAGGATGTAGTAAAGGCTGTTCCTTATCGTTCCTCCAGTTCAGTCCTCTACATCTGGGTTGTCAACCTCCTCCTGCAGCTTGGAGACTGGTCTGACAGAATGATGTCATCACTGGATATAGCCTGCTGCAGACACTCCTCCATCCCAGTGTGACCAGTCTCCGTGCAGCAAGAGGACATGGCGAGCCCTGGGATAGGGCTCTCTGGAGGAACTAATAAGGAGATAGGTGTTAGTTAGGCTAGTTGTGCTTATTTTCTAATTATTGTCTGATTGGCCTTTAATTCGGGGTTCTGGAGATCTAAATACAAACGAGAAAAAATATACAGATAGGAAAAGTGACAAACCAGCATTCTTACTCTTGCTCTCTGCACTTTCCCTTCTGGGGCTCTGTCATAGAGGCGCGTTTGCTGATCCGCTGGTGCTAAGAGGTTCTCTCCCCCCGGACTATACGGGGGAGAGCCCCTCTTCCTGGGCCTGTGCCTTCAGTGCTGCCGCGACAACGTTTGCCAGTTTCGGAGGCTTCCGCGTGTGGCTGTGCTCAGGGGCAGCGGTTTCTCGTGCGGCCACGTTTTTCCCGCACCGGAGAGCCCGTACTGCTGTTTTTGGCACCGGAGCAGCAGACCTGGCCGGTCAGCATTCCACCGGTGTCAGGCTGCTTGTCTCGGCGGCATAATTCTTTCTGCCAGGTTTGGGACGGCGTGGTTTGTTTTTCGCGCCTTTTCCTGGGTCCGGTTTGCTTTCCGGCGGCCATTTTTAGTGCCGCGGAGCAGCCGCGTGTTGCTCAGAGGAGTTTCTTCTCTCGGGGCCTTTCTCCTTAGCGGGGTCCCTTTGCCTGCTGGGCTTATTTCCTGGTTTTCACTTGTTTTATTTTGTTTTCATTTGTTTTCTTTGATTTTGGTTTTTTCTATTTCGGGCCTTTCTTCAGTCTCTTCCACGTAGAGAAAGGGAGGGCTGTGGGAGGCTCGTTTTTCTTGACAGCTAGGCATCTGCCATTGCCTTTAGCTTGTTAGGTTGCTGGCTCAGCTGGTGTGCTTCCCCGCGTAAAATTTAAAAAAAAAAAAAAACTTAATAAAGGGTAGCGCATTTTTCCTTGGGGATAGGCTGTCTGATGGCGGCTAGGCCTCAGTGTCTTGTTTGTGGCACCAGGAGGGGCACAGTAGCTGATACAGGGGTGTGCCGGGGCTGTGCCTCCCTCTCCTCTGCGGTAGAGCAGCAGATGGGGTCTCAGGGATCTCCAGAGGCGCAGGGAGCGCCTGCGGAGACAGGGCCTTCTTCCCCGAGGCCTCCGGCGCACGAGCCTGAGTTGGAGGACTTAGCAGGTCCTTCCAGCGCCTTGATGGCATCCCACGCGTCAGGTATGGCGGAATTCAGTCCTGAGTTTATTTTACTTATGCATCAGGCCTTTTCTTTGCGGCGCCGGGGCGGAGGGTCTGCCGCTGGGCCTCTCGTATCTCTGGTTCCGCAGCTAGAGGCGTCCGCTGCAGTGGGCGAGGGGCAGCCGGCACCCATACGGGCTCGCTCCTCGGATCAGGCATGGGCAGACGACAAGTGGTCCGCAGCCTCCAAACCGGCATGGGAGCCAGACCAGGGCATGCCGGACCTGGAGGAAGGCGAGCTTCCTGAGCCCGAGGATCAGGCTAAAATAATTCGGGTCTTCCGTAGGGAGGAGTTGCCTGCCTTGATCACTGAAACTTTGCAGATGTTGAATTTGGCTTCGCAGCCCGCGGTGGAAGAGGAGGTCAAGGACCCTGTCATTCAAGCAGTACGTCAGACGCAGGTGGTGTTTCCAGTTCACAGAGTGGTTGATAAAATGATTCAGAACGAGTGGGATAAGCCTGAAGCAGGTCTCCGGGGTATTCGGACGCTGAATAGGCTGTATCCGCTGACCGATAAGGACAAGGAACGCTTCCGGGCCCCGCGAGTGGACGCGGTGGTGTCTGCGGTTACTAAGAAGACCACCATCCCGGTTGAAGGTAGTGCGGCCTTGAAAGATGTCCAGGACCGTAAGGTGGATGGTTTGCTGAAGCAGACCTTTGAAGCGGATTCCCTTTCACTGCAGGCCTCCATCTGTGGAGCTTGGGTGGCTAGGGCTTGTCTGCGATGGGCTCAGCGCCTGAGCCAGTCTTCGCGCTTAGCTCCGGAGGAGTTGCTGGAGCTGGACCGGCTTGAGTCCGGAACGGCCTATTTGGTGGATGTCCATTATGACTTGATCAGGGCGCTGGCCAATAGCACGGCGTCGGTGGTGGCCGCCCGGCGTTCGCTGTGGTTGCGGAACTGGGCGGCGGATGGTCCTTCTAAATCTCGCCTTAGCAAGTTGCCCTTTAAAGGTGGTTTACTGTTTGGAGAGGATTTGGATAAGCTGGTGAAGGACCTTGGCGAGTCCAAGGCGGGGCGTCTCCCAGAGGATAAGCCCAGACCCGGGAAGTCTGGCCAAGGCTTTCGGGGCCAGTTTCGCGATTTCCGGCGACTTTGTTCGTCGCAGTTCGGCGGTTTTCAGAGGGGCCGCTATCAGTCTCGAGCCCAGCCCTTTCGGGGGTTTCGAGGGGCGAATAGAGGATTCTCTTCCAGCCCTGCGCCCGCTTCTCATAAGCCACAATGAAACGAGGCAGGTCCAGGCGGAGGGGCCTCCGGTTGGTGGGCGGCTTCGGGGGTTCCTCTCCGCTTGGACCCACATCACCTCCGATCAGTGGGTGTTAGAGATCATCCAATACGGTTACGCGCTGGAGTTCGCAAGGCCCGTGCGGGATTCCTTTGTCATGTCTCCTTGCAGAGGGCCCAGAAAAACGGCGGACCTTCACACGACCTTAGACAGGCTGCTTCATTTGGGAGTGGTGGTGAAGGTGCCCGAAGCCGACTGCGGCTTGGGTCGATACTCAATTTATTTCGTGGTGCCCAAAAAGGGCGGCTCTTTGCGACCCATTCTCGACCTCAAGTCCGTGAACCGTTGCTTGCGGGTCACGCATTTCCGGATGGAAACCTTGAGATCGGTTATCGTGGCTGTCCGTCGGAGCGAATTCCTAACGTCGCTGGATCTTACAGAGGCGTATTTGCACATTCCCATCAGGGAGGCTCATCAGCGGTTTTTGCGGTTCGCTTTTCCTTGGGGTCATTATCAATTCCAAGCCTTGCCTTTCGGTCTGGTGACGGCGCCACGAACCTTCACCAAGATCATGGTGGTGGCGGCGGCGGCGTTGCGCAAACAAGGGATTCTGGTTCACCCTTACCTCGACGACTGGTTGATTCGGGCCAAGTCGGAGGCGGAGAGTGTCAGAGTGACAGACAAAGTGGTGAGCTTTTTGCAGAGCTTGGGTTGGGTGGTCAACCCGACAAAGAGTCATCTGACACCCACCCTGGACCTCGAATATCTCGGGGTGCGGTTCGACACGTTGACGGGTCAGATGTTCCTGCTGCACAAGCAGGCTGTGGCCTTGCGAGTCCTGGTTCGGAAGTTTTTGGCAGTGCCGGCGCCGTCGGCGTGGGACTATCTCCGGGTGCTGGGCACTATGGCGGCGACATTGGAAGTGGTGCCTTGGGCCAAGGTTCACATGCGGCCGCTTCAACGGGCGCTGCTTCGCTGTTGGTCCCATCAGTCCGATTCGCTGAGCAAGCGTCTCCCCTGTCCGTTCAAAGTCCAGCAGTCTCTTTGTTGGTGGCTTCGCCGGTCATCCCTGGCGGCTGGCATGCCGCTGGAACAGCCAGAGTGGATTCCGTTGTTGACGGATGCCAGCCTAGTGGGCTGGGGGACTCACTGCGGAGGTCAGTTTGCGCAGGGGCTTTGGTCTCCCCTGGAGTCCGCGTGGTCGATAAATCGGCTGGAACTTCGAGCAGTATTCCGGGCCCTTCGGGCGTTCGAGAATGCGGTAAGAGGTCGGTCCGTGAGGGTGCTCTCCGACAATTCAGCGACAGTCACCTACATCAACCGGCAGGGCGGCACGGGGAGTGCCGCGATGGAGGAGGAAGCGGATGCCTTGTTCGCTTGGGTGGAACTGCGGTTGACAGCGATCTCGGCAGCGCACATTGCAGGGAAAGACAACATCATGGCGGACTTTCTCAGCAGAGTTCAGGTGGACGCAGGAGAGTGGGAGTTACATCCCGCGGTTTTCGAGCAGATCGTGACGCGCTGGGAAACACCCATGATGGATCTAATGGTGACCTTCCGGTCGGCGAAGGTCAGCCGGTTCTTCAGCAGAAGAAGAGAAAGAATGTCAGAGGGCATAGACGCGCTACTGCGTCAGTGGCCGACGGAAGGTCTTCTGTATGTTTTCCCGCCCTGGACTCTGATAGGCTGGGTTGTTCAGAAGATCGGAGCCCTCTCGGGGAGAGTCCTTTTGGTGGCGCCCGACTGGCCGAGGCGTCCTTGGTATGCGGACCTGGTGCGTCTGCTGGATGGCGAACCCTGGCGGATCCCAGTGAGGGCAGATCTGTTGCTTCAAGGCCCGCTATTCATGCCCCAGGTGGATCGGTTTTCGCTTAGGGTTTGGCCATTAAGAGGGCTAGGCTGAACAAGAAAGGCTATTCGTCGGCTGTGGTGGCGACCTTGCTTAGGGCGCGGAAGCCGTCTACTTCTTTAGCATATGTGAGGGTCTGGCGTATTTTCGAGGATTGGTGTTCGCAGCGTCAGGTTCGTGCGGCCACGGTTTCCATTCCGTTGGTCTTGGAGTTTCTACAATGTGGCCTTGACAAAGGTCTGGCGGCCAGTTCCTTGCGCGTTCAGTTGGCGACTCTTTCTTGTTACTGAGGCCGGGTCAATGGAGTAAGTTTGGCGACTCACCCGGATGTGGCTCGCTTTCTTAAGGCGGCTTCTAGAGTGTGGCTGGCGCATAGGGTGTGCGTTCCGCCGTGGGATCTCAATCTCGTCTTGGCGGGGTTATCTGGGTCCCCCTTTGAACCCTTGCGGCGTGCTTCTCTGAAGGATTTGACATTGAAGATGGTGTTTCTGGTGGCGATTTGTTCGGCTAGGAGAATTTCGGAATTGCAAGCGTTATCGTGTCGAGAGCCATTCTTGTCTTTTTCCCGGGAGAAGGTGGTTTTGCGCCCGGTGCCGTCCTTTTTGCCTAAAATTGTGTCTCCCTTTCACTTGAATCAGCCGGTGTGTTTACCCGTGCTGGGTGCCGTGGACGGTAGTGAGTCAGAGAAGTGCCTCCGTCGTCTTGATGTGAAGCGCGCGTTGCGCCTATATTTTCAGGTGACGGAGTCCTTCCGTAAGTCTGATCGCTTGCTCGGCGGTGTGCACAAGGGTGAGGCGGCAGCTAAGGCTTCCATCGCCAGGTGGATTCGCGAGGCGACTGCGTCTGCTTATCTGCTTCACGGTCGTGTGGTACCCGCTGGTTTGCGGGCGCATTCCACCCGGGCGCAGGCGTGTTCCTGGGCAGAGCACTGCTTAGTTCCGCCGGGTGAGATTTGTCGGGCAGCAACTTGGTCGTCGCTCCATACTTTCAGCAAGCATTACCAGCTGGATGTAGCAGCGGCTAGCGATGCTAGTTTCGGGTCAGCGGTACTATCTGCTGGCTGGAAAGGGCCCTCCCAATGATTACTGCTCTGGTACATCCCAGATGTAGAGGACTGAACTGGAGGAACGATAAGGAAATGATAATTACACTTACCTGGTAATTGTAGTTCCTTGAGTGACGACAGTTCAGTCCTCCTTCCCTCCCATTTGGTTTTCGCGAGTTACAGGATGGCGAGCCAGCAGTGGAGTATTTCAGGTAGGTCTCTATTTGGCCTATGTTTAAGGGGTTCACTTTCTCTGCGGCAGCTGACGGGGTAAGAATGCCTTGCCGGAGGGAGTGGACAGTTTATCTTTAGTATACACAATGTTTCGTGTTGATGTTTGGCTACTTATTTGTTTCTCCTTCGAGTCTGCTTTGTTAGTAGTTCACACTGGGATGGAGGAGTGTCTGCAGCAGGCTATATCCAGTGATGACATCATTCTGTCAGACCAGTCTCCGAGCTGCAGGAGGAGGTTGACAACCCAGATGTAGAGGACTGAACTGTCGTCACTCAAGGAACTACAATTACCAGGTAAGTGTAATTATCATTTAGTGATTGCCTTTCTGTTTCTTGAGAAGAGCAGTGCTTACCAGGGCTCTCCCAAAAAGGTGATTTTTGCTGAATTTGCTGCTAAATTGTGAGTTTTGTCTGTTTGTCTCCACATATTTATCTATCTATTTGCCCTTCTGGGTGGGTTCCCTTACCTACTCCCTTGCTGTGTGCCCACTGTTCAGGAACAGCCTCCATTGCTGTAGAGTTTTAAACTATCTTTCTCTTAGTCTACCTGAGTGACTGCCCCTCCCCCCTGCTGAGGCATTGTTGTAGACCTCCATTTCCTGTTGTGCATGTGGGTTTGCTCAGATTGCCTTTCTGTTTCTTGAGAAGAGCAGTGCTTACCAGGGCTCTCCCAAAAAGGTGATTTTTGCTGAATTTGCTGCTAAATTGTGAGTTTTGTCTGTTTGTCTCCACATATTTATCTATCTATTCGCCCTTCTGGGTGGGTTCCCTTACCTACTCCCTTGCTGTGTGCCCACTGTTCAGGAACAGCCTACTGGCCAGAGACACTTAGGTTCCCGCCCACCCTACCCCTCACCCCACCCACCCCAGGGGCTACATTGTCTATATAGTGGTCACATACGTGCCATCTGTTGTTCCTAACTTGGGTAACGCCCACATCTTCAACTTTTCTTATTATTCTTCCTCTTCTGGGACTGCTTAATCAACATGTCGTGTATTCAGTGCAATAACTGTGGTACTTTCATTCAAAGAAGAATCATTTGGAGCCTAAGAGCTTGTCCTATATGCCTAAAGTCAGCTGCCATGCATGAAGAACTGACTCTACTAAGGAAAGACCTAGCAGCCATGCATAAAGAAGTGTCTCTACTGAGGGAGGAACTGGCTGCAATGAAGCACACCTCTTCTAAGATACAAACTGAACAAAGTCCACCACCGCTCCCACAAAGAATCAAACACCCCAGGAACAAATGGATCACAGTGGGTTCCAGAAGATTGCGACCTGTAATGCAGAGACATCCTACACATCAGGAGATATCCCTGCAAAATGCCTTCTCTGCCTTGGCTAATGAGTATGCCCAACCCAAAGAAACTGAAGGGCCCTTAAATGAGTCAGACAATGCCCAATCTCCTTCTAAAGCACCAAATATGAAGAAAACCTCACCAAACAGAAAACTATTACTACTTGGAGATTCCATCATCAGAGGCACCAACTTGGGAACACAGTTCAAAGGAGAGGAGATAGTCATATGCCTACCAGGCTCTTCAGCCAGCAGGAATACAAACCAAGTTGTTGAAATACTTAGCGCAAAAAGTGAGCACTCCAAACCAGATGTTATTATCCACTTGGGCACAAATGACCTGGCTAGAAACAGTGCCTCTACAGCCCAAAAGGACTTCCAATCTCTGGGAGAGAAACTCAAGCCCATTGTTAACACTGTTGCATTCTCAGAAGTTCTACCTGTTCTTGGTAAGGGGACAAAAAGGCTGCATCGCATTAACAACTTTAATACATGGCTCCAGACCTGGTGCCAACAGGAAGGATTCAGATTTATTGGCAACTGGGGCAACAGATGGACCAACAAGAGACTATACTGTGCTGATGGACTACATCTCTCTGTCGCAGGGAAAAGTAACCTAAGTGAAAAATTCAGGCAGTATGTGGATATGCATTTAAACTAGGAAAAGGGGGTGACGGATGTGGAAGGTCAACATCTGCATGCCACCCCCTGCAAAAGCAGAACATCATCAGAAACAGCCACACTCTTAAATCACACATCAAAAACAAGTGGGAAGAAGTGGGCAGAATAAAATCAATGCAAAATACACACAAGCCAGGTAAATGCTGGAAAGCAATGAGCACAAATGCTCGAAGCTTAGCCAAAAAAATTCCAGACCTGGAAGCCCTAATGGTGGAAACGGATTTGGACATCGTGGCTGTCACGGAAACATGGTTTAATGAATCGCATGATTGGGATATAGCCATAGCTGGCTATAATCTATTCAGAAGAGACAGAGAAAATGGAAAAGGAGGAGGAGTAGCCTTGTATGTCAAAAGCAGTATTAAAGCTACTGAAATGCAGGGAACATGGGGAAAAGAAGAAGCGCTCTGGATTGCGTTGGAAAGAGGAGATGGCACTGTCATCCATATTGCTGTAGTCTACAGACCTCCGACTCAAATTGAAGAGAGAGATAACGAATTGATTATAGATATTGCCAAGATAGCAACAAAGGGGGAAGCAATCATATTAGGTGACTTTAATCTACCTGATGTGGATTGGATTACTCCTTCTGCACATCTGGAAAGAAGCAAAAAAATTGTGGATGCTCTCCAAGATGCATTACTTGGACAACTGGTGATGGAACCAACCAGGGAAAGCTCAACGCTGGATGTATTGCTTACCAACAGTGATAACGTGTCGAATGTCTGCGTGAGTGCCCCTGTGAGCAACAGCGACCATCACACGGTGTGGTTTGAGATAAAAGCCATGGTACAGACCAATCATAGCAAGCTCAAAGTCCTAAACTTCAAAAACACTGACTTCAATAAAATGGCCGAGTACTTAAAGGAGGAGATGACGGGGTGGAAGGAGATAAGGGAAGTGGAATTGCAATGGACCAAACTAAAGGCGGCAATAAAAGGGGCAACAGATAAATATGTAAAAAAATAAATAAAAACAAGAGGAGAAGGAAACCTATTTGGTTTTCCAAAGAGGTGGCTGCGCAAATAAAGGCAAAAAACACAGCTTTCGCAAAATTCAAAAGCTTGCAAACAGAAGAACACAGAAATGAATACAGGATCCAACTCAAAGAGTCTAAAAGAGTAATAAGGATAGCAAAATCAAAGGCAGAAGAAAAGATGGCTAAAGATGTTAAGGGTGGCAACAAAACTTTCTTCAGGTATATTCAGGAAAGGAAGAAGATCAGAGTTGGAATTGCAGGACTCAGAAGTGCTGGGAAAGGACTCGTGGAAAGTGACACTGAAAAAGCGAAATTGCTAAACAAATACTTCTGCTCTGTTTTTACTAAAGAAGATCCTGGAGATGGACCAGCTGTGACTCCCAAATATAAAAATAGGACTGAAGTAGATACCACACCATTCACAGAAGATGAGGTGTTAGAACAACTTGCTAAACTGAAAGTGGACAAAGCCATGGGACCGGATGGGATACATCCCAGGATACTGAAAGAGCTCAGAGAGGATCTTGCAGGACCATTAAAGGATGTCTTCAACAGATCCTTGGAAACAGGAGTGGTTCCTCAGGACTGGAGAATGGCTAATGTTGTACCTCTACACAAAAGTGGTGACAGGGAAGAAGTGTCAAATTACAGGCCCGTGAGCCTTACCTCGGTGGCAGGAAAAGTAATGGAGGCGCTCCTGAAAGAGCGAATAGTGAACTTTCTCAAAACCAACAGGTTGCAAGATCCAAGGCAACATGGTTTTACCGAAGGACGGTCTTGCCAAACAAATCTGATTGAGTTCTTTGATTGGGTGACCAAGGAACTAGATCTGGGGCATGCAATGGATGTCATCTATCTGGATTTCAGCAAAGCCTTTGATACTGTTCCTCATAGGAGGCTTGTCAATAAACTCAGTAGCTTGGGGATGGGTCCCAAGATAGTAAACTGGATTAGAAATTGGTTGACTGACAGACAACAGAGGGTGATGGTACATGGAGCTCACTCGGATGAGAGGAAGGTGATTAGCGGGGTGCCTCAGGGGTCGGTCCTGG
Organism: Ichthyophis bannanicus; assembly: GCA_033557465.1. Classification (NCBI taxonomy): domain Eukaryota; kingdom Metazoa; phylum Chordata; class Amphibia; order Gymnophiona; family Ichthyophiidae; genus Ichthyophis; species Ichthyophis bannanicus. The sequence continues at coordinate 81,986,801 of CM066031.1, forward strand.
GCCCGGCACTGTTCAATATATTTGTGAGTGATATTGCTGAAGGACTGAATGGAAAAGTCTGTCTTTTTGCAGATGACACAAAAATTTGCAACAGAGTGGACTCCCCCGAGGGAGTGGATAACATGAGGAAAGATCTACAAAAGCTGGAAGACTGGTCTAATGCTTGGCAACTACGATTTAATGTGAAAAAGTGCAGTGTCATGCACTTGGGTAGCAGAAATCCTAGGGAAAAGTACACAATAGGGGGTGAGAGGTTGGTATGCACAGTTCAGGAGAAAGACCTTGGTGTGATTATCTCTGATGATCTCAAGGTGGCAAAACAGTGCGACAAGGCAGTGGCAAAAGCCAGGAGGATGTTGGGCTGCATACAAAGAGGGATTACCAGCAGAAAGGAAGAGGTACTTATGCCACTGTACAAGTCACTGGTAAGGCCTCACTTGGAATACTGTGTTCAGTTTTGGAGGCCATATCTTGCAAAAGATGTAAAAAGACTGGAAACTGTTCAGAGAAAGGCGACCAAAATGATTTGGAGCCTGCGTCAGAAGCCTTATGAGAAGAGACTTGAAGACCTAAATATGTACACTTTGGAGGAGAGGAGGGACAGGGGAGATATGATTCAGACCTTTAAATACTTAAAGAGAAATGATGAACAAACAAACCTCTTCCAAAGACGGGGAAGCTGTAAAACTAGAGGGCATAACATGAAGCTGCAAGGTGGTAAATTGAAAGGCAATGTCAGGAAATATTTCTTCACTGAAAGGGTGGCGGATGCTTGGAATGCCCTCCCGATGGAAGTGGTGAGGGCAAACACGGTGATGGAATTCAAAACGGCATGGGACAAACACAGTGGATCCCTTTACAGCAACAGGATAAAAGCAAAATAAACGGTACCATCTAACTTCTGAACTATCTAGCGTCTGAACAAATAAGGGTGTCCTACATGGAGTGGTGGGTTCACCCCTAAACAGAAACAAAAACATGGGGAGGGGTGGCCTGCACAGAGCGCCAGGTGCACCTACTCTTGCCATCTTGCTGGGCAGACTAGATGGACCATGCTGGTCTTTATCTGCCGTCACTTACTATGTTACTATATGTTAAGTGTAGCTGGGTTTAAAAAAGGTTTGGACAAGTTCCTGGAGGAAAGGTCCATAAACCATTATTAAAAAGGGACCCAGGATATCAATGCTTGACCCAGTACAAGCATTTTGGAAACTGTGTCTTTTGGGAAACTGCTAGGTACGTATGACCTAGTTGGCCACTGTTGGAAACAGGATACTGGGCTTGATGGACCTTGGTCTGACCCAGTATGGCATATCTTATGTTCTTATGAGTAAGATTTTGTATGTGTGTTGAGAAAGTGAGGCATTGGTCAAGTGTGACACCAAGGTATCTTTCATCTTATTTCAGTTTGATGCCATCAATAGTTATGGAAGATGGTGGTTTGAAGCCAATGTCTGTTGTGATGAACATGGCCTCTGTCATCTTGAGGTCTGTGTTTAAATTGTGTATTTTGTCGAGACCCCAGCCCCAGCCGAGGGCCTAGAGGCATAGGGCTGCCAATTTTAGTCCTCTAAAAAAGGAATTAAACACTATTCTTGTCCACAGTGAGGCATTCTGGGACTTGTAGTTTTTCCTCGTTCAAGGATAGTCGTGTAAGCCAAGGGTTAAAGACAAAGACAAAAGTTTATTTTTCCCCAAATGCACTAAGGTTCAAACACACAACGTCAGGATAGTCTTCTCCAAGCAATACTTCAGAAATTATACAAAAGCTGGAACTGAGGAAGCTTCATAAGCTTTTAAAACATGTGCAGTTGTTTTCATAAAGTAATCAGCAAAACAAAATACAGCTTCTCTGTTTAAACAAAGTTAAATGTCCTCATTTTCCTTCTGCTTCTTTAAACACAAAATATAGAAGCTGGCAACGTTCTCTTGAGTTAGTAGGTATTTCTTAGCAAAACAAAGCTAGGTTCATTCACACTGCTTCTCAAGAGCTTTCTTTATCAAGCATTTCTTATCAACAGACTTTCGTAGCTTCTGTCTGGTATAATGTACAATCCATTGGCAATTCACCTGATATGGAGTTTTGCTCAGCACAGTCCACTTGCATATCCTCTTGTTCTAAAGCATATACATCTGGCTCTGAACTCCCACAATCTGCTCCTGGGTGAATGCTCTGGGGAAATTCCTGAACCTCCCTCCAGCACTGTTTTCCCCGGTAAGGAATGTCTGTACCTCTAGTATGGGATATCTCTCCCTGGTTCAGTTGGCTTGGTTCCTCTCCGCTGTTCAGCCGTGGTTCCTTGCTCCAGGCTGGGTTCTGGTTATGTCTAGCTATAGCCTTGTTCACCCACCTTTGAGCAGCTTGAACCCTTCGGTCCGAGCCCCGAGGTAGAAGACTTCCCTGCTTTCTTTCTCTAAGCAAAGCATACGTGGTTTCTTGGCTCTCAGGCTCCTTCCACGTCCTTCTCCTTCCCCTGCTGTTTCCTCCTCTGAGTTCCTCTCTCTGAACTCCTGGAATAGCTGAAACACGCTGAACTCTCGGAACTTGCCCACGATTCTGGACTGGAACTGGAACACAAACAGTTTGAACCGCAAACTGATCCTGAACCCCTTTCTCCCCTTCTGAGCAGGGTTTATAAGGCTGCTTCTTAGCTAGCCTTTCTCTGTCTCTGCACAGGTGTTTGCCATTACTGGCTAAGCTTGCACTTACGTCAGCAGAGCTTGGGTGTGGCAAACTGGCTCTCTCAACTCCGTGCTTTCTTTCTTTGACTGCAGTCTGGAACCTGTGAATTTCAGGAATGTCTCTTTCCTTAAAGGTATATTCACTATATTTTCCTATTTCCATCAGTTCAGCAGGGCTCTCCTCATCACAATTTTCAGCCAGTTTCAGACTGGAGAAGCAGATTTTTCCTGGGTATGATGTCTGGATTTGATGCGTTAATAGATGTTTTTATCATTACATCATCAGCATAGATATGATATAGGATGTTGTAAGTCTTTATTACAGAGCATACTGGTTGTACAAAGAGGTTAAATAGTAATGATGAGAGGGTCAAGCCTTGTGGAACTCCTTGAGATTGGAGTGGTATTTGTTTGGTCTATTGGGGCTTTGCATGATATAGGGTGGAATTTGTATGGTCTATTGGGACATTTTTCTTTTGTGCCTTAGTACTACGTGGCACCCCAATATGCTCCCCTTATAATTTGTGTATAAATTTGTAAGACAGAACAATGTATAAGTAAAAATCAATCTAATTTATTGAACTAGCATACACAGGTCTGCAGCAAATATAAATCTAACACCATATTGTTATCCTGTGAGGCAGAAAATGAAATCACTCGATACAGAACTTCAGTTACTGTCTGCCTACTTTACATTCTACAAAGCACTATTTTATACATTCACGACCCAGTCTTTTCTCTTTAACCCATTTGTCCATTTTCCCTTATATGGTTATTCCTTACAACAGCCTTGGAAATACATTTCTTTCTTTTCCTCTTGTATGGTTCTTTGCGCAGTCTTATTTCTATGTCTCGTCTCCTTTAAACCCCACCCCCCAATTCCTGTCTTTTTCTGGTTTATATGTAGTCATGGCTAAAGCATTCTGTCTGCAATTCATCTTGTCAGCAGTTTCAAAGGTAAACATACACACACAGAGATACAGAGACACTGTTTTCATTCACTCATTTCAAGATGGAGTTTTCAGAGAGGATTCTGGGAAAGCAGACAGAGATTCATTCAGCACTCTCATCTTCTCAGGTCTATTCTTACTTGCAGTATGTGGTCTGTCAAGTAGGTCTTGAACCATCTGAGGAGTGTGTCTGCTAATCCAAGAGTTTTGTAGGTGCTGAATTATGTTGTCATGTGGAATGGAGTTGAATGTTCCTTTTATGTCTAGAAAGATGAGTATGAAGCCAGATTTGGGTTTGTCTGTGTCCTTATTTAGATTGAGTAGTAGCAAAATTGCCTGTTGGTGAATTCTGCAACAGTTTTCTTCATGAACTATGAGTCTGTAGAAGTCAACGCAGAAGAGGAAGGCAGCAATGAGACGGATCAATCGTGGGGAGGAGTGGTCTAGTGGTTAAGACAAGGTACTTCAGGCCGGAGGGCCGGGGGTTCGTCCCACCTGGGGACAACAATCTCAGCCGGAGGGACTGGAATTTCTAGTCCTATAGGCACTTCTTGTGGTCTTGGGCAAGCCACTTAACCCTCCATTGCCCATGTTCCCTGTAAGTATGTGTCTCATATCCCCTCATGTTAAATGTATCCTCCAATTGACAGCTTTGACTCGGTAAAAAGCGGGATATAAATACAGCTAAATAAAAATAATAAATAAATAAATACTTAAGAACAACAAACTTGGGGATTATGTGCAAGGCCCTGGAAACATCTGGTTCTTGTTCCAGGCTCTGAATGTGGTTAATATTTCCTCTCTCTTTGCTGGGATGGGCAACCATTCTTATTCAAACAATCTTCATGGGCTTCGGTGATAGAACCTCCTCCTTCTTCCACCATTAGAAGAGAAGCCGAGCTCCAGCACTTAACAGGCAAAAGTCAAAGCTACCCCCATGGGCTGGACAGGTTGGGAGGGAGCCAGGGCTAGAGCTGGTGCTGTGGAGAGGGGCAGGAGAATGGCTGCAGGGCTTCTGGCTAGGGTCTGGCTTTTTCTAAACACTTGCTTGGAAGGTCTGCCTGTATATATTATTTTTCTTAGCATTGCTAGAGTGCCGTACTTTTCAGTATTTTTGTTTGTGATCTTGTTCAGCTCGCTCTCTCCTCTTCCTTATTATCCCAACCGATGGCTTAAAATCTCTTAAAGCTGTCCTGTGCTCCTTACCACGATCACTCAAAGGTGCATCTCATCACCTGCAATTTCTGCCACCTATCGTTTTATTTCTTCTGACTTCTGTTCTCCTCTCCATCTCTCTCTTTTATGGCTCCTCATCACTTTCTCGTCCTACTCCTCATACTCACTAATTGTCTCCCCTCCTACGAACACCTTCAAGCCCCTCTCCCTCATCTCCCCTTTCCCATCCTCACTTTCCCAATCCAGTAATCAAAGAGAATTCAGACAACAAAGATTTTTCCATTAAACATAATTATAACAGAGTGAGGTGGTAGAATTATATACAGATATTTCGTCTAATTCAATATCAACTTTATACAGTGGCATATTTAAATAACATATTTACAAAGATAATTCCATTCCCAACATATTTGATAATCTCAACTGTATTTTATTATTTATTTATTTATTTACATTCTCTTATATACCGCACTATTCGGCATCAGCGCGGTTCACATCGAACAAAAATCTCAGTACAGTCAACATGCATGAGTTTACAGATAACAAGGGAAGGAACTTGGATCAAACGGGGAAACTATATACAGACTATTTACATATGTGGTATAACTAAATAGTAACATGTTACTAGTAACAGGTGCTAGGAATATATTCACTTGTTATATGGAATCAGCCAAGCATGCTATTGAGGTATCATGGGGTTGGGTAATTGGGTGAGGTCACAGAGGTCAATAGGTGTGGATGACTCTATAAGGAACTTGTTGAAGAGAAAGAATTTGAGGGCTTTCTTGAATTGTAATAAGCTGTTGATAGCACGGATGCCAGGGGGTAGTGCATTCCAGCACCTAGGGGCACAAAGGATAAAAGCTCTGTTGGCCGTAGAGGATGCACAGCTTGTAAGGGCCTTAGGGAGCTTTAGGGAGTTGATGGTTGAGGATCTTCTCGCTCTGTTTGGTACAGTAGAGTGAATAAGGTCAGATAAGGATGTAGCAGAGAGGTTATTAAGAGCTTTGAAAGTGAGCAATAGGGTTTTGAAGATAATTCTGGCCTGAATGGGTAGCCAATGTAATTGAATCAGCAGAGGGGTAACGTGGTCAGTTCTGGAGGCTCCCTGAAGTACCCTGGCTGCGGCATTCATTGCCAGCTGTAGCGGGTTTAAGGTGGATTGAGGAAGACCTTGAAGAATGACGTTAGCAAAATCAAAGTGGGGGATAATCAGTGCTTGGTATATTGTCCTGAAATCTTTTGGTTCCAGCATGGAGCGTAGATGTCTCAACGAGCGGATCTTGTAGTATATGGTTCTGACGGTGTTTCCTATGTGGGATTTCATATCTAGGCGTTGATCCAGAATGATTCCAAGGTAACGTATTGAGGGTTTGGATTGCAATTCAGCTTCCTTAGTCTTGAGATGTTGAGGTGGGTTGAAGTTGGGATTCCTTGTGATAAAGAGGAATGCATGGACGGGAAAGCTAGGTTGGGTAAACCTAGACTTGGTCCTGTGGGTTGCAAAGTGCTCAGCGAAGAGATGGGTTTTAATGGCCTTATGAAATGCGGAGAGATCATTAATGGATCTGAGCTTATCAGGGAGGGAGTTCCAGTTCATGGGTGCAGTGTATGTAAAGGCTGTGTTGCTCATCAAGTGGTTAGCCTTGCAGAAGTCTGTGGGGACTATGAGGGTGTTGAGAGTTGAGGTATGATTGAGCTATATTCTTTAGAAGTTTGGATGTGATCATGAGTAATTTATTTCTTTATTTTATTTATTTAAAGCTTTTCTATACCGCGCTCTTTGTCATCAATGCGGTTTACAAACAACAATTCTTAGTACAGGGCAAGTGCAATTCTGCCCTGTGCTTACATTAAACGGGAATGGTAACATGGAAATATAACTGGGGTAACTATGTACATTTTATTTGTATTTTATACAGCTATAAAATTGGCAGCCAGTGAAATTCATATAATATAAGTGTGATATATTCAGTTCTATTAACTTTCCAAATAATTTGGGCGGCCACATGGTTGGCCATCTGTAACTGGCTTATTGCCTGTTTGGAGAGGCCCTGGAAAATGCTGTTGCAATAATCAAAGTGTGGGGTGATCAATGCTTGAACGACAGACTGAAAGTCATAGCTTAATAGCAATGATCTCAACCTCTGAATCATCTTTAGTTTGTAATAGCTCTTACCAGTAATTAATTTTATAAGGGTGGCCATGCTAAGAGATTGATCTAGAGTAATCTCAAGGTATTTCATCTTGTTCTTTACCTGTAAAACAGCTTCTTTTAAGTGTATAGTTGAGGGAGGTTTAAAGTCTTGGTTCCTGGTTACCTGTAGTATATCAGTTTTCTTTAAATTAATCTGCAGATTATGGGAGTTAAGCCACTTTGAGAATTCACTGAAGCGGAACATTATCAGATGGAGGATAGGGCTTGCAATATAAAAGAAGTTATTAGATCTTACCTGCTAATTAATGTTCCTGAAGGATCTCCTTTCCATTCCCTTCTTCAGGGTTGTGCTCCTCTTCCAGCAGCTTGGAGACTGAGTACGTCATCTTTTTGATGACCTCAGGATATATACCACTGGCACTACCCACCAGCCTCCGTATCCTGTTGACAAAGCAAACTTAACGGAGAAACAACTAAACCAATAAACCAGAGGTACTCAAATCCAGTCCTGGAGGGCCGCAAACCAGTCAGGTTTTCAGGATATCCCTAATGAATATGCATGAGATAGATTCAAATACAATGGAGGCAGTGCATGCAGATATATCACATGCATATTCATTAGGGATATCCCAAAAACCTGACTGGTTTGCGGCCCTCTAAGACTGGATTTGAGTACCTCTGCAATAAACTAACAAATGCAAAACAATAAACAGAAAACACCTCCCCCCCTCTCACAGGAAAGGGAAGACCCAGCCCCCCTCCCTCCAGAGGAGGAGGCTTACCTGATAAGGCCCTTGCCTAACATACTAGCAATCTTGAAAGCAGGGCCATGTGACTGCCTCATCCGCTTCGCTACTGGAACCCGAGAGAAAAACCTGCCAAAGACAAATCCTCCTCAGGTTTATTGTTATTCCTGAATCGCTTCGGGCCGGTAACTATTGCCTACATCAGCACCCCAGGCGGGACCAGGGACTGGACTGGAGATCCTTCAGGAACATTAATTAGCAGGCAAGATCAAATTACTTCTTCCTAATTGTCTCTCAGGTCCAGTCCCTTCTTCTGGGATGTAAAAGAGCAGTTCAAGCATGGAAGGTGCCTGCCAAACCGGACCGAAGCACCGCTCTCCAAAAACCGGCATCTGCCAACGCCTGAACATACAACCTGTAGTGCTTGGCGAAGGTATGTAAGGAAGACCACGTAGCTGCCCTACAAATCTCTAGTGGAGGAACCAAACTAAACTCTGCCCATGAAGTGGCTTGAGCCCGCATGGAATGAACTAACGGGACTTGCCTTCCCCTTGGAATATAAGCAGAAGCAATGGCCTCCCTGATCCACCTAGAAATAGAAGCCTTGGCCACCGCTTCTCCCCTGCGCTGCCCTCCGAACAACACAAACAAACGCTCCAACTTGCAGAATGCCTTAGTACACTTGAGATAATGCTTTAGAATCCTGCACATTACCAGAAGATGCAACCATGCCCCCCCTCCCCCAAATTGGCAAAGGAAGGGAGAGACACCGACTGATTCATATGAAAGGGAGAAACCACCTTGGGCAAAAATGACGGAACCGTCCACAGCACCACCTTCTCTTTGAAGAAAACGAGGAACGGTGGACGACATGACAGGGCTTGCAACTCTGACACACGCCTGGCTGAGAAAATGGCCACCAGAAAAACGGTCTTAAACGTCAAATCGTTTAAAGAAGCACATTCCACCGGCTCAAAAGGCACACCCGCTAAGGTGTCCAACACCAGATTGAGATCCCATGGAGGAACTGCCGACCTTAGCTGTAGCCGCAGATGGCTCACTGCTTTAAGGAAACGAACCACATCGGGGTGCTCCCCTAATGTTCTACCCATATCCTTGCCTCTGTAACAAGAGATAGCAGCTACCTGCACCCGCCAGGAGCTGGCTGCCAGCCCCTTCTCAAAACCTGCCTGAAAAAAGTCCAACACCTCAGGCATTTAAACTTTCAAGGGCCTCTTCTGTCTGACCTCACACCAGTTCTCGAAAATGCGCTGTACTCTAATATACGCTAAACAGGTCGAACACTTACGCACCTTCAACAATGTTGAAATCACAGCCCCCGAATATCCTCTCTTACGCAGCCTTGCCCTTTCAATAGCCAGGCCGTAAGCGAGAACCGATCCACCCGCAGCATCGTTATGGGCCCCTTCCTGAGCAGGTCCTCTCTTACCGGGAGTTGCCAGGGTCGGTCCGCCAGTAGCCACATGAGATCGGCATACCACGGACACCACGGCCACTCCGGAGCTATCAGGAGCACCAACCCCTGATGCGCCTCTATCCTTTGAAGAACCTGCGCATGAGCACCCACAGAGGGAACACATACAGTAAGCCCTCCGTGGGCCACCTTTGAACTAGGGCATCTAAACCCTCTGACATCCTTTCCTTTCTTTTGCTGAAGAATCAATTCGCTTTGGCCGACTCTCAGCGTGCCATCAGGTCCATGATAGGCATACCCCAACAACGCTTCACCTGCTCAAAGACTTCCTGGCTGAGCTCTCACTCACCCTGATCCACCTTGTACCTGCTGAGGTAATCAGCCATGACGTTCTTCCCCCCCTGCCACATGTTGTGCCGACAGGGCTAATAGATGAACCTCGGCCCATAGAAATAAGCTTCCTGCTTACTCTTCCAAAAGAGGGCTGCTCATGCCTCTTTGCCGGTTGATATACGACACAGCTGTCACGATGTCCGAAAGAACTCTGACCGCCCTCCTGTGAACCCAACACAGGAATGCTCTGAGAGCCAGGATCACTGCTCGCAACTCCAATCTGTTTATGGGTCAATGGGACTCCTGAACACTCCAGAGTCCCTGGGCAAAGTGACCCTCGCAGTGGGCTCCCCAACCCGACAGACTCGCGTCCACCATTACCTGTATCCACTGAGGAGCTTCGAGGGGCATTCCCCTCTCCAGATTTCCCGGAGCAAGCCACCACTGAAGGGTCTCCTTGGTCGCAGGGCACAGGGGAGCGACATCGACAAGGGCTGTCTTTGATGGGACCAGTACCATAGAAGAGACTGCTGGAATGGACACATATGCGCCCTGGCCCAGGGAACCAAGTCTAGCATCGCTGCCATGATCCCCAACACCTGCAGACAGTGCCAAGCCAAGGGTGCCTCTGAACCGGCAAGAACACTCTGCCCAAGAGCATGTCGAAAGGAGCCCCCAAGTATTCGATTTACTGAGCGGGCACCAATCTGCTCTTTGCCAGATTGATCACCCACCCTAAACTTCGGAGGAAACTGACCACTCTGTCAGTTGCTTTCAGACGCTCCTCTTTGGACTTGGCCCTGATCAACCAATCATCCAGGTAGAGATGGACTAGAATCCCTTCTTTGCATAGAGCCTTCGCCACTACCATCATTACTTTGGTGAAAGTACATGGTGCCGTTGCTAAACCAAACGGCAAAGCTTGAAACTGAAAGTGACCCACTGGGACCGCAAAGCGCAGGAACTGCTGATGTGACTCTCTGATGGGAATATGTAAATATGCCTCCATGAGGTCAAGAGAGGTTAGAAATTCTCCCTGCCTTACTGCCACAATCACTGACTTCAGTGTTTCCATATGAGATTGAGGGACCCGATTGACACACTTGAGGTCCAGTATTGGTCGGAAGGAACCGTCTTTCTTTGGTACTACAAAATAAATGGAGTATCGACCACAGCCGCACTGGTCTTTTGGCACTGGGACGACCACCCCCAAGGTCAAAAGTCTTGCCAATGTTTCCTCCACCGCTGCCTGCTTGGCCAGCGATTTGCAAGGTGAGTGGATGAAGGAGGGAAGGACTGACCTTGCAAACTCTAGGGCATAACCATCCCACACTACCTCCAAGACCCATTGGTTGGACGTGACCCAGGCCCAAGGAGGAAAGAACTGCCGTAGACGCCCCCTTACCGGCAGAATACTCACTTGAGCCCCCGCTGTCTCATTGTGACTTTCTCAGGGCAGAGGTGGTCGAAGAGGCCCCCAAGCCTCTCCCGCTCCTCGAAACCCCCGGAATCCCTGACCTCTTGAGGGAAACCGACCCCTCTGAAAGGGGCTCTGACGAGCTGTACATGAGCTCCGGGCCTCCCTCTGCTGAGCCCGCCCCTGGGCAGGAAAGCGACTCTGCTTGGATCTATCCTCCGGAAGCCTGCCGCCCTTAGACTCACCTAGGTCCTTCACCAACTTGTCCAAATCTTCTCCAAAAAGCAGCTTACCCTTAAAGGGGAATCTGCTAAGGTGGGACTTGGAAGAACCATCTGCCGCCCAATTGAGGAGACAAAGGTACCACGGAGCAGCCACCACCGAGGCCATGTTCCTTGACAAAATCCAAATAAGATCATATTGACTATCCGCCAGGTAGGCCGCCCCCAACTCAGTTCTTGCTGCTTTGCTCTGTGGTCCTGCCGGAGACTCCTCCACCATCTGTAGCTGTTGAGACCACCTCATTCAAGCCCGGGCTACCCAAGCCCCTAATACCGAAGCCTGCAGGGCCAGGGCACTAATGTCAAAGGCTTGTTTCAGCAAGATGTCTAATTTCCTGTCCTAGACATCCTTAAGCACTGCACTGTGCTCCATCGGGATGGTAGTCTTCTTGGTCACCGCCGAAACCACCGTGTCCACTTTGGGCAACTTTAGCAACTTCTTCTCTGCTTCTGGCAATGGGTACAAACGCGACATTGAGCACACGCCCCTTAATCCGGACACCGGCTGATCCCACTTCTCTTGGATCATTTGCTGGACCACTCTGTGGACTGGAAAAACCTCTGAGACTTCCTAACTGCCTGAATCAAAGGATCTTCCAGGGCATCCTCCTCCACAGGCACCCCTGTGGTAATGTTGAGAACTTTCAAGGATTCACCAATCAAAGCTGGCAACACTTCTCGCTGGAAAACCTTCATAATTCTTGCTTGCTCCTCGGGGATCTCCCCCTCCTTGAGCTCCTCTTCCTCTTCCCCCAGTTCTCGATCTGCGGTCTCTTTTTCTAGCACCTCCAACATAGGAGAAAGAGGATCTTCTTCCAACTCCGTTCTGGCCCTCTTGGGAGGGGTGTCCATTTCCCCCAGGGACTTGGTCTCTGCCTCATGCTTTCGTGCGTGTCCCTGACCTCCCTGTTGATGCAGACAGAAAGCCCTGTGTAGTACTAACACAGACTCCAGGGAGAACCCTTCACTGAGGTTTCCCTCCCCCGCTGAGATCCTGGGTTGGGGTTGTGAGGAGGCCTGCTGTTCCGAAGCTATGGACTGGAGCGAGCCCTTTCCATAGAATCCCCTCTACGTAAATCTTCTCCTGACTCCTGAGACTCAGAAGCTGGAGGATTCTGGGACCCACTGTCCTGCAGACCCTGCTCAACTGAGACTGCCTCCAAGGCGTAGCCCCTACACACACTGGTGTCTGACACTGCATCACAGCGAGACCCACAGACCAGACATTGCTGTCTTGCAGGCATCTTGACCATCAGTTTTAAAAATCAAAATTTCCTTCTTTTTTTTAAGGGTATATATAGATAAAGATCTAAAGCTCTCTCTCTCTCTATATATATATATTTGTGTTGAAGAGAGTATGACTGAGCCCATGGAAATAGAGGAAAATCAAAAACTTACCTTTAAGGAAAGAGACAGGCAGCGAACCCATAGCTTGCAGAGTGCAGGAAAAGAAAAAAAACACGCAGTTGCTGAAGGCAGGCCACACCCAAGCTCTGCTAACCTAAGGGCAGGCTTGGAGACTAATGAAAAGCACCAGAGCAAGGGGCAGTGCACAGGAGGAAAAAAACAGCTTTATAAACCCAGGGGAACAGGAAAGGAAGGAGGTTCACCAGAGAGTTTGATCAGAGATTTGATCAGGGAATTGACCGGGGAGTTGGAGTTGACCACAGAGACTGCTGGGGAGAGAAGCACCCAAGAAAGACCCAGAGAGTTCACCGGGGAGGAGACCGGTGGAGACTTCCGTGGGGACTTCAGAGGTGAAGGCAACACCCCTAGAGAAAGTCAGGCTTGCAGGAAAAGTGCAAGTAGTTCTGAAGCCAGCAGAGGTGTGGCTGGGAGAATTACTGCCAGCAGCAAAGGGCAGTTTCTACAGTTCGTGAACCAGCTCTAAGGGTTCAAGCTCCCAGAAGGTGGGTGAACAAAAGTACAGCTAACAGTGACCTGAAACAGGTGGAGGCATTGTGGCATTTAATTCAGAAAAAGAAGCTTCACCTTCCAGGTGAAAGCCTTGCTCGTAGTGAAAAGCCTCAGTGCAGAAAGGAACTTGAAAACCCCAAAAAGCATTAAGGAAACAGGGAGAGTTACTATAGCCAGGAAAGCTAAGAACCCTGTTCAATGCAGAGAAGACATTTACTTTTGTTTGAGAAAAAGGACGTATTTGTTATATTGAGAGACAGCTGCATGTGTTGAGAGAGCCTTCTAAAGCAGTTTCAGTTTTGGTTACATGGAATTTTCCCGAGGAATATTGTTTGGAGAAGAATCCTGTTACCTTCTGTTAAGCCTTAGTGTTTTGAAAGGAAAAGAAGAAATAAATTCTTGTTTGCCTTTGAGAAAAAAACCTTCGGTTTCCATACTTTTGTTTTTGAACAAGTACCACAACTACAAGTCCCAGACGCCCATGCTCTGGAGGAGGATAACATAATCTTTATTTAAAGACTAACAAGGGCAGACCTATGCCTATAGGATATATATATATATATATATAATAAAAACTAAACTCCTACATGAATCTATACACAGAAAAAAAACTAAAAATGTCTCACTACAGAACAAAAGGTTAAACCTTGTGCTGCCAAGCCTAATACTATTCCCCCTTCCATGCAGGGCTGTCTGCTTCCTCACCATGCCATTCTCCCCAGCCTACTCTCTGGCACACGAAACTAACCGGAGGTCAGAGACCTTCACCTCCCACAGCTGCTTTGGCTCAGCCGCATGCCTTCACGACAGCCGCGGGACTCACTCGGGGGCCTCGCGGCTCGTCCTGTTTCCTCTGCTGCCTCTTACCTTGCAGCGTGTGGATTCACCGCCGATGCTCCTTCCTGCCGGGAATCGCGTGTCTGTCCTCCCGCCCTTGTGCTCAGCCGCCTCTCTAGGGCTTTGGCATTGAGGCGGGAGGCAGCGCAAAGGCCCGTTACTTCAATCGGAGGGTCCAGCAGCTTCAAATCTTTGCCAGTCTCCTTCCAATATTGTATATATTATTTATTTATTTATTTTAAACCTCATTGATCCAAGCCGCGATAAGCCTCCTCCAACTTCAGTCTTCAGCTAATGAGGAGGAGGTGGGTGAGGTGCAGGGCACGAAAAAGACCTCTCTAAAGCTGGCAGCAAACAAAGAAAAGTAAATGGGATTAAGGAAAAACAAAGAAAAAAAAATAAACCCCTTCTAAACTAAGTCTCTCCAGAAAGCCTTTCTCCCTGGCTTACTGCTCCTTTCAGCTGCTTGAAGACTGAGTGTACTGAGGTTGGTGGGTGGTGCCAGTGGTATATATCCTGAGGTCATCAAAAGGATGACGTACTCAGTCTCCAAGCTGCTGAAAGAGCAGCACAACCCAGAAGAAGGGACTGGACTGGAGAGATGATTAGAAATGGGAGATATAATGATATATTGTCCACATAGATGTGATACTCCACTTTAAACTTATGGAAGTTACTACAGATTGGCTGGAGATAAATGTTAAATAAAAGGGCTGATAGAGATGATCATTGAGGTAAGCCCCTCTTTTTGTCTATATGGTTTACATATCTGTAAATCGATGTTGACTTTCTTGTTTAAGGCCACCTCAGTTAACATTAATGGAGAATCCTTATTTACCAAGGTAGAGAAGGTATTCTGCAAGGGTATCTCGAGGTGGAGTTGGTGTCTCCGGGTAATGCGTCATAACCGGCCAGAACTACTGTTATCCATTTATTCTTGCATTGCTGGATTTTTTGAGGGAGTTGCATGGATTGTTTGCAAGCTGTATCATGGGGGAGGTTTGTTTTATTGCAGCTAAGTCTTCCCTCAGTTGAATCAATTATTTTTCCATAGTAGATAGCTTAAGATGAGTAGGACAAGCTCAAAGGCTCCAAATTGTTTTCCTGAAGATTGAAGCACCACAGTTATTGCACTGTGTCTTTTGGGGAAATTGCTAGGTACATATGATCTAGATTGGCCACTGTTGGAAACAGGAAACTGGGCTTGATGGACCTTGGTCTGACCCAGTATGGCATATCTTATGTTCTTATGTAGTGTGTGTGGGGCAGTTGGTAGATGAAAAAGCAACATAGAAGTGCTTTCTACTAAAGATATGAAAGCGAATGTGTGTCTTGGGCTGTCTAAAAAACATCCAGCCCTGGGGAGGGAGGGTGAGAAATAAGTGGCAGTAAGCTACGAGTTTGACTTTCTAAGCCAGAGACCTTGCAGGGCAGCTGTTATCTACCAGAGCATGGACTTGTCTCTGCAATACAGGCCAAACATATTGTTTTAAAGAACAGACTGAACATTTTAACTCTTTTTTAATTTTAATTAAAGCAAGGTAATTCCTATATTGCATCCACTATTTTCTAAAGGCTAAAGAAATCTACATAGTGGATGCTTGAAATGCCCTCCCGATGGAAGTGATGGGGGCAAATACAGTGACAAAATCCAAATGGCATGGGACAGAAACAGTGGATCCCTGTAAAGCAACAGGATAAAATAAAAATAAACATAACTATCTCTTATATCTCAAAAAATAGGGGTGACTTACACAGAGCAGTTAGTACACCTGTAAACCCAAGGCATGTGCACCGACTCTTGCCACCTTGCTGGGCAGACTAGTGGAGGAGTGGCCTAGTGGTTGGGGCAAGGTACTTCAGGCCAGAAGGTCAGGGGTTCAAATCCCACTAGAAGACAGCAACCTTGGGCCGGAAGGACTGGGGCTTCTAGTCCCACAGGTGCTCCTTGTGGTCTTGGGCAAGCCACTTAACCCTCCATTGCCCATGTTCTCTGTACGCATTAGTGTATTGTCTCATATCCCCTCGTGTTAAAGATATCCCCCAATTGTGTTGTGACCACTTTGATTGAAGGATAAGGTGGTATACAAAACTAAATAAATACTTATCTTTATCTGCCATCATATACTACAGTAAGTAAAGCAGTGCAATTATAGTAACTCCAAAAAGACAGACAAGGTACAGGCAGCTAGAAACTATTCAAACCAAGTAAAAGAAATAGAATAAAAACGTAGCCAGAGAGATCCACTCAATGTGCTTCCACCCCCAGTGCTCTGGAGACCGGTAATAGCTTCTGGGTCTGTTCCTACAAGTTTTAAATGCAGAGCTCCCTTGAATTTCTAGGGGAGGAGAATAAAGCCAGCCGACATCTAATGTACTCTGAGCACCTCCACGTCTCCCTGAGTGTGTTTCTGGTTTGTGTTTCAGATGCGGGTGACATTTGAGGACATCACTGTCTCTTTCTCCCAGGAGGAGTGGGAGTATTTAGATGAAGGTCAGAAGGAGCTTTACAGGGAGGTGATGAAAGAGAATTATGAGACTCTGATCTCCCTGGGTAAGGGCTGTATGACTAAATCTGCATTTCCAGAAGACGGTGGGGCTGATCTGTTATACTGTATCTACCATTCTTCCAGATTCCAGAGATCGGACACGTCCAGAAAATGTGCTCACATTGCAATTTCCAGCCATATTAACACCCAGTACCCACCAGATACAACAAGCAGCATTTTATAAATCATCAATATATAATTCAGCTCTAGATACAGAACCTGCAAAGCTGAGTGGGAGATGAGTCCGGTGAAACCTGGGGTACTGGGTTCAAGGCTCCCACAGGGATTGACCTACCTTCCCCAGTAGATATATAGATGGTTCTTCTAACTTCATCCCTTCAGGAATATCCTTGTACAGTACTTAAAAAATAATATAGTCCATCATATCTTCAATCAGTCTCTCTTCTACATTGCTTCCTGTTGTCTTCATGTATATTTCTCAGCAGCACATTTATGTTTGTCCCTTGCTTTCTTGAATTCAGATACTGTCCTCATGTCTACTACTTCCACTGGGAGACTATTCCACGCATCTACCACTCTTTCCATAAAGAAATATTTCCGCATATTACTCCTGAATCTATCCCCTTTCACCCTCATCCATCAGGCGCTGCAAGACTGCACCCTCAGACACAGAGCCCAAATCGGTATCAGAAAAGAGAGTGGGAGGCTGAAACCCCTCCACTCTCCATCTAAAGGCCAATCAGGGCCCACCACAGCAACTTAGAAAAGAAATGCCTTCAGCCGCAGCAGCACCTTAGGCCCTTAGGCGGGGAAAGCAGGCAGATATGCAAAAAGCAGCTCAACCCAAACAAAAAACTGCCAACACTAAGCCCAACAACCTCAGAAAACCTCAACAACCTCGAAGACCTCGCTGCTGACCTCACCCCTATCACAAGCAGAAAACTCTCACCCCACACATCTCCTAGACACTTTGGATTGTATCAGGACACACTTTCAGCAAGAAAACAACAAACAACAAAAGATTTAGGCGTCATTGTGAATACCATGTTAAAACCCTTGGCCCAGTGTGCAGCGGCGGCCAAGAGAGCAAATAGAATGCTAGGTATGATAAGGAAAGGAATGGAAAATAAAACAAAAGATATTATAATGCCTCTATATCGTTCCATGGTGAGACCGCACCTTGAATATTGTGTGCAATTCTGGTCGCCGTATCTTAAAAAGGATATAGCGATTTTAGAAAAGGTACAGAGAAGAGCCACCAAAATGGTAAAGGGGATACTCCTATAAAGAAAGGCTAAAAAGGTTAGGCCTCTTTAACCTGGAAAAGAGACGGCTGAGGGGAGATATGATAGAAGTCTATAAATTAATGAATGCAGTGGAACGGGTAAACGTAGATCGATTGTTTACCTTATCAGAATATAGAAAGACTAGGGGACATGCAATGAAGCTACAGGGTAAACTATTTAAGACTAATAAAAGAAAATATTTTTTCACTCAACGTGTAATCAAACTCTGGAATTTGTTACCGGAGGATGTAGTAAGGGCTGTTAGTGTAGCTGGGTTTAAAAAAGGACGAGTTCCTGGAGGAAAGGTCCATAAACCATTATTAAGAAGGGACCGAAGATATCAATGCTTGACCCAGTACAAGCATTGTGGAACTTGTGTCTCTTGGGGAAACTACTAGGTACATATGACCTAGATTGGCCACTGTTGGAAACAGAATACTGGGCTTGATGGACCTTGGTCTGACCCAGTATGGCATATCTTATGTTCTTATGTTCTTATGTAACTGTAAGTACCACTCATCAGAAATGGAACTCACTGCTGAAAGAGCCCCACCCTATGATTCTACCAAAAAACATAAAACTGCTATAATGCCAGGGAATCCAATGTTGCCAGTCAACCAAGTTTTGTATGCCCTTCTTCTCATCTGGCTCCTACTCTGCCACTCATCAACAGCTACCTATACCATAAACATACCCACAGCAGCCCTACAACCTCCCCTACTACACATACCTTGTCACCCACACATATGGATGAATCCCCATAAGCATGCCTACAGACAAACCCACAGATTAATAAGAATTCAAACCAACACTCACACAACTGGCTACCACACCCAACACACACTAATCATTCCAATTAACATTGAGCTAATCAATGCTAGCTCTGTCTGAAACAAGAAACACCATCATAGACTATATTCAATATCACCCAGACTGACATCCTCTGCATCACCAAATCCTGGCTAAAAAGCACTGACCAGGTCATTCTATCTGAGATCATTCCTCGATCCCTTACTGCTTCAAACGTCCACGCATCCACAAGAGAGGTGCGAATGGACCTTAAATTTAAATTTAAAATATCCCAATCTCTAAGCCACAAATACTGTGGCATAATCACGATAGAAAACAGACCTAGCCATTTGTCTTACTTACAGAGCCCCAAACGCTCCCGCTGATGAGACATCTGACTTCCTCAAAGCCATATGTTTGGCCAGCTCTCCTCATAAGCTGCTTATACAACTAGGCAACCTAAATCTGAGCTATGCACCTAGTAGAGAAGAAGCTACTTTCACAAGGCAATGGAATCACTTAACGTCTGCCAAATCCTCAAGGGCTCCTGTCACCGCTCAGGCTCTGCTCTGGACCTCATCTTTGTCCCAAAGAACCTTCACTCACAGGACAGCATAACGACCCCACTTGCCCTATCAATATCCTGGTCAGATTACCATGCTATACATTTCAAGGTTCACCACCCTCAACAAGGAAAATCACAGAGAATACCCCATTCTGAAAGAAGATTTAAAGGATATAACCAAGACCAGCCTCTGCCAGGACTTTGCAGATCCAGAAGAGGCAACTAAAACTTGGAACTGCACCATCAATGCATCAGTGAAGTCTCCTTAGCACCCAAATCTTGGAAATAGAGAAGAAAGATCCAAATCTGCCCTGTGGTATTCTGACGCAATATCAGAAAAGAAACAAAAACTTTGCCAGTTAGAGCATAAATGGAAACATGACTTGTCACAAGCCACCCTTCTTCAATACCAGAAAATGCAAAGAGACTACAATGATCTGATCAACAAGCACAATCGAGAATACCACACCAACCTTATCTTAAAAGTCAGCCACAAGCCTCGACAATTTGAAATTGTCCGCACACTCACGAAGAATCCATCCCACAAAGAAGACACTATCCATCCCCAGATCTTTGCAGATTTCCTCATCAACAAGAACAAACTACCCTTAAGAACTTCAATACCAAACACATCCAACACCTCAACTGCAGAAACCAACATCAAACACAAATGATACTGAACTAGGGAGCAAATATTCCACACCATCACTGCATTAAAAACCAGTACAGTGCCCTCTGACCTCTGCCCAGTCATGTGGATCAAATTAGTCAAGGACAAAGTTGCCAACTGTATCCAAAACACCATAAGCTCATCCCTATCTCAAGTATACATGCCCCCTACTCTCAAACATCCAAAAATACAATTCAACAACAGCTCTGATCCTGTAACTTTCCACTATTCCCAGCCTGCCCTTTCTATCCAAAATAATTGAAAATGTGTTGCAGACAACTGTAAGACCATATTGACCTGTATACTTCTCTGGAACCACACCAAAATGAACTTCATCCTAATCATAGTGTTGAGACTCTCCTCATACATCTGTTCAACATACTCCTAAAAGGAATCGACAACATAAAAACTGGATTCCTTATCATCTTTGTTGACATCTCCTTGGCCTTCGACATTGAATCACACAGCATCTTCTTAAACCAACTAACATTGGACTTCACAGCACAACATTCAACTGGTTCCAATCCTATCTCACTGACAGACAACAAAAGGTCAAAGTTGGTTCAAACACCTCTACTCTCCTGCCTGCCCTTCCTACTTACAACCAGTTTGCAGCATTTTCAAGCAGCACAAAATTAACTATGCCATTTATGCAGATGACATCATGGTCTATTCCCCTATCCATCTCAACATGCCAGACTATACAGCTATCACTAAATGCCTGCAGAAGATGAGCAACTGTCTGGCTTCCAACAACCTCCAAGTCAACTTCAAAAAATCTGAGGTGCTGTTCATAACATGGGACTCTTCCTTTACCCCCCATCAGTCTCCATCACGGACACTCTAATCCCAGTAAAAGAGGAAGTATGCTACCTTGGTATCACCCTTGATCACTTTCTAAACTTACAAGCCCACATCAACAGAACTTCCAGGAATGCATTCCAAAAACTCACTATTATCCAAAGACTAAAACCCCTCTTCAGTCTGGATCACTTCTGCATGGTCTGTCAGGCAGTTATAATCCCCATGCTGGACTATTTTAACTCCCTTTTTCAAGATCTTCCAACTCAAATACTCATCCCTTGCAACTAGCCCAGAACAAGGCTGCCCACATCATCACAGAATCCGCCAAACACCGCTCTTATATCAGCTTCACTGGCTACCAATTACCTCATGTGCCAGATACAAAACTGCCTTGACTATCTTCAAGATAAGAAACACCACATCAGCCGGAATTCTACAGGAACTGATATGCACAAAACTAAACAGCAGACCTAAGAGACAGAGCACCAGAGACACCATTTCAACTCCTAGTTCTTACACCAGCAAAGAGGGCTCTTTCGTTAGCGGCATTCGCCATCTGGAATTCCCTCCTAGAGAAGGTAAGGATAACAAAGGACTTAAAGGACTTCAGAAAACATCTCAAAACCTTCCTTTTCACCAATCACTTCAGAGACAATACCTAGTTGTTCCCCCTTATCTCACATGCCTAAACCAATATCTAACTCTTGTACATATGTTGCAATGTATATGTTTTGCCTCTTTGCAAACCTTGCATATCACCCCTTCCTAAGTTTACTCATTGAGTTCTCTGTAAGGTTTATTTAACATAAACTGCTTTGATTGTATGAGAAGGTGGTATAAAAAACTTGTTGAATAAATAAAATAAATTGTCCCCTCATTGCAGAGCTTGTTTTCAATTGAAAGAGGCTCTCCTCCTGAGCATTTATACCACAGAGATATTTAAACATCTCTGCCATATCTCCTCTCTCACATCTTTCCTCCAAAGTATTACTACTGCTGCTCGTCGATACCTTGTCCTTGCTTGGTTTTAAGGGCTCTGTACTGTACTGGTTCTCTTCTTATCTCTCTGATTGATCTTTCAGTGTTTGTTCTGGTGGATCCTCCTCTGCTGCTATTCCGCACTCAGTTGCTGTACCCCAAGGATCTGTTTTGGACACATTCATTTTCTCTCTATATACACAGTCCCTTGGTGCACTCATCTCTTCCCAAGTCTTTTAGTACCATCTAACCCTCGTCTCCCCTATGTCTTTTCTCAGTCTTAGGATAATAAAACATTTGTCAACTGCCATCTAGAGTACTGTAACCTGCTTCTTGCTGGTCTCCCTCCGAATCATCTCTCTCCCCTTCAATTTCTTCAACACTCTGCTGCGTGGCTAATCTTCCACCAGCCTCATCATGCTCATATTACCCATCTTCTCAAGTCACTTCATTGCCAAACTACTTACTCCTGCTGACCTATAAGTACATTCACTCTGCAGCTCCTCACTACTTCTCTTCTCTTTTTCTCTCTCTACACCCATCCTCCCCCCCCCCCCCCACCTCGGGATCTCCGCTCTTCTTGCAAACCTCTTCTATCTGTGCCCTTCTCTTCAATTGCTAACTCCAGACTTCACTCCTTTCGCCTTGCTACTCCTTATGCCTGGAATAAACTACCTGAGTTTTTATGTAAGATGCCTTCACTGGCCCTTCTCAAACTGAGGCTCGAAACTCACCTCTTCGACACCACTTTTGTAGGTTGAGTTGCCTGATCTCCTTTGTGTTTCCTTACCATTCCCACCCTAGCTGTATCCCGTGTCTACAGTTACTGTGTTATCTGTCTTGACTAGATTTTAAGCTCTGACAAGCAGGGTCTGTCTTTTATATATGTGTCTGTGCAGCACTGCGTATGTCTTGTAGCGCTATACAAATGTTCAGTAGTAGTGGATGAGGTTCTCAGTAGTTTGTGTAGAAAGGAAGGGAAAAATGTTTCTGATGTTGTTATAGAGAAGGAAGCGACAGGTTTTAGCCATGCTGCAGAAAAAGAGAGAGCAGAGTCAAAGATGCTATGGAAGAGCAGAAGGGAGAGGCCGTATGGTCTTTATCTGCTGTCATATTTCTTTGTTTACATATAGAAGGTGCCTTGAACATTAGTCAGTAATTTGTAATTATTTAATTTTAATGCAAATTGCTTTGCTATTTTGTATGAAAGATGGGTCATCAAGAGATCATGAAATGAACTGAAATCAAGTAAGAGATTAACTTTCTTCCTCTGTCAAATTAATCACAGCTGATTGGTCAGAAATATGGGATAATCTTAGAGCAGGGATTTTGGTATTAGGAGACCCAGAAATACCTCTGTGGTCCCAACATGTGATTAGTGCCTTCTTTTTATGTCCAGCAGGTGACGGGGTCACACAGGAAAAGAAGAGAAGGGAGAAGAGAGAAGAATGGGGAAACTCTTTCACACACGAGGTGCACCCAGCACTCCACCTAAAGTCTCACACGCAAGAGAGACATTTTTCACGTACTGAGTGTGAGAGCCATTTCAATCATAGTGATTGCATAAGAAGCCACCTGGAAACCCACACAGCAGAGGGAACTACCCCAACAGAGAGGCCTTCTACATTTTTTAGAAGCCCTGAATGTGGAAGACATTTCGCTCTTAAGAAATCGTAACAATGCACCAGAAAATCCACAGGGCTGAGAAAAGATTTCACTGTACTGAATATGAGAAACCTTTCCTTAGAAACTCACAACTTGTGATTCATCGTAGAACCCACACAGGGGAGAGACCGTTTAGTTGTACTGAATGTGGGAAATGTTTCCACAGAAAAGCAGCATTAGTGAGGCATCAGAGAACCCACACGGGGGAGAAACCTTTTAGTTGTACAGAATGCGGGGAATGTTTCCCCAGAAAAGCACGACTAGTGCTGCATCACAGAACCCACACAAGGGAGAAACCATCTTGCTGTACTGAATGTGGGAAATGTTTTCTCATGAAAGCACAACTAGTGCTTCATCATAGAACCCACACAGCCGAGAAACCTTTTAGTTGTACTGAATGTGGGAAATGTTTCTTCATGAAAGCAGAACTAGTTCTGCATCATAGAACCCACACAGGGGAAAAACCTTTTAGTTGTACTAATTGTGGGAAATGTTTCATCACAAACTCAGATCTACAGAAGCATCATAGAACCCACATGGGGGAGAAACCCTTTAGTTGTACTGACTGTGGGAAATGTTTTGTCACAAAAGCACATCTAATGCAGCATCATAGAACACACACAGGTGAGAAACCTTTTAATTGTACTGATTGTGGGAAATGTTTAATCACGAAAGCACATCTAGTGCGGCATTATAGAACCCACACGGGAGAGAAAGTTTTTAGTTGTACTGAATGTGGGAAACCTTTCTTCACAAAAGCAAAGCTAGTGCTGCAGCATAGAACACACACAGACGAGAAACCTTTTAGATGTACTGATTGTGGGAAATGTTTTATTACAAAAGCACAACTGCATCATAGAACACACACTGGCAAGAAACCTTTTAGTTGTACTGAGTGTGGGAAATGTTTCATCACAAACTCAGATCTACAGAAGCATCATAGAACCCACACGGGGGAGAAACCTTTTAGTTGTACTGAATGTGGGAAATGTTTCCTCACGAAAGTACAACTAGTGCGGCATCATAGAACTCATACGGGGGAGAAACCATTTAGTTGTACTGACTGTGGGAAAGGTTTCCTCACGAAAGTACATCTAGTGCGGCATCATAGAACCCACACAGGGGAAAAACCTTTTAGTTGTACTGATTGTGGGAAATGTTTCTTCACGAAATCACATCTAGTGCGGCATTATAGAACCCACACTGGGGAGAAACCTTTTAGTTGTTCTGAATGTGGGAAACGTTTCTTCACAAAAGAAAAACTAGTGCTGCATCATAGAACACACACAGGCGAGAAACCTTTCAGTTGTACTGATTGTGGGAAATGTTTTATTAGAAAAGCACAACTAGTGCTGCAACATAGAACACACACAGGCGAGAAACCTTTTAGTTGTACTGATTGTGGGAAATGTTTTATTAGAAAAGCACAACTAGTGCTGCATCATAGAACACACACAGGCGGGAAACCTATTAGTTGTACTGAGTGTGGGAAATAATTCATCACAAACTCAGATCTACGGAAGCATCATAGAACCCACACGGGGGAGAAACCTTTTAGTTGTACTGATTGTGGGAAATGTTTCCTCACGAAAACATATCTAGTACGGCATCATAGAACCCACACGGGGGAAAAAACTTTTACTTGTACTGACTGTGGGAAATGTTTCCTCACGAAAGCATATCTAGTACGGCATCATAGAACCCACACGGGGGCGAAAACATTTAGTTGTACTGACTGTGGGAAAGGTTTCCTCACGAAAGCAGAACTAGTGCTGCATCATCGAATCCACACAGGGGAAAAACCTTTTAGTTGTACTGACTGTGGGAAATGTTTCCGCACGAAAGCGCAACTAGTGCTGCATCACAGAATCCACACAGGGGAAAAACCTTTTAGTTGTACTGACTGTGGGAAATGTTTCTTCACAAAATCATATCTAGTGCGACATTATAGAACCCACATGAGGGGAGAAACCTTTCCTTGAACTGATTGTGGAAAATGTTTCCTCATGAAAACACATCTAGTGCGGCATCATAGAATCCACATCAGGGAGAAACCTTTTTGTTGTATTGAATCTTGGAAATATTTTGTCACAAAATCACAATTAGTGCTGTATCATAGAACCCAGATAGGGGAGAAACCATATAGTTGTATTGAATGTGGGATATGTTTCCACTGGAACTCAGAGCTAGTGATGTATCGTAAAACCCACAATGGAGTGTGGGAGATATTTCTGCACAAAATGAAGACTAGTGAGGCATCATGGAACTCACACTGGGGAGAATAAACTGACATTCTGGTAGTCTTGAATAATATATAAACAATATTGATAATAGAGGTGTCTGTTCCAAATGATTATTCTCTGAATTGCGTGGAGAGGAAGAAGATCCTGAAGTACCAGGAAGTGTAGTCAGAGACCAAGAAAGTGTGGCAGAATGATATGGTAATCTTTCCCATTGTACTAGACATGATAAGCTTGATAAACTGTTCATACCTGTTAAACTATTCAAACCTCACTTGGGTTGCAGCTTGTCATGCTGTGAGGGCTTGTGTGCATCAGTGATGCTGAGCGCTTCCAATAATTTACTTACTACCAAAGTCATATTAACCGGCCTGTAGTTTTCTACCTCATCCTTACTTCCGCTTTTGTGTAAAGGGACCACATGATCCTCTCTCCAGTCCTTTGGCATCACACCTGACTCCAGCGAAGCATTGACAGGGTCACTCAGTGGAGCTGCTAGAACATCCCCAAGTTCCCTCAGTATTCTCAGGTGTATCCCATCCGGTCCCATCACTTTGTCTACTTTAAGTTTAGCTAGTTTCTCACAAACAGTATTCTGAAAATTTTTTCAAGATGTCCCTCACTTCTGTTCCTGTTTATGAGTGTTTTCTGAGGTCCTGCTCCTGGTTCTTCATCTGTGAACACAGAAATATTTATTAAGCAATTCCGCTTTATCCTCATCAGCTTCTATATATTCCTCCCCTTCACCTGTGAGTCTGACAATACCAATTTTGCCCTTCCTCTTCTCACTAACATATCTGAAAAATGTCTTATCTCCCCATTTTATTGCATTGGCTATTTCCTCCTCTTTTTGAATCTTTGCTTTCCTGGCTATTTAGCTAGCTATTCTAAGTTTTTCAAATACAGATGTTTGTCTTCTCTCTGTGATTTGTTGTATTTTATGAGGGCCTCCCTCTTTTTCTTCACATTTTCAGCTACTTCTTTAGAAAACCATAGTGGTCTGCTTTTCCTTTTACCTTTATTTATCATTTTAACTTAAAGTTTGGTTGCCCTTAAAATATCCCCTTTCAGTTTTGCCCACTGTTTTTCTATATCCCCAGCTGTTCCCCTCCTGCTAACGACTCCCTGAGATATTGGACAACCTACCACAAAATCTGAACCCTGCAACACCTGCACCCCCTACTGGAACCTCAGGACTTCTGTATGGCATTCCAGGCCATCATCTCACCACACTTTGATTACTGTAACTCAATTTAACATGGCTCAAAAAATTCAACAGTGCTCCCACTACATATTGCATTACATACAGCTGCATGCATCATTCAAGGAGCCCCAAAATATGACAGCATAATCCCTATCCTGTGACAACTCCACTAGCTTCCCCTGCAAAGCCACATCAGATACTAAATACCATTCTTAACATTCAAAAATATCAACAACCAATCCTCCTCCCATCTACAAACTCTACTAAACACAACCAAAACCAATAGACAAAGCACTAAAAACAGAGGGCCCAATATTCAAACCAGGAACTTGTATTACAACTATTGATAAACTGAAGAGTAGCTAATCAACTGGACCAGATGGTATACATCCAAGGGTGTTGAAAGAACTGAAATATGAGATTGCAGACATACTATTAGTAATCTGTGAACTATCATTACAATCATATGAAATAACTGAAGATTGGAGGATGGCCAATGTAACACCAATTTTTAAAAAGGCTTTCAGGGGTGATCCGGTAAACTACAGACTGGTGAGCCTGACATCAGTACCAGGAAAAATGGTATAAAAACATTTTTTTGTGCCATCACATCACTGTTGAATCATAGCCACCCAGCTACCTCTGGGTTTTCTTGGCAATGTATCACTGGAAGTACATTGCCAGCCTTTTCTTCCAAGGCAACGGAGCATAAAGCAACTTGCCCAAGGTCACAATGAGTGTTAGTGGGAATTGAATTGTTGATTTTCTGGGTAGAAGGCAGCTGCTTTAACCACTAGGCTACTCCTCCACCACTATAAAACAAACAAAATTACCAAACATGTAGATAGTCAGGGTTTAATGGGAGACAGTCAACATGGCTTTAGCCAAGGAACGTCATGTCTTACTAATTTGTTATTGTTTTATGAAAGTGTGAATAAACAGGTAGACAAAGGTGGGTTGGTCAATGTAGTGTATCTGGATTTTCAGAAAGCCTTTGTCAAGGTCCCTCATGAAAGACTTTTGGTGAAATTAAAAAGTCATTGGATAGGAGGCAGTGTACTATTATGGATCAGGAACTGGTTAAAAGATAGAAAGCAGAAGGTAGGGCTAAATGGCCAATTTTCCCAATGGAGAAAGGTGAATAGTGGGGTACCCCAGGGATCTGTGCTGGGTCTGCTGCTTATTAACATGTTCGTAAATGACCTACAAAAGGAAATAATGAGTGAGATAATCAAATTTGCAGATGAAACAAAATTATTCAAAGTTGTAAAAACTCAGGAGGATTGTGAACAATAGCAAGAGGACCTTGATAAATACAAAGACTGAATGCTCAAATGGCAGATGAAATCTAATAATGACAAGTGAAAATGTATGCACCTAGGAAAGAACAACCTAAACTATGGTTACATGATGCAAGGTTCCACATTAGGAACACCACCCAAGCAAAAGATTTAGGTGTCATCATAGATAACATGTTAAAACCCTCTGCCCAGTGTGCAGCGGTGGCCAAGAGAGCAAATAGAATGTTAGGTATCATAAGGAAAGGAATGGAAAATAAAACAAAGATATTATAATGCCTCTGTATCGTTCCATGGTGCGATCACACCTTGAATATTGTGTGCAGTTCTGTTCACCGTATCTTAAGAAGAATATAGTGTTATTAGAAAAGGTACAGAGAAGAGCCACCATAATGGTAAAGAGGATGGAAGGATACCCCTATGAAGAGAGGCAAAAAATGTTGGGGCTCTTAAACCCGGAAGAAAGATGGCTGAGGGATGATATGATAGAGGTCTATAAATTAACGAAGGTAGTGGAACGGGTAAACGTAGATCAATTGTTTACATCATCAGAATATGGAAAGACTAGGGGACATGCAATGAAGCTACAGTGTAACCTATATAAAACTAATAAGAGAAAATATTTTTTTCACTCAGCACATAGCTAAACTCTGGAATTTGTCTACTAGATACTGTTATAAAAGTTGTTAGTGTAGCTGGGTTTAAAAAAGGTTTGGAGAAGTTCCAGGAGGAAAGGTCCATAAACCATACTTAAAGGGGACCCAGGAAAGCCACTGGTTGCCCCAATACAAGTGCGTTCACTCTGCAGCTACTCACTACCTTTCCTCTATTTTTCTTTCCCTACACCTGTCCTTGGGAACTCCACTCTTCTTGCAAACCTCTTCTATCTGTGCCCTTCTCTTCAATTGCTAACTCCATACTATGATCCTTTCGCCTTGCTACTCCTTATGCCTGGAATAAACTACCTGAGTGTCTACATAAATGTTTCTGATGTTGTTATAGAGAAAGAAGTGACAGGTTTTACCTATCTTTTGGATGCTGCAGAGAAAGAGAGAGTAGAGTCAAATATGGTATGGAAGGGTAGAAGGGAGAGGCCGTATGGTCTTTATCTGCCGTCATATTTCTTTGTTTACTTATAAAAAGTGCCTTGAATACTGGCCAGTAATTTGTAATTATTTAATTTTAATGCAAATTGCTTTGCTCTTTTGTATGAAAGGAGGGACATCAAGAGATCATGAAATGAAATCAAGTAAGAAATTAACTTTCTCCCTCTGTCACGTTAATCACAGCTGATTGGTCAGAGATGTGGGATAATCCCAGAGTAGTGATTTTGGGAGCAGGAGACCCAGAAAAACCTCTGTGGTCCCAATATGTGATTAGTGCCTTCTTTTTATGTCTAGCAGGTGACGGGGTCACACAGGAAAAGAAGAGAGAGGAGAAGAGAAGAATGGGGAAACTCTTTCACACACGAGGTGCACCCAGCACTCCATCTAAACTCTCACACGCAAGAGAGACATTTTCCATGTACTGAGTGTGAGAGTGGTTTCAATCATAGCGATTGTATAAGAAGCCACCTGGAATCCCACACAGCAGAGGGACCTACCCCAACAGAGAGGCCTTCTACATCTTTTAAAAGCCCTGAATGTGGAAGAAATTTTGCTCTTAAGAAATCTGTAACAATGCACCAGAAAATCCACAGGGCTGAGAAAAGATTTCACTGGACTGAATGTGAGAAATCTTTCCTCAGAAACTCACAACTTGTGGTGCATCATAGAACCCACTCTGGGGATAGACCGTTTAATTGTACTGAATGTGGGAAATGTTTCCTCACGAAAGCACAACTAATGCAGCATCATAGAACCCACATGGGAGAGAGACTGTTTAATTGTACTGAAGGCTGAAGACTGTGGTCAAAGGAACTCATTTTGCCTCTGAAGAAGAGATCAAGGCATTAACTCTGGGGGGCATTACTTTGCAGGGGACAATTCGTAATTTCTCTGTATTTAGAGAAAAAGGGATCCTCTGTGTCTGTCCCATGCCATTTTGAATTCTGTTACAGTATTCACCCTAGGGTTACCAATTGGCTCCAGATGCGCCCGACAGGCTTGATCCAGTCCTGGGTTTACCCCATTGCATGCAGGGACATGTAGTTCTGATTTCTCCATTGGACTCCATAAGAAAAACAAGACTACATGTCCCTGCATGCAATGGGGTAGACCCAGGACTGGATCAAGCTTGTCGGGCGCATCTGGAGCCAGTTGGCAACCCTAATTCACCCCCACCACTTCCATCGGGAAGGCATTCCAAACATCAGCCATCCTTTCAGCGAAAAGTATTTCCTAGCATTGCCTTTCAATTTACCCCCTTGCAGCTTCATGTTATACCCTCTAGTTTTATAGTTTCCCCATCTTTGGAAGAGGTTTGTTTGTTCATTAATACTCTTTAAGTATTTAAAGGCCTGAATTATATCTCCCCTGTCCTTCCTCTCCTCCAGAGTGTACATATTTAGGTCTTCCTCTTCTCATAAGTTTTCTGACACAGGCTCCAAAACATTTTGGTCACCTTCCTCTGAACAGTTTCCAGTCTTTTTACATCCTTTTTGAAATATGGTCTCCAAAACTGAACACAGTATTCCAAGTGAGGCCTCACCAGTGATTTATATAGTGGCATTAGTACCTCTGCCTTTCTGCTGGTAATTCCTCTCTGTATGCAACCCAACATCCTCCTGGCTTTTGCCACCACCTTGTCACACTGTTTTGCCGCCTTGAGATCCTCACAAATAATCACACCAAGGTCCTTCTCCTGGTCCGTGCACACCAACCTCTCACCTTCTATGGCATATTTTTCCCTTGGTTTTCTGCTTCTCAAGTGCATATTTATCCCTTGGATTTCTGCTTCCCAAGTGCATGACACTACATTAAATCTTAACTGCCAAGCATTAAACCATTCTTCCAGCTTTTGTAGATCTTTCCTCATATTATGCACTCCCTCAGGGGAGTCCACTCTGTTCCAAATTTTCATGTAGATTTTGCAATAAAACATTTATGGGACAGCCTTGTTTCTTTTTTGTCAAACCTCGTATATAGCATAAAAGATGTACAATATACGTCATGGAAAGATACATTAGCAGAGCTGGAATGTTACATTTGTAGAGCTCCCAAAAATGGGGAACTAGCTTGTCTTACCTCACTTGTTCTTTCTCACCTGTTTCCCCATACAGATTGTTGTACATTCTTTGCAAAGTTAAGTTAGAGCTTTTTGCAAGTTTTGCAAGTGACCCTGCCTCTGTATTCTGTCACCTACACTTACAGGAAGCATACTTATAGTCACTTGTGATATACATGATATTCCCTCTAACATTTTCAAAACGGGGAAAATCAAAAGTTAGAGGTAATTTTAAAGGAGTTTTCTCAGGGAAGACAGGACAGACATCCATTGGGCTCCATGGAAAAAAGGAGACTGAGCAAGATGGCACCCTTGGGCGGGAAGGGGACTATGCACGCATGGTAGCATTCCCAAAGGCTTTCTAGAAAAGCTGGGGAAATGCTCCATGCGGGCTCCGTGATGCCGACTTCACCCATATGTGAGGACTGACTTCCTGCTTGTTCCTGAAGAAACCTCAAGACCACCCTATTCATGGAGCACTTCGGACACACCACATGAACTCTTCCTCTCCACCACCCCCCAAAGCCTTCACTTTTTACATTCCTTCTGCCCCACCCCAGGCTCATTCCTTGGTTAGATTTCCACACATCCATTCTGCTGCTGTTTGCTGTACACACAAGGTGGCCCACTGTATTATAGTTTATCTCATGTAAAAGGTATATACGTTTTGTTGCAGTACATAAATTCTCATTGTTTCTTGTAACAACTTTGTAGCCATCATTAAATATACAGTGCAGTATAAAAGAACAGTTAAACAAATCAATAAATGAATAAATAAAATCTTGAAAGAGCAGGACCCACAGCCAGATCACTAGTGCCTGATGGGACAGAGCTGTGAGAGCAAAACCATTGAAGAAATTCAAAAAGGCATGAGGAGACAATGAAAGGAAACTTAAATAACTTTTGCACTTCAGCAACTACTGTAGAAGAGGGTAACCTGCACAGAGTAGTGTAAACAGCACTAATCAAAGAC
Organism: Ichthyophis bannanicus; assembly: GCA_033557465.1. NCBI lineage: Eukaryota > Metazoa > Chordata > Amphibia > Gymnophiona > Ichthyophiidae > Ichthyophis > Ichthyophis bannanicus. The sequence goes on from CM066031.1 coordinate 82,018,880, forward strand.
AGAGTAGATGGGAGTCCTTCCTGCACAGAGTGCCGTGAACAACCCCGGCCATCTCATTGAGCAGACTAGACAAGCCCATTTTTATTTTTTAACAGTTTTTTTTTAATATACCGCTTTTTCATTTAATTAAAGCAGTTTATGTTGCAACTTGAACTTGGCAATGTACATTAAATAAGAATATTGATAACTTAGATTTTTCTGAGGCAATGGAGGGTTAAGTGACTTGCCCAAGGCCACAAGGAGTGCTAGAAAGAATCAAACCGTGGTCTCAGTGTTCTAACCATTAGGCTATTCCTCCACTCTACACCATGCAGGTCATTATCTGCTCTCACATACTATGTTATGAGGTTTCTTTTTCCCTCCGTGTATCACGCTCCGATGAACTTTCTACAAAGCACAAGCTTCAGTAATAAAGGCTCACCATGCTTTCTCCTTCCTTCCCCCCTATCCTGGGCTGATTCCAAGAGTGCATGAGATGCTCAGAAGATGAACAAAGGCTGGATCTGCAATCCCACAAGCTGTAACAGTAACAGTCCCAGAAATAAATACCTGCTAGAAACGTCTACAGCACCTGACAGTATACTGTGACACTCCACAGAGTAATACTCCCTAGGAAGGACTACATCTCCCAGGGTGCACCGTGATACCTGCACACAGTAATCCCTATTAGGAAGGACTACAGCTCCCACAGTGCACTGTGATGCTCCCAAACAGAGAATCCCTTCTAGGAAGGACTACAGTTCCAAGAGTGCACTGTGACACTCCCACACAGTAATATCCCCTTTGAAGGAATGCAGCTCACAGAGTGCACTGTGACACTCCCACATAGTAATCCCACCTAGGAAGGACTACAGATCCCAGAGTTCATTGTGACAGTCTGAAACAGACAATCCCTCCTACAAAAGACTACAGCTCCCAGAGTGTACTGTGACACTCTCAAACAGTGAATCCCTCCTAGGAAGGACTATAGCTCCCAAAGTGCACTGTATCACTCCCACAGAAAAATGCTCCCTAGGAATGACTACAGCACCTGAGACTGCATTGTGACACTCCCATAGAGTAATACGTTGTAGGAAGGACTACAGCTCCCAGAGTGCACTCTGACGCTCCCAGACAGAGAATCGCTCCTAGGAAGGACTACAGTTCCCAGAGTGCACTGTGACACTCCCATCGGGAAACTGTAGGGGTTTTTTTATAGCGCTGTATAGCTGGAACTTGTTCTGTGCATATAAAATCTTTTTTTCTATAGATCAGACACGTGAATTTCTCCAGGGCATTTTGTTGTTAGTAACTCCTCCATCTTGCCTTGTTTTTATCTGCCTGAATATCTCAGGAAGTGGATCTGTGAGATGACCCAGCATTAGTACAGCCACTTTCTCAGGTTTCTCAGGGCTGGGGGAGGGCACTCGGTCTCCAGCATCCCTCCCTCTGTTTTCTGTTCACACTTCCTTCCACTGAAGCTACCCTGAAAGACGCTTTGTGTTAGCACCAGCAGAATTCACACCACCAGCTTTGCAAAGAGAGAACCAAGAAGTGTTCCAGAGAAGGGCAGGAGAATGGCCGCAGGGTTTTCTGCTCAGCAGGTAGGAGACTGGCAGCAGGGGAGGCAGTGCCATGATCCAGCCTCGGAAACACACACACTGCATGGGGCAAGCAGAAGGGGAAATGAGACTGGCACTGCTCAGTCCAGGAAAGAAAGTTCCATTCTTTGTTCCTTGCAAATCTCCGAGGCTCTTCCTCCTCATTCCCCTCCCATGTGGCACTCAGTTTCTGGTTCCTGCAGTGTCTTTGGATTCTCTTTTTCTCTCTCGCTCTTTCTTTTGCACAATTTCTTTTGTGTCAGTTTGCAGAAAATAAGACCCAGATACACATACACACAGGTGGACATTCAGACCTTTACACTTCATTCTCTGCACACATCCAACAGACAGATAAATCCTGTCTCTTCTTTCTCTATAACATTGATAAAATGTTTTCCCTTCCTTACTACACACACTACTAAGACATTTATCCACTCTTTAGTTACCTCTGGTCAAGACTATTGTAACCTCCTCCTTGCTGGTCTCCCTCTCCCCTTTGGAGGTGTGGTGATTGATAGAAAGGTTTAAATTGTTGTTTTTAGAAAAGTATCTATACAAAGGTAATAAAATAATGTAAAGTGTTATTTTTACAGAATGATCAGAAAATTAGCATAGTTATATAGAGGTTTCTAGAATTGCTTTGCAAAACAAAACTTTCTGGGATAAATACCTGCCATCTCATGCAGATTTTTATCTATCTCCATTGTCCTGCATCTAGAGATAGCACAGCCTAAGAGCCACTAAGGGGTATGTTTACTAAACCGTCTTAACATGCGCCCGGCGATAATGTGCAGGATGCCATAAAAGGAGTGGGCGTTCCGGTCTAAACGTAGCAAGCGCGCGTTATTGCGTGATAAAGTGCGCCGTGAGGGGATGATTGGCAGATAGGTATGTCTAGTATGGCTGCACCCTTGCCTGAGGCTGTAATACATTATGATGGCATGGAAGAAAAGCATGTGGGCTGAGAGAATGAGTACCCAGAACCCAGCACAACAAGAGTAAAGCCAGAGGGAACCATACCCTGAGCAGAAGTGCACAGAGAATGGACCCAGCTAAGAAAAGACAAGTCAGGCCTGAACATGTTAAAATAAGCCTGAACAAGTTAAATAGGCCAAGCAAAGCTGGTGATACAAAGTGCTTATAAGCCCTGAAGATTACAAACTGTGCCGGAAGCAACAGATGAGCAATGGAACAAAGGAAGTAGGGTGCGGTCAGAAGACTCAGCATTTGCAAAGTAAAAGATAAGAATAAAGCCGTTAATATGATAATGAGGGTTAGCATAGCAAAACTAATTGTAAATGCAGAATAGCAAATTTCTGTCTGAGAGATGGCAGGCAACGTTCCCCACCCCCGGATGGGGAGAGGGAAGGCTGCTCCCCATGCTCTATAGTTGCTTTTCTTATATACCTCTGTGTAGCAAATGTCCAGCAACCTCTGCACAAAGTCTTATTCCACGTGCAAAACGTACTATGCTGTCTGCAAAAGGTTGCAAAGCCGTCTGCAGAACTTAAAGCCATCTGCAAAAGTCTCCAGAGCTGTCTGCAAACTTTTGCAGAGGCTTTTTCCTTGGGATCCACCCTCATTAGCATATTAATGGCTTTTATTCTTGCTAATGTTGAGTCATTCTGACTGCACCCTGCCATTCCCTTTGTTTCATTAATCACTGTAGCTTCCGGCACCAGTCTTCAGGGCTTATGAGCACATTGTATCACCAGTTTTGCTTGGCCTGATTAACTTGTCCATGCTTGCCCAACTTGCTCAGGCCTGTTCAACCTGTTCAGGCCTGACCTGTCTTTTCTTAGCTGGGTCCATTCTCGGTGCACTTCTGCTCAGGGTATGGTTCCCTCTGGCTTTACTCTTGTTGTGCTGGGCTCTGGGTACTCATTCTCTCAGCCCTCATGCTTTTCTTCTGTGTCATCATAATGTATTACAGCCTCAGGCAAGGATGCAGCCATACTAGACATACCTATCAGCCAATTTCCCTTCAGGGTGGGTCCCGGGGAAAGAGATTTGCAAGAATATGCAGAACGTTCTGGAACTTTGTGACAGAGAAGCATAAAAAGGGGGCAACAGCAGAGCATCAGGGGAAGCCTTCCCTCTCACCGTCATGGAGGTAGGGAACATTGCCTGCACTCAGATCCCTTAGACAGACACTTGTGTATCTGTGCTTACAGCTTTTTGCTTGTACCAAATAAAAGAGTTTTGCTGAGAAGTAACTGTGATCTGAGTTCTTTCCTATTTGCATGGGAAATTAACAGAATGAACCCATGCACAGTATCGCACGATCGAGGGAGCTGCGCGCCTTACCGCACATTAACCTTAACATTGTATGCTGACCTGCAATCACAGTAATAGAGGTGTAGCACAGTGGTTATTACAATGCCTGCTAAAACAGGGGTTATGGGTTCAATCCCCCAGTGGGCAGAATGAATAAGGTTGGCCTTAACAACTCCTTTTCCTGCTTGAAACAGTACAACAGTCTGTGTTGGCAGCAAAAATTCCCGCACCCCAGTGCCATAAACTAATGCACCTTTTAGGGCACACCAGAAGGCACATCCTAAACCACAACATCAGCCAAGGCGGTTCATAATGTGCCCCAAAGGCCATGTCGAAAGGTTGCCAACTCCCAAGGAACCATAGTAGGCACTCCATAAGCTGACTGAAGCTAAAGTGTGGCTGAAGATGCCCCAAGGATACCTTGAATATTGTGTGCAGTTCTGGTCGCCGTATCTTAAAAAGGATATAGCGATTTTAGAAAAGGTACAGAGAAGAGCCACCAAAATGGTAAAGGAGATGGAAGGATACTCCTATGAAGAAAGGCTAAAAAGGTTAGGGCTCTTTAACCTGGAAAAGAGACGGCTGAGAGGAGATATGATAGAAGTCTATAAATTAATGAACGGAGTGGAACGGGTAAACGTAGATCGATTGTTTACCTTATCAGAATATAGAAAGACTAGGGGACATGCAATGAAGCTACAGGGTAAACTATTTAAGACTAATAAAAGAAAATATTTTTTCACTCAACGTGTAATCAAACTCTGGAATTTGTTACCGGAGGAAGTAAAGGCTGTTAGTGTAGCTGGGTTTAAAAAAGGTTTGGACAAGTTCCTGGAGGAAAGGTCCATAAACCATTATTAAGAAGTGACCGAAGATATCAATGCTTGACCCAGTACAAGCATTGTGGAACTTGTGTCTCTTGGGGAAACTGCTAGGTACATATGACCTAGATTGGCCACTGTTGGAAGCAGAATACTGGGCTTGATGGACCTTGGTCTGACCCAGTATGGCATATCTTATGTTCTTATGTTCTAAGGATGTATAGGTGACCCCAAAAATGTTGGCCAAGGGCAGTAAGGTCCCCCAAGTTGAAAAGCAAGAGAGGTATGGGCCGAACACAGATGTAACCCTAACACTGCACAGAACAACAAGGAAAGACAATGCACAAGTAATGGAAGGAAGTAGATCTGAACTGATGTACCAGACAAATCTGCGTCCAGTCCATGTGGCAGCTGGAAAAATAGACAAACATATCGGGGGCAGCTATAGCGATGCACAGGGTGATGGCAATGTACCATGCAACAATGACAGTGTTTGCCAGAGGATGGGAAGATGTGTCCAGCAGAGGAGGTAGAAGTGGCAGGAGAAGTGCAATGACAGGAGGACATAGGAGTAGAAGTGTCATGCAGAGCACACACAGGAGAGGCAAGAACCAAGATGCAGAAAAGGGTGCCAGTGCAGGACATGGTGTAGCAGCCTGCACAGTAGGGCTGGATGCCACAGAGCCTGCAGACACTAATAGACCGACAGAAGGATGATTGGCAATAAGATTTAGCCAGCATGAAAACCACAACCTGCTCTCAGGTGTCCTTGAGCAGTATGAGGAGATCTATGGGTGCATGATCTCACGGACCACAGTTAGTGTTCACAACCAGGTGTGGATGGAGGTGCAGGGGACCATGGCGGAGGGTGGGGGGCCACCAAGGGACCTTGATAGCCTCCGTAAATGGTTTAACGATATAAGGCAGGGGTCCGTGCACCCGTGCTCCCTGCTTTAAAAGGGAGCGTGAACAGACACACGATCTCTTCTTGCATCACTCCAGGAGGAGCTGAATTGCCCATGGAAGCCTCCTCATCATCGGGGAAGAGCCTACTCCTTGCCCGGAGACTAGTGGCTGAAGCGGCTGAGGAAACATACCAGCTAAAGCACGCGGCTTCACAAAAAGAGCTCACCTGAGAGAACTGTGATCCCTAGCTCCACCTCTCCTACATCGCGTCGCCGATCACCCCTGCCCAATCGGGGCCGTGCTCCCTGCTTTAAAAGGGAGCGCGAACAGGCACATGATCTCTTCTTGCATCGCTCCAGGAGGAGCTGAGTTGCCCACGGAAGCCTCCTCATTATCGGGGAAGAGCCTACTCCTTGCCTGGAGACCAGTGGCTGAAGCGGCTGAGGAAACATACCAGCTAAAGCACGCGGCTTCACAAAAAGAGCTCACCTGAGAGAACTGCGATCCCTAGCTCCACCTCTCCTACATCGCGTCGCCGATCACCCCTGCCCAATCGGGGCCGTGCTCCCTGCTTTAAAAGGGAGTGCGAACAGGTGCACCCGCGCCTGAGGGCCGCAAAAGAGGGCCCTTTGGCACAGCCCCTAGGAAAAGGCCAGTAAAGATCTTCAAACTGGCACAATAACAACATAGAAGAAAAACTACGCCGAGACCAGCAACTTCATCAGAGTACAGCTGAGCTCCCTCAGGGTTGAGATCGCGTGCCTACTCTTCACATCAAACCTTCCAACCGCAGCAAGTATAACCAATACAAACATTGCCAAACAAACTTTTTCTTAATCAGTTGAACTGGGTAATTATACCGTACTGTACACCTCAACCCGTTTAATCTCACTTTACTAGCTTAGCTCACAAACCTAGCAAACTAAATTCTCTGTGAATTAACATTATACTGTTGCCAGTATTTATATTTGTAATTGCATTTGCATTTAACCTACAGCATTTGTGCAGCTGCATATTCATTTTGCTACTGTTGCCAGAATATACAACTGTGTTTGCTACTGTTGCCAGTATTTTTAATTGTGCTTTCATTTGCATTTAACTCCCAGCCATTATACTGCTGAAAATTACCACCTGGCCCAATGTTGTTACTGTTGCCAGTAATACGTCTTTAATGAAATATTTCACTGTTGTCAGTAATTCAATTTCATTAACTCTGCCAAAAGTATCAATACTCACAGTCTTACCAAAATTACCCAGCCCGATTTATCATAGATAATTCAGCTGTGCACCGATAAGGTTAAGCCCGCTTTAACTCCGAAATGCTTCCTGTTCCACGCGCAGGACCCAAAAGGCAGGCAGAGCTCCGGAGTCTCAATGCGTGGATGAGACAATGGTGCAGAGATGAGGGTTTTGGATTTGTTAGGAACTGGGGAACATTCTGGGGAAAGGAGGGGCTCTTCCGAAGGGATGGGCTTCACCTTAACCGGGATGGAACCCGGCTGCTGGCATTAACCTTTAAAAAGGAGATAGAGCAGCTTTTAAACTAGATATTAGGGGAAAGCCGACAGTCGCCCAAGAGCGGATGGTTCGGAAGAATGTATCCTTGAAGGATACTACCAAAAGCAGAGAGGTTCCACAAAAGAGTAAAGTAGCCCAAATGCCCTCAAGTATGGAGCAGACAGAGCTTAAAGATCCCAATTTACCCATGTCTAACAATTGACAAATTAACATGAATAAAATACATTATCTAAAATGCTTGTATGCAAATGCTAGAAGTCTAAAGAATAAGATGGGAGAGTTAGAATATATAGCACTAAATGAAAGGTTAGATATGATTGGAATATCAGAGACATGGTGGAAGGAGGACAACCAGTGGGAGACTGTGATACCTGGGTACAAACTATATCATAATGATAGAGCTGATCAAATTGGTGGAGGGGTTGTGCTCTATGTTAGAGAGGGCATTGACTCAGAAAGGATTAAAGTTTTGCAGGAAACAAAATCTGCTGTAGAATCTATATGGATTGAAATTCCATATGAAAGGGGGAAGGCGATGGCAGTGGGGGTGTACTATCGAGCACCTGGCCAGAATGACCAAATGCATAATGAAATGCTCAAAGAAATCAAGGAAGCTAACAAAAGTTACAGCGTAGTAATAATAATGGGTGATTTTAATTACCCCGGTATCAACTGGGTCAGTGTCACGTCAGGACATGCTAGGGAGATAAAGTTCCTAGATGAAATAAATGACTGCTTCTTGGAGCAGCTGGTTCATGAACCGACCAGAGGGGAAGACATATTAGACCTAGTCCTTAGTGGAACACCAGATCTAGTGCAAGAGATAAGGGTGTTGGGGCCACTTGGCAATAGTGATCATAGCATGATCGCCTTTGATTTAATTAGTGGAGGAGGGATAGTAAGGAAATCCACAGTACTACCTTTTAACTTTTGAAAGGGAGACTATGATAAAATGAGGAAAACAGTTAAGAAAAAACTAAAAGGAGCAGTTGCGAAGGTTAAAGACGTACATCAAGCTTGGGTGTTGTTGAAAAATACTATCTTGGAAGCCCAGACCAGCTGTATTCCACGCTTTAAGAAAAGTGGAAGGAAGTCCAAAAAACTGCCAGCATGGTTTAAAGGTGAGGTCAGAGAGGCTGTTGTTGCCAAAAAAGCATCTTTCAGGAAATGGAAAAAAAGAGCCAAACGACGAAACCTGGAAACAGCACAAGCACTGGCAAGTCAAATGCAAGGCATTGATAAGGCAGGCAAAGAGAGAATTTGAGAAGAAGCTTGCTGCGGAAGCAAAAACGCAAAATAAAGACCTTTTCAAGTACATTCGTAGCAAAAAACCTGTGAGAGAGTCAGTTGGTCCATTAGATGATAAAGGGGTTAAAGGAGCACTAAGAGGCGACAAGGCGATAGCGGAGAGACTGAATGAATTCTTTGCTTCAGTCTTTACTGAGGAAGATGTAGGGATGTTACCCATGACTGAAGTGGTATTTAAAGGTGTGGAAGAATTGAAGGAAATATCGATACATCGGGAAGATGTCTTACAACTATTAGATAAACTGAAGAGTAGCAAATCACCTGGGCTGGATGGTATACATCCAAGGGTGTTGAAAGAACTGAAATATGAGATTGCAGAACTGCTATCAGTAATCTGTGAACTATCATTAAAATCATCTCTAATACCTGAAGATTGGAGGATCGCCAATGTAACACCAATTTTTAAAAAGGGTTCCAGGGGTGATCCGGGAAACTACAGACCAGTGAGCCTGACGTCAGTACTGGGAAAAATGGTAGAAACCATCATAAAGAATAAAATTACTCAGCATGTAGATAGTCACAACCTAATGGGACATAACAAATCGAGTTGGTCTTGTATCAGAGCGATCATGAAACTAAAAAATTAAATAGAACCCCACGCTCTATCTTTTGATTTTGTATACAGTTATTCTATGGTGCTGGAACCAATAAAGGAAGTTTCTAACTTGCGGGTCTCAGACTTACAAGGGCACGAATTTTTAGGGCTTTTACTGCCCTTAATAGCATGCCTGTTCGCATCAACGACCCTTCAATGCTTCCATTTTCTTAACTCTTCTTTGTGTATCCAGCTACAGAGTGTCAAAAAATGCTTCTAAAAATATTTCTTAGCTCACACTAATAAAAAATACTGTGGACATTTCATCAAAACCACAAAATAATATTTGAAGTATTGGAAACAACTTAAATGGTTTGAAATGTCTACTTAGCTCGCAGTGTTGTAGATTTTCATCAACATACTGCAGTCAATTTTATTGAAGTTGAAAGTCCCGATGCTACTATTCGACGCGCCTCTGCGTTTCTCCAATCCGGTTCTTCAGGGGACTGTTTAAGTGTTATCGCTGACTTAGATGATGCTGCCCACGTAAAATAAACAGACCATTGGTTCCTCACAGAACTCCTTCTTCCGATCTGAAAAAACGCCGCGCACGTTTTTAGGGCAGAGGTTCCCAACTCCGGTCCTGATGGGCCAAACACTGTTCGGGTTTTCATGCTGTCCCTAATGAATATTCATGGGACACATTTGCATACCATGGGGGTGGCGCATAGCAATGCAGCACAGGCATCTTTATTGGAGACACATGAAACCTGAATGGTGTTTGGCCCTCCAGGACTGCAGTTGGGAAACTCTGATCTAGGTATTGCACATATTTATGGTGTCTGTGCTCTGTAGGGTAAAATATAGGCATTTCAGGCATGTTTATGTTATCTGCACTACAGGTTCCATTGTTATTACCACGGTTTAGTACTGGGTAAAATATGGGGATTGAGTTGGCAGAAGCCACAGCTGGGACTTGAATCTGTGATCTTCTGCTTCTGAACACACTGGCTGTGTGTACTACACCACACTGTTGCCACAGGGATAGTTCATTCCCTGGGGATACCATGACTGTTTGTCAGACAGAGCCTGTCTGTTGCAGTGCACGGCACCCACCTAAACGGGGCTAGGCCATGGTCTGCTGTGGGCAGATGCCACTGCCCCCTCCACCACCAGTACCCCTCCGCCACCATGCTGACATGCCCTTATACTGGTGGTGTGCAGTTTCAGGCCATCCAGTGTGCCGGTAGGTGGCTGCCTATGGTGCAGGATCTGGGGTAGGGATGCCTTCATAGACATCCACGCTTCCCGCCCACCACCGCCTGCCATTGTTTTGTGCCCTTGGGGGTACCTGCTGGGTACACTGTGACACTGTGAGAAACATACTCATGCCCATGTTGGGCCCTCATCAGTTGCTGTCTGGCTGCTGTACAGTTTCAGCATTCCTATGTGCCACTTAGGCATCTGCCTAGTCCGCATTGTGCCCCAGCTGCACCACAGCATGTTCCGCCTGCAGCCCTCTGTATCCCATTTTCCAGCATCTGTACAGTTGCCCTTTCTGACATGCCCACCCTGCTGTTGCAGCACATGTGCATGCCATAAGAAACCTGTCCAATAAAAAGGGACAACTCTGAGCAGCGCTATTTCAATGTGGGATCATTCACCTTGTAGGGGGACAGAGCATAGACCCTTCCAAAAATAATATATATATTTCTTTAGCTTTCTCGGAAGTGTTTTTTTATTTTTCCCATTAATATCACTATTGCCCAGCTTGGTTATGGTGTTTTTAAATTTTGTTCAGGTCATTTTCCATGTTTATTTGCCTTTTTGTTCCGTGCACATGTATCACAACTATCACTTTTTTTAGGTTTCCCTGGCTTTGCTGTACATTGCTGACGTAAATGGTTTCTCTTTCCTGCAAATGTGCCTTAACGCGAGGGTTTCACTGGCGTTAGGGCTGGATTTCACGGCATTAAGGTGCCTTAACGCCGCAGGCATGTTATCGCGCGATAACGCGCCTTCATCGTCCGATAACATACCTTATCGCGTGCTAATTCCGCTGCTGCGACATTAGCGCACTTTAGTAAACATACCCCTAAGTACATACTCCTCTCCCCCCCCCCCTCCTTATCTTTGTGGTCCTTTATGATAAGGACTGACAGAACAGAATCCTAAAGTTAAAAGGCATACTGTGTGGATCATGAGAGCCAAAAATTATTAAAAACTCAGGGAGCTTCATCCATATAAAATATAGAGGACTAAAGTGTATCTATTATACTAATAAAAAATCTGCTTCTTTTAAGTTGCCATATTGTAAGAGACAAGAGCCCTCAGTAGGAATGTATGCGACAGAAAAAAATAGTTTTGCAGATGTCAGGTTGGTCTTAGTTAAATAAAAGCGAGATCTTTGCTCTGCTGACCTTTTGCAATGCAAAGGTCTCACGGAGCAAGTACAAATGTAAATAAACCATTTCCAGAGGGTCGCCATGAGTCGACTCTGACTTGACGGCACTTAACAACAACAACATCAGTATGTACTACCATAAAGGGATAAAAGGATGTCAGAAGGTCAAGGTAAACTATATTCTTGCATATGGTCTGTCATGTATGAAATTATGTTAAATAAAGTAAAAGAATAACTAGAGGGGATGAGGCTACAGTAAACAGGAGCAGAAACACGTGTGCTGCCTAAGCACACTAGATAGGTCAATAACATTGTATTAGTTAGCCAATAAGATACTGGGGGAGAGGCTTGTAGATTTGACAAAGGTATAAATGTCACTGAAATATGTAAAGGTGTGTGTCTCTACTTAGACACCCATTGCTGCAAGAACATATTGAATAATAAAGAGCTCTTATACAGCTTCACAATATTCCTCTCTGAGTCTCATTGGCAGGTTGGCCACAGGCGAATTCGCCACAGGTAAAGATGTTTATTACAGTGATGAGGAGTTGTTGAGAACTTTGAAGGCTGTGAAAATGGATTTGAATTTAATGTGTTCCTTTATTGGAATCCAATGCAGTTGTTTGAGAAGAGGTGTAATGTGTTCTGGGGTTTTATTTGCTTTGAGTAGGATTCATGTAGTGGAGGAGTAGCTTAGTGGTTAGAGCAACTGCCTTGTTCCCCAAAGATCAAGGGTTTGATTCCCACTGGCATTCCTTCTGATGTTGGGCAAGTCATTTTGCCCTCCATTGCCTAGGAAGAAAAGGCTGGCAATCTATTTCCAGTCATACAATGCCAAGAAAATTCAGAGGTACCTGGGTCACCATGAGTCAACACTGACTTGAAGGCTCTAAGAAAAAAGGATTCATGCAGCACTGTTGAGAACAAGTTGGAGAGGGTGGATGGTTGACTTTGGTATGCCTTGAAAAATGATATTACAGTAGTCAAAGTGGGGGAAGATGGTTGCTTGAAGGACTGAACGGAAGCCATGGTCGGTCAGTAAATGTTTGAGATGTTTGATTGTTTTGAGTTTGAAGTAAATGATCTGAGTCTTGAAGGACTACAAAAGGGGACTGCTACTTCTGGAGAGAGATCTGCAATTGTGAGTATATACTTCTGGGAATTTTTCTGAAGGGAATTCTTTGGATAAAAGCTGATTAATCTGTGAACCCAGTGTATTTGTTAAATCAGTCAGGGCCTAGTAGCAGCAGTTAAAATTTAAAACACAGAAGAGAGCTTTCTGGTTAAATTTAGAACCCAGCAGAGAGCTTCTAGTTTAAATTTCATACTAAGTCAGAGCCTAGCAGCAGCAAAGAGCTTTAATTTAAATCAAATCAGAATATAAATTAGCATAAAAAGCAAACTTATTCGACTTGTTCAAGCAATGGTATTTTCAATAACATCATATGGATGTGAAAGCTGGACAGTGAAAAAGATAGACAGGAAGAAAATTGATGCCTTTGAATTATGGTGCTGGCGGCGAATACTGTGTATACCATGGACTGCCCGAAGAACAAACCAGTCGGTACTAGAGGAGATCAAACCTAAGCTTTCTTTAGAAGCTCAGATGACAAAGACTTTGACTTTCATACTTTAGACACATTTATTTATTATTTATTTAATTTTCTTATATACCGCGCTATTTGTCATCAGTGCGGTTTACATTGAAACAATACAACATTTAGTCAGATATAACAGACCTATTACAAGTAACAGGAAAATTAACATGGAAGTAAACAGGGAAATCATTTATATTTCTAGAAAATACATGTTGGAGATATATAAAATCATCATGCGAAAAGAGAGATCATTAGAGAAAGACATCATGCTTGGCAAGATAGAAGGTCAACGCAAAAGAGGAAGGCCAGCAATGAGATGGATCACTACAATAACAGCAGCTACGGGTACCAGTCTGTCAACAATGAGCCGCCTGACTGAAGACCGAACACAATTTAGGATAGCTATCCAGAGGGTCACCATGAGTCGACTCCGACTCGACGGCACATAACAACAACAAAAAGCAAAACAGGCTCAGTATTCTTTGAGCAATAAATGAATTCTTCTAGAGACCTTTACAAAGAGGCCTTCTACCTAGGGGACAAGAGACCCGTGAAACCTTTTAAATAGGTGTTAAAGCCAGGTGGCAGGTCAAAAGGCCATTTTGAAAGACTCCTATCCAAGCAAGGATTGTTAATCAGCCAGGAAGTTGGTAACAGCTTACTTTAGAAGCACAGGACAGCACAGTGTGTACTCTCTCCTTCCCCAACACCCACCCACCCCTGGGATAATCGTAGCTTTATAGGTACGTACACATTTTAAAGGAAAGGAGCTGCTCTTAGGTGCAGCTCCTTATCCAAATCAGTCATGCATTAAGGACCTGAAATTAATTAAGCTTCATGTGAACAAGATATATTAAACATATTAGGTACACGTTTATTAGTATAAGTATCCACAGCACCCCTTAATAAATATCTAAACAAAAGCTTAAAACTAAGATGCAAACAGCAGTCCAGCAGTGAGAAGGGGGATTTCCAGTTTTTTGCATTGAGTGTCACATGTATGATTTTATCCCAGTTGGTAAGAGGTCGTAAATGTGCACTAGGTGCAAGGAGCTCTTTACTCTCAGGGAACGAGTCCATTCTCTCTCTAGAGGCTAGAGTAGCAGACTTTGAAGACATAAGAAAGACAGAGAGGTACATAGATTAGACCTACAGGGATATAGTCCTGAAGTCCCACCTCCAGTCTGGCAGCATCCCTGTTGCCATGGAGGAGAGAGGTCACATGACAGGAAAGCATCACCCTGGTGTGGCAGGAAGTGATCCTGTAACTAGGATCTGACCTCCAGGTGATGTAAAACCCTCTCGCACTGAGGAAGTTTCTCCAGGGCCATGTGCCCCTGAGGGAAGGGTTAGGACAGCCGTTATAGTTGGTGATTCAATCATTAGGCATGTAGATAGCTGGGAGGCTGGTGGATGTGAGGATCGCCTGATAACATGCCTGCCTGGTGTGAAGGTAACGGACCTCATGCGCCACCTAGATAAAGTCTTAGTGCTGGGGAGGAGTCTGCTGTCTTAGTACATGTCGGTACCAATGACATAGGAAAATGTGGTAGGGAGGGTCTGGAGGGTAAATTTAGGCTTTTAGGTAGGAAGTTGAAATCCAGAACTTTCAGGTTAGCATTCTCTGAAATGCTTCCCATTCCATGCGCAGGACCCAAAAGACAGGCAGAGCTCCAGAGTCTCAATGCCTGGATCAGAAGATGGTGCAAGAATGAGGGTTTTGGATTTGTTAGGAACTGGGGAACATTCTGTGGAAAGGAGGGGCTCTTCCAAAGGGATGGGCTTCACCTTAACCGGGATGGAACTAGGCAGCTGGCATTAACCTTTGAAAAGGAGAGACAGCAGCTTTTAAACTAGATAATAGGGGAAAGCCGACATTCGCCCAAGAGCATATGGTTCGGAATATTGTATCCTTGAGGGATACTACCAAAAGCAGTGAGGTTCCAAAAAAGAGTAAAGTAGCCCAAATGCCCTTGAGTATGGAGCAGAGCCTAAAGTTTCCAAATTACCCCTGCCTACCAATAGCCAGAATAATTTGAATAAAATACTGTCTCTAAAATGCTTGTATGTAAATGCTAGAAGTCTAAAAAATAAGATGGGAGAGTTAGAATATATAACGCTAAATGAGAGGTTAGATATGATTGGAATCTCAGACATGTTGGAAGGAGGACAACCAGTGGTACACTGTGATACCTGGGTACAAACTATATTGAAATGATACAGCTGATCAAATTGGTGGAGGGGTTGCGCTCTCTCTTAGAGAGGGCATTGAGTAAGAAAGGATTAAAGTTTTGCAGGAAACAAAAATTGCTGTAGAATGTCTCTGGATTGAAATTCCATGTTAAAAGGGGAAGGTGATGGCAGTGGGTGTGTACTATCGACCATCTGCCCAGAATGAACAAATGGATGATGAAATGCTCAAAGAAATCAAGGAAGCTAACAAAAGTCACTGCACAGTAATAATAATGGGTGATTTCAATTACCCCGGTATCGACTGGGTCAGTGTCATGGCAAGACATGCTAGAGAGATAAAGTTCCTAGATAAAATAAATGACTGTTTCTTGGAGCAGCTGGTTCATGAGCCAACCAGAGGGGAAGCCATATTAGACCTAGTCCTTAGTGGAACACAAGATCTGGTGCAAGAGATAAGGGGGTTGGGGCCACTTGGCAATAGTGATCATAGCATGATCGCATATGATTTAATTAGTGGAAGAGGAATGATAAGGAAAACAACAGTACTACCTTTTAATTTTCGAAAGGGAGACTATGATAAAATGAGGAAAATAGTTAAGAAAAAACTAAAAGGAGCAGTTGCAAAGGTTAAAGACTTACATCAAGCTTGGGTGTTGTTGAAAGCCCAGACCAGCTGTATTCCATGCTTTAAGAAAAGTAGAAGGAAGTCCAAAAATTTGCCAGCATGGTTTAAAGGGGAGGTAAGAGAGGCTGTTTTTGCCAAAAAAGCATCTTTCAGGAAATGGAAAAAAGAGCCAAATGATGAAAATTGGAAACAGCAGAAGCACTGGCAAGTTAAATGCAAGGTATTGATAAGGCAGGCAAAGGGAGAATTTGAGAAGCTTGCTGCGGAAGCAATAACGCGTAATAAAAACTTTTTCAAGTACATTTGTAGCAAAAATCCTGTGAGAGAGTCAGTTGGTACAATAGATGATAGAGGGGTTAAAGGGGCACTAAGAGGCGACAAGGTGATTGCGGAGAGACTGAATGAATTCTTTGTTTCGGTCTTTACTAAGGAAGATGTAGGGATGTTACGCATGATTGATGTGGTATTTAAAGCTGCAGAATAACTGAAGGAAATATCGATACATCGGGAAAATGTATTACAACTATTTGATAAACTAAAGAGTAGCAAATCACCTGGACTGGATGGTTTACATCCAAGGGTGTTGAAAGAACTGAAATATGTGATTGCAGACCTGCTATTAGTAATCTGTGACCTGTCATTAAAATCATCTGTAATACCTGAAGATTGGAGGATCACCATCGTAATGACAAATTTTAAAAAGGGTTCCAGGGGTTATCTGTGAAGCTACAGACTGGTGAGCCTGACGTCAGTACAAGGAAAAATGATAGAATACATCATAAAGAACAAAATTGCTGAACATGTAGATAGTCATGGCTTAATGGGATGTAGGAGTGAGTTTATATTTGTAGTAGGAATATTTAGCACTTTTTTATTGTTTTTATTTTATAGTATAAAATTATATGGTGTATGGCATCTTTTGCCCTTGTCGTTTATTATACGTCGGCAAAACAATTCTTCCTTTGTTTATACGTTTGGGGGAGCACCGCAGTAGGCTGCAGTGTAGGAGACGCGAGGCGCCAATGGTTAGTCATTCTTTGGAGGTGGGGCATGTATTCGCGGATCTGCAGTGCTTTGGGATTGAACAAGTGCTTCGGGATTTTAGGGGTCTGTCCCGAGAGCAATTTCTGATATATCGGGAGCAGCAGTGGATATTCATGCTCCGTACTGTGACCCCAGGTGGGTTGAATTTTAATATTGATTGGCAGGCTTGTATACGATAGTTGTTTTGTGCGAGACCTCTGGCGGTTCTTCCGGTTGTGACGTGGTTGTGACGTCAGACGCTGGTTTTGGATATATTGTCTGGGGCCGGTATGTGGGGAAGAGTGTTGTCTAAGCTGTGTAATGCGTCTGTGGTGATAGCGTGGGCCAGGTGAGAACTCCAGGTTCTGTTTTTTTCTGATGTAGGAGTGAGTTTATATTTGTAGTAGGAATATTTAGCACTTTTTTATTGTTTTTATTTTATAGTATACCCCCCTGAAGCAGCGTCTGCGAAACGCTAAGAGGGACGTCTGACTGTGGCGTCGGGGTTGATACTGCAATGGTCATCTTGAAGCTGAGGACTGTTCATTTCTGCTGATGGGTTTTTTTGTTATATGGGAGCCCTTCTCTATGTTGTGAATGAGCAAAATGTGGATAAGCTGAATATTATATGTTTATTCTAGGGGGTCCCATGATAAGTTGCTTTGTAGTATGTAGTTAAGGTGTAGTTGCAAAGTTATAGAGTGGTTATCTACCAAAGCAGCTTTTAGTTCTCCCGTCAGTTTATTTGTGAAATAAAAGGCTTTTTAGTGCTGTTTGATGGACGGTGGAGGCTGGTAACAGACCGTTGATGTAAAATTCCTCTTGTTAGATTACTGTAATCCGGTTTTCCAGGTTTGAAGATTTCAGTGAACATCTGGGGATTATTCTGAGGTCTGTGCTCCCCGTCGTCGTGGTACTAAAAGCTTTTTACAGTGCATAGTTACTAATGCTACAATTGGTTAAATTGTGGAGTTGTTTGTTGTTTTTGTGAAATGGCTTAATGGGAGACAGCCAACATAGCTTCAGACAAGGAAGATCTTGTCTTATTAATCTGTTATGTTTTTTTGAAGGTGTGAATAAACAGGTAGACAAAGGTGAGTCAGTTGATACATTGTATTTAGACTTTCAGAAAGCTTTTGACAAAGTCCCTCATCAGAGACTTTTGGCAAAACTAAAGAGTCATGGGATAGGAGGTAATGTACTATTGTGGATCAAGAACTGGTTAAAAGATAGAAAGCAGAGGGTAGGGCTAAATGGCCAATTTTCCCAATGGAGAAAGGCGAATAGTGGTGTACCCCAGGGATATGTGCTGGGTCCGCTGCTTTTTGACATATTCATAAATTACCTGGAAAAGGGAATAATGAGTGAAGTTATCAAATTTGCAGATGACACAAAACTATTTAAAGTTGTTAAAACCCATCGGAATTGAGGAAAATTGCAAGAGGATCTTGATAAATTGGAAGACTGGGCATCAAAATGGCAGATGAATTTTAATGTGGGCATGTGCAAAGTTATGCACCTAGGGAAGAACAACCCAAACTATGGTTACACGATGCAGGGTTCCAGATTAGGAACCACCATCCAGGAAAAAGATTTAGGCATTATTGTGGATAACATGCTAAAACCCTCTGTCCAGTGTGCAGCGGCGGCCAAGAGAGCAAATAGAATGCTAGGTATCATAAGGAAAGGAATGGAAAATAAAACAAAGGATATTGTAAAGCCTCTGTATCATTCCATGGTGCGACCGTACCTTAAATATTGTGTGCAGTTATGGTCTCCATATCTTAAAAAGGATATAGCATTACTAGAAAAGGTTCAGAGAAGAGCCACCAAAATGGTAAAGGGGATGGAAGGATAACCCTATGAAGAAAAGCTAAAAAGGGTAGGGTTATTTAATCTGGAAAAAAAGACAGCTGAGGGGAGATATGATAGAAGTCTATAAATTAATGAACAGAGTGAAACAAGTAAACATAGATCGATTATTTAAGTTATCAGAATTTAGAAAGACTAGGGGACATGCGATGAAGCTACATGGTAAACTATTTAAGACAAATAAGAGAAAATATTTTTTCACTCAGCGTGTAATCAAACTCTGGAATTTGTTACCAGAGGATGTAGTAAAGGTTGTTAGTGTAGCTGGGTTTAAAAAAAGTTTGGACAAGTTCCTGGAGGAAAGGTCAATAAACCATTATTAAAAAGGGACCCAGGATATCAATGCTTGACCCAGTACAAGCATTTTGGTACCTGTGTCTTTTGGGGAAACTGCTAGGTATGTATGACCTGTTGGAAACAGGATACTGGGCTTGATGGACCTTGGTCTGACCCAGAATGACATATCTTATGTTCCTATGTTCTTATGAGTAAGATTTTGTATGTGTGTTGAGAAAGTGAGGCATTGGTCAAGTGTGACACCAAGGTATCTTCCTATTCATCTCTCCGGGCCAGGCCAGGACAAATGGGTGATCAATCCGCTCCAGCAGTTGGGGACTGAATACTGACAGCTTTTCCTGACAGCCTACCCAGCTCCCCCTGGTGTCAGAAGGTCAGTCTTTCAGTCCTCAGCAGCTGGATAGGATGTCTGATTGCTCAGCTCCCCAGAGAATCAAATAGGGTGTTCTTGATTGTTATAAAAAAAAAAAGACTAAAGGAAAGGAGAACTAAGACGAAGGATTTTCTAGGAGTGGGGCCAGGTTTGTGAGAGGTTTTCCTTGGGGGTAATTTCTGTCCTAGCAGGGCAGTTTAAAAAAAAACAACAACAAAAAAAAAACAAATCCCCAATATGAATGGGACGGCAGAAAGAAAATAGTTGAAGGGAGCTCATAGAGTTGTGCTGCTTCACTTCTCCTGCCGTCGCCGTCAAGCAGATTGTCGAGGCAGAGCCTGCCTCTCTGACAAGAGTATATCTGCGGTGAAGGAATTAGGCCTGGGAGCCCCAGAGTCCTCTTCCTCCCTTGACTGCTGTTCCCGCCGGCCTTCCACTTGCAGCAGCATAGCGCCGGGCGGTACAGCTGCCCCTGGTGGGGGGGGGCAGTCTGTTAAGAGAGCGATTGTGTTCGAAGGTCTCTCTTCGCTGCTCCAGAGGTAGGTTTGCCGCTGTGGGGGCTGTGTGTGTGTTTTTCTGCTTGGAGCCCTTGTTTTTGGTGCAGCGGAGAGCAGCGGGGGTGCTCGTTTCAGGGTTTCTAGGTCTCGATTTCTTCGGGGTTCGGGGAGAGCGCATCTGGCAGTATCTTTTTTTTCGGGCTTCTAGTCTTAACCTTTGGGGTTGTTGTTAGAGGCTTAGCTATGGAGGATAAAGCTCCAGGGGAGTTTTTAGCCCCCTCTCACAGCTCTTTGGAAAGAGCGGGAAGGGCGGCCATTTTGGGTGAGCCGGCCGGTTTTCCCACGCTGCAGAGCACAGCGCAAAAGAAAAAATCTAAATCGCGAAAAGCTCCCCCAGCCTTGGGTGAGCCTAAGGAGTCACAACAGCAGTCCTCTCCTGCCTTACAACAGGCTTTGGGCTCCTTCTTCTCCCCAGATTTCATTTTGGCTATGCATAAGGCTTATCTTTTGAAGAGCTCTCAGCTGGTTCAAGGTTCTGCTACAGATGGGTCCCAGGGGGTGATGCCCACAGTGTCTGATCCTGGGGAAGGCCCTTCCTCCGGAGAGAAGGGTTTGGAAGTGGGAGTTGAGGCAACTGC
Organism: Ichthyophis bannanicus; assembly: GCA_033557465.1. NCBI lineage: Eukaryota > Metazoa > Chordata > Amphibia > Gymnophiona > Ichthyophiidae > Ichthyophis > Ichthyophis bannanicus. The sequence continues at coordinate 82,039,345 of CM066031.1, forward strand.
AGTGCACAGTGCTCTCTCCCAGGTCGCAGAGGAAGGAGAGCTTCTCTCGGACAACGGCTTAGATACCTGGCCTGGTGAGTTGGAAGAGGGAGAGTTGAGACCGGGGGAGGATCTCAATGTCTTCCATATGTTTCGTAGAGAAGAGCTAGGAGCTTTGATTACTCAATCGTTAGGGGCTCTAAATTTGGTGCTGCCGGCGGTGCAGCAGGAGCAGCTGGAGGATCCCTTGTTACAGGGCTTTCGCTCCGAGCAACACTGTTTTCCGGTTCATAGGATTATTAAGCAAATGATAGAGTCTGAATGGGAATGCCAGGAGGCATCCTTAAGGCGGGGGGGGGGGGCGCACTATTGCTAGATTATACCCCGTGCCCCAGGACGACAGGGAGTTGTGGCGTATGCCCACGGTGGATGCGCTAGTTTCTGCGGTCACTAAGAAAACCGCTATTCCCGTAGAGGGTGGTTCCGCGCTTAATGACTTACAGGACCGTCGGTTGGAGGCGCTTCTGAAACAAGCCTTTGAGTCCAGTGCCTTAGTGCTCCAAGCCTCCGTTTGCGGAGCCTATGTGTCCAGGGCCTCTATCCGCTGGCTCCAAGGAGAGCAGTCTCTGGATAAGGGAGACAATGAGTCAGCGGATGGGGCTAAGCTCGAGTCCGCGGCAGCTTATCTCGCGGATCTCTGCTATGATTTAGTGAGCATTTCCGCGAAATCTATGGCATCATTAGTGGCTGCTCGACGTTTCCTCTGGCTACGGAATTGGTCGGCTGATGCGTCGTCTAAGGCGCGGCTCAGTAAGCTTCCTTACAAGGGCAGGTTACTCTTTGGGGAAGCGTTAGAAAACATAGTTAAAGATTTAGGGGACTCCAAAGGGGGTCATCTTCCCGAGGACCGTCCGAAAGGCGCGAAGATGGGTTCTTTGTAGAGAGGTCACGGCAGGGATTTTCGCAGGTTCCAGGGTTCTCGTTTCTCTCCCTATCAGAGGGGTCATAAGAACATAAGACATGCCATACTGGGTCAGACCGAGGTCCATCAAGCCCAGTATCCTGTTTCCAACAGTGGCCAATCTAGGTCATACGTACCTAGCAATATCCTCAAAAGACACAGGTTCCACAATGCTTGTACTGGGTCAAGCATTGATATCCTGGGTCCCTTTTTAATAGTGGTTTATGGACCTTTCCTCCAGGAACTTGTCCAAACCTTTTTTAAACCCAGCTATACTAACAGCCCTTACTACATCCTCCGGTAACAGATTCCAGAGTTTGATTACACGTTGAGTGAAAAAATATTTTCTCTTATTTGTCTTAAATAGTTTACCCTGTAGCTTCATTACATGTCCCCTAGTCTTTCTATATTCTGATAGCGTAAACAATTGATCCACGTTTATCCGTTCCACTCCATTCATTAATTTATAGACCTCTATCATATCTCCCCTCAGCTGTCTCTTTTCCAGGCTAAAGAGCCCTAACCTTTTTAGCCTCTCTTCATAGGAGTAGCCTTCCATCCCCTTCACCAATTTGGTGGCTCTTCTCTGTACTTTTTCTAATAACGCTATGTCCTTTTTAAGATACGGTGACCAGAATTGCACACAATATTCAAGGTGCGGTCGTACCATGGAGCGATACAGACGGCATTATAATATCCTTTGTTTTATTCTCCATCCCTTTCCTTATGATACCTAGCATTCTATTTGCTTTCTTGGCCGCCGCTGCACACTGGGCGGAGGGTTTTAACATGTTATCCACGATGACTCCTAAATCCTTTTCCTGGGTGGTGGTTTCTAATGTGGAGCCTTGCATCGTGTAACCATCATGTAGCCAGGGGGCAGTCCTTTCGTGGAGAACAGACCGTTCAATAGGGGTTTCTTTCACGCTCAGCAGAGCGCCGATAAGAAGCCGCAATGAAGAATCGCCGGTCCAGGTGGAGATTCCGGTAGGGGGACGTTTGCAGCAGTTCCTCTCCGCCTGGACCAGCATAACTATGGACCAGTGGGTTCTGGAGATTATAAGAGAAGGGTATGTGCTGGAGTTCACGCAGCCATTGCCAGACACCTTTGTTCTGTCGCCGTGCGGTCCACTGGCAAAGCAAGAGGCGGTCACCGAAACTCTGTTGCGGTTGTTGCATCTGCAAGCTGTGGTACCGGTGCCTGCAGACCAATACGGCTTAGGTCGGTACTTGATTTATTTTGTGGTGCCCAAGAAGGAAGGTTCTTTTTGGCCTATTCTGGATCTCAAACATGTGAATCGGGCTTTGCGAGTACCTCATTTCCGGATGGAAACTTTGCGGTCCGTTATCCATTCAGTAAGACAGGGCGAGGTGCTTACTTCCATAGATCTGACGGAGGCATATTTGCACGTCCCGATTCGGAGGGAGCATCAGAGGTTCCTGCGGTTTGCAGTTCACATGGGCCACTATCAATTCCGAGCATTACCGTTTGGTCTAGCTACTGTGCCGCGGACATTTACCAAGGTAATGGTTGTGGCGGCGGCGGCGCTGAGAAAGGAGGGGATTCAAGTCCATCCCTACCTCAACGACTGGCTCATCCGGGCGGCGTCTCGGGAGGAGTCGGTCGCGACCACCGCTCGTGTAGTGGAGTTTCTCGAGCAGTTAGGCTGGGATATCAACCGGGTGAAGAGCCGTTTGGATCCGGCCATGCAGTTAACCTATCTCGGGGCTTTCTTCGACATGGCGGTAGGTTCGGTTTCTCTTCCGAAAGAAAGAGGGCACAAGCTTGTGGCTCAGGTGTCGGCGTTCCTGCGCATAAAAGCTCCGACGGCCTGAAGATACCTACAGGTGTTAGGGTCGATGGCGGTGGCTTTGGAACTGGTTCCGTGGGCCAGGGCTCATATGCATCCTCTGCAGCAGGCGTTATTGTCCCGTTGGTCGCTGCAACGTCATCCTCTGTCGCGGAGACTGCCGTGTCCGGAAGAGGTACAGAGCAGTCTTCGATGGTGGTTGGTTCCAGCCCACTTGTACGCTGGAGTCCCGCTGAACGTTCCAGATTGGATCTTGCTCACGACGGATGCGAGTCTCTCTGGCTGGGGGGCTCATTGTCTGGTGCATATAGCGCAAGGGACATGGACGGCGGAGCAGAGCGTTTGGTCGATCAATCGCCTGGAGCTCAGGGCGGTGCGCTTGGCACTGTTGGAGTTTGTTGAAGTGCTCGAGGGAAAAGCAGTGCGAGTATTCTCCGACAATCAAGTGACGGTGTCTTATATAAACAGGTAGGGGGGCATCGGCAGCACGGTGCTGCTAGAGGAGAGTCAGCTCTTGTTTCACTGGGCAGAACTCCATCTTTTAGCACTTTCAGCGGCGCATGTGGCAGGAAAAGACAACGTCCAAGCCGATTATCTCAGTCGCCATTTCCTGGACCCCAGGGAATGGGAGTTGAACAAGGAAGTTTTTCAGGAGATTGCGCGGCGTTGGGGTCACCCGGTCAATGATCTCATGGCCACCCTGTCCAATACCAAAGCGGCACGGTTTTTCAGCAGGCGCAGGGAGCACATGTCAGAAGGGCTCGATGGCCTGGTGCAGCCTTGGCCGGAAGGTCGGCTTCTTTACGTGTTTCCCCTGTGGCCGCTCTTGGGGCGGATCATTCAAAGGATTGCGAGCCACAAAGGTATGGTGATTCTAGTGGCTCCAGATTGGGCCAGACGACCGTGGTATGCTGATCCGGTGAGATTTCTAGTGGCTGCTCCCTGGGGGTTGCTCGTCCGGATCGACCTGTTATGGCAGGGGCCCGTGTTCATGCCGCAGGTGGATCGGTTCTTGCTTACGGCTTGGCTCTTGAAAGGGAGCATTTGCTGCATAGGGGCTACTCAAAGTTAGTAGTAGACACTATGTTACAGTCCCGAAGGCGGTCCACTTCGTTAGCATACATTAGGGTATGGAGATTTTTTGAAGCGTGGTGTAGTGATCGCCGAGTTACGCCCTGGGGAGCGCAGCTTCCCAACATCTTAGAATTCCTTCAGGGGGGCTTGGAAAAAGGACTGGCTCTGAGCACACTAAGAGTACAGCTGGCGGTGCTGGCTTGCTACAGAGGCAAAGTGCAGGGTAGTCCACTTTCCTCACATCCAGACGTGCTACATTTTCTGTGGGTGGCCAGGAACATTAGACCTCCGGTGAGACACGTGGTGCCTCCTTGGGATTTGAATTTGGTGTTACAGGCATTGACGGAACCTCCGTTTGTCGTGACGGGGTCTGAGCACCTTCGAGAGTTGTCCTGGAAAACAGCCTTTTTGGTGGCGTTGTGCTCGGCGAGACGGATTTCAGACCTGCAAGCTCTCTCGTGTAGAGAGCCGTATCTTCATTTTTCGGCGGAAAAAGTGGTTTTGCGTACGGTGCGTCGTTCCTGCCGAAAGTGGTTTCTAGTTTTCATGTGAACCAGGTCGTATCGCTTCCCACTTTTTTGGAGATGTCAGGTGGAAAGCTGGATCGTTCGCTTCGGCGGCTGGATTTGGGTCGTGTGTTGCGTAGCTATTTGAAGGCGACGGAGTCTTTTCGACAATCCGACAGGTTATTTGTCCTTTTCGGGGGATCAGCTAAGGGTAAGGCGGCCACAAAAGCGTCTATCGTGCGCTGGGTAAAGCATGCTATACGAGCAGCCTATGAGGCCAAGGGCAAGCCTGTTCCAGTGGGACTAGGAGCTCATTCGACTAGGGGGCAGGTGGCCTCTTGGGCGCGGAGTATGCGTTGGTTCCGCCGGTGGAGATCTGTCGTGCAGCGACATGGGCTTCCCTACATACATTCACGAAGCATTATAGATTGGATGTTCAGGTACGGGAGGATGCCAGAGTGTGAGCTACGGCAATTATTGCGGGGCTCGCAGGGCCCTCCCAGATTTAGGTACTGCTTTGGTACTGCCCATTTGTCCTGGCCTGGCCCGGAGAGACGAATAGGAAGGAGAAATTAGGCCTTACCTGCTAATTGTCTTTCCTTGAGTTCTCTTTGGGCCAGGCCAGGGCCCGTCCCAGCTGTCTGCGACCCTGCGAGCTGAAGGAGAGTTCGTCGGGGTGTTGGTGAGTGGCCGAGTGTAGGTGAGCTCTTCGCCGGAATGCCTCTGTGGTAGAGCACGTTGAAAGTCGATTCTGGGGATTCCCCCGTGAGCACGCAGAGGTTCCTTTGAAAAAAAAACAACAACAACAAAAAAAATGATTGGGGTGAAAGAACGTCCTTTCTCAGGGTGGCAAGCCACTTCTTGGAGTTTATTTTCGTCTTGGTTCTTTGTTTCCTCATCAAAGTAGTCTGCAAGGGTACATTGTTGGTTTGTTGAGTTCTAGTACTAGTTTGAGTATCACTGCTTTTTTACGATAAGACTGACCTTCTGACACCAGGGGGAGCTGGGTAGGCTGTCAGGAAAAGCTGTCAGTATTCAGTCCCTAGCTGCTGGAGCGGATTGATCACCTGTTTGTCCTGGCCTGGCCCGGAGAGAACTCAAGGAAAAACAATTAGCAGGTAAGGCCTAATTTCTCCTTATATCTTATTTCAGTTGGATTTGTGTGCCATCAATAGTTATGGAAGATGGTGGTTTGAAGCTAATGTCTCTTGTGATGAACGTGGCATCTGTCATCTTGAGGTCTGTGTTCAAATTGTGTATTTTCAGCCAGTTTCAGACTGGAGAAGCAGATTGTTCCTGGGTATGATGTCTGGATTTGATGCGTTAATAGATGTGTTTATCATTACATCATCAGCATAGATATGATATAGGATGTTGCAAGTCTTTATTACAGAGCATACTGGTTGTACAAAGAGGTTAAATAGTAATGATGAGAGGGTCAAGCCTAGTGGAACTCCTTGAGATTGGAGTGGTATTTGTTTGGTCTATTGGGGCTTTGCATGATATAGGGTGGAATTTGTATGGTCTATTGGGACATTTTTCTTTTGTGCCTTAGTGCTACGTGGCACCCCAATATGCTATCCTTATAATTTGTGTATAAATTTGTAAGACAGAACAATGTATAAGTAAAAATCAATCTAATTTATTGAACTAGAATACACAGGTCTGCAGCAAATATAAATCTAACACCATATTGTTTTCCTGTCAGGCAGAAAATGACATCACTCGATACAGAACTTCAGTTACTGTCTGCCCACTTTACATTCTACAAAGCACTATTTTATACATTCATGACCCAGTCTTTTCTCTTTAACCCATTTGTCCCTTTTCCCTTATATGGTTATTCCTTACAACAGCCTTGGAAATACATTTCTTTCTTTTTCTCTTGTTGTATGGTCTTTGTGCGGTCTTTTTTCTATGTCTCATGCCATTTAAACCCCACCCCCAAATTCCTGTCTTTTTCTGGTTTATATGTAGTCATGGCTAAAGCATTCTGTCTGCAATTCGTCTTGTCAGCAGTTTCAAATGTAAACATACACACACAGAGATACAGAGACACTGTTTTCATTCACTCATTTCAAGATGAAGTTTTCAGAGAGGATTCTGGGAAAGCAGTTAGAAATTTATTCAGCACTCTCATCTTCTCAGGTCTATTCTTACTTGCAGTTTGTGGTCTGTCAAGTAGGACTTGAACCATCTGAGGAGTGTGTCTGCTAATCCAAGAGTTTTTTAGGTGCTGAATTATGTTGTCATGTGGAATGGAGTTGAATGTTCCTTTTATGTCTAGAAAGATGAGTATGAAGCCAGATTTGGGTTTGTCGGTGCCCTTGATTAGATTGAGTAGTAGAAAAAATTGCCTGTTTGTGCATTCTGCAACAGTTTTCTTCATGAACTATGAGTCTGTACAAAGTCAACGCAGAAGAGGAAGGCAGCAATGAGATGGATCGACAGAATACGAGCAGATATGGATGCCACGCTGTCAACTATGAGCCACCGAACATGGTTATGAAAACTACCCGGAGGGTCGCCGTGAATGGACACTGACTCCACAGTACTTAAGAACAACAAACTTGGGGATTATGTGCAAGGCCCTGGAAACATCTGGTTCTTGTTCCAGGCTCTGAATGTGGTTAATACTTCCTCTCTCTTTGCTGGGATGGGCAACCATTTTTACTCAAACAATCTACATGGGCTTCGGTGATAGAACCTCCTCCTTCTTCCACCATTAGAAGAGAAGCCGTGCTCCAGCACTTACCAGGCAAAAGTCAAAGCTACCCCCATGGGTTGGACAGGGTGGGAGGGAGCCAGGGCTAGAGCTGGTGCTGTGGAGAGGGGCAGGAGAATGGCTGCAGGGCTTCTGGCGAGGGTCTGGCTTTTTCTAAACACTTGCTAGGAAGGTCTGCCTCTATATGTTATTTATTTATCTTAGCATTGCTAGAGTGCCTTACTTTTCAGTATTTTTGTTTGTGATCTTGTTCAGCTGTGCCTCTCCTCTTCCTTATTATCCCAACCCATGGCTGAAAATTTCTTAAAGCTGTCCTGTGCTCCTTAACACGATCACTCAAAGGTGCATCTCCTCACCTGCAATTTCTGCCACCTATCGTTTTATTTCTTCTGACTTCTGTTCTCCTCTCCATCTCTCTCTTTTATGGCTCCTCATCACTTTCTCGTCCTACTCCTCATACTCACTAATTGTCTCCCCTCCTACCAACACCTTCAAGCCCCTCCCCCTCATCTCCCCTTTACTATCCTCACTTTCCCAATCCAGTAATCAAAGAGAATTCAGACAACAAAGCTTCTTCCATTGAACTTAATTATAACAGAGTGAGGTGGTAGAATTATATACAGATATTTCGTCTAATTCAATATCAGCTTTATACAGTGACATATTTAAATAACACATTTACAAAGATAATTCCATTCCCAACATATTTGCTAAGCTGAAGGGTTGTCAACTGTATTAGAATGCATGGACGGGAAAGCTAGGTTGGGTAAACCTAGAATTGGTCCTGTGGGTTGCAAAGTGCTCAGCGAAGAGATGGGTTTTAATGGCCTTATGAAATGCGGAGAGATCATTAATGGATCTGAGCTTATCAGGGAGGGAGTTCCAGTTCCTGGGTGCAGTGTATATAAAGGCTGTGTTGCTCATCAAGTGGTTAGCCTTGCAGAAGTCTGTGGGAACTATGAGGGTGTTGAGAGTTGAGGTATGATGGAGCTATATTCTTTAGAAGTTTGGATGTGATCATGAGCAATTTGTATTTTATACAGCTATAAATTGGCAGCCAGTGAAATTCATATAAGTGTGATATATTCAGTTCTATTAACTTTCCAAATAATTTGGGCGGCCACATGTTGGGCCATCTGTAACTGGCTTATTGCCTGTTTGGAGAGGTCCTGGAAAATGCTATTGCAATAATCAAAGTGTGGGGTGATCAATGCATGAATGACAGACCGAAAGTCATAGCTTGATAGCAGTGGTCTCAACCTCTGAATCATCTTTAGTTTGTAATAGCTCTTACCAGTGGTTAATTTTATAAGGGTGGCCATGCTAAGAGATTGATCTAGAGTAATCTCAAGGTATTTTATCTTGTTCTTTACCTGTAAAACAGCTTCTTTTAAGTGTATAGTTGAGGGAGGTTTAAAGTCTTGTTTCCTGGTTAACTGTAGTATATCAGTTTTCTTTAAATTAATCTGCAGATTATGGGAGTTAAGCCACTTTGAGAATTCACTGAAGCGGTACATTATCATAAGAACATAAGAACATAAGATATGCCATACTGGGTCAGACCAAGGTCCATCAAGCCCAGTATTCTGTTTCCAACAGTGTCCAATCTATGTCATATGTACCGAGCAGTTTCCCCAAGGGACACAGGTTCCACAATGCTTGTATTGGTTCAAGCATTGATATCCTGGGTCCCTTCTTAATAATGGCTTATGGACCTTTCCTCCAGGAACTTGTCCAAACCTTTTTTAAACCCAGCTACACTAACAGCCTTTACTACATCCTCCGGTAACAAATTCCAGAGTTTGATTACACGTTGAGTGAAAAAATATTTTCTTTTATTAGTCTTAAATAGTTTACCCTGTAGCTTCATTGCATGTCCCGTAGTCTTTCTATATTCTGATAAGGTAAACAATCGATCTACGTTTACCCGTTCCACTCCGCTCATTAATTTATAGACTTCTATCATATCTCCCCTCAGCCGTCTCTTTTCCAGGTTAAAGAGCCCTAACCTTTTTAGCCTTTCTTCATAGGAGTATCCTTCCATCCCCTTTACCATTTTGGTGGCTCTTCTCTGAACCTTTTCTAATAACTCTATATCCTTTTTAAGATACGGCGACCAGAATTGCACACAATATTCAAGGTGCGGTCTCACCATGGAACGATATAGAGGCATTATAATATCCTTTGTTTTATTTTCCATTCCTTTCCTTATCATACCTAGCATTCTATTTGCTCTCTTGGCCGCCGCTGCACACTGGGCCGAGGGTTTTAACATGGTATCCACAATGACGCCTAAATATTTTTCCTGGGTGGTGGTTCCTAATGTGGAACCTTGCATCGTGTAACCATAGTTTGGGTTGTTCTTCCCTAGGTGCATAACCTTGCACTTGTCCACATTAAATTTCATCTGCCATTTTCATGCCCAGTCTTCCAATTTATCAAGATCCTCTTGCAATTTTCCACAATCCTCTTGGGTTTTAACAACTTTAAATAGTTTTGTGTCATATGCAAATTTGATAACCTCACTCGTTATTCCACTTTCCAGGTCATTTATGAATATGTCAAAAAGCAGCGGACCCAGCACAGATCCCTGGGGTACACCACTATTCACCTTTCTCCATTGGGAAAATTGGCCATTTAGCCCTACCCTCTGCTTTCTATCTTTTAACCAGTTCCTGATCCACAATAGTACACTGCCTCCTATCCCATGACTCTTTAGTTTTGCCAAAAGTCTCTCATGAGGGACCTTGTCAAAGGCTTTCTGAAAGTCCAGATACACAAGATCAACTGACTCACCTTTGTCCACCTGATTATTCACTCCTTCAAAAAAACATAACAGATTAGTAAGACAAGATCTTCCTTGTCTAAAGCCATGTTGGCTGTCTCTCATTAGTTCATGACTATCTACATGCTGAGTAATTTTATTCTTTATGATGGTTTCTATAATTTTTCCCGGTATTGACGTCAGGCTCACCGGTCTGTAGTTTCCCGGATCACCCCTGGAACCCTTTTTAAAAATTGGTGTTACATTGGCGATCCTCCAATCTTCAGGTATTAGAGATGATTTTAATGATAGTTCACAGATTACTAATAGCAGGTCTGCAATCTCATATTTCAGTTCTTTCAATACCCTTGGATGTATACCATCCGGCCCAGGTGATTTGCTACTCTTCAGCTTATCTAATAGTTGTAATACATCTTCTCGATGTATCGATATTTCCTTCAATTCTTCTGCACCTTTAAATACCACTTCAGTCATGGGTAACATCCCTACGTCTTCCTCAGTAAAGACTGAAGCAAAGAATTCGTTCAGTCTCTCCACTATCGCCTTGTCGCCTCTTAGTGCTCCTTTAACCCCTTTATCATCTAATGGACCAACTGACTCTCTCACAGGGTTTTTGCTACGAATGTACTTGAAAAGGTCTTTACTTCGCGTTTTTGCTTCTGCAGCAAGCTTCTTCTTAAATTCTCCCTTTGCCTGCCTTATCAATGCCTTGCATTTGACTTGCCAGTGCTTGTGCTGTTTCCAGGTTTCATCGTTTGGCTCTTTTTTCCATTTCCTGAAAGATGCTTTTTTGGCAACAACAGCCTCTCTGACCTCAACTTTAAACCATGCTGGCAGTTTTTTGGACTTCTTTCCACTTTTCTTAAAGCGTGGAATACAGCTGGTCTGGGCTTCCAAGATAGTATTTTTCAACAACAGCCAAGCCTGATGTGCGTCTTTAACCTTTGCAACTGCTCCTTTTAGTTTTTTCTTGACTGTTTTCCTCATTTTATCATAGTCTCCCTTTCGAAAGTTAAAAGGTAGTACTGTGAATTTCCTTACTATCCCTCCTCCACTAATTAAATCAGAGGCGATCATGCTATGATCACTATTGCCAAGTGGCCCCAACAACCTTATCTCTTGCACTAGATCTGGTGTTCCACTAAGGATTAGGTCTAATATGGCTTCCCCTCTGGTCGGTTCATGAACCAGCTGCTCCAAGAAGCAGTCATTTATTTCATCTAGGAACTTTATCTCCCTAGCATGTCCTGACGTGACACTGACCCAGTCGATACCGGGGTAGTTGAAATCACCCATTATTATTACTGTGCTGTAACTTTTGTTAGCTTCCTTGATTTCTTTGAGCATTTCATCATCCATTTGGTCATTCTGGCCAGGCGCTCGATAGTACACCCGCACTGCCATTGCCTTCCCCCTTTTACATGGAATTTCAATCCATATAGATTCTACAGCAGATTTTGTTTCCTGCAAAACTTTAATCCTTTCTGACTCAATGCCCTCTCTAACATAGAGAGCAACCCCTCCACCAATTTGATCAGCTCTATCATTACGATATAGTTTGTACCCAGGTATCACAGTGTCCCACTGGTTGTCGTCCTTCCACCATGTCTCTGATATTCCAATCATATCTAACCTTTCATTTAGTGCTATATATTCTAACTCTCCCATCTTATTTTTTAGACTTCTAGCATTTGCATACAAGCATTTTAGAGAATGTATTTTATCCATATTAATTTGTCTGTTAGACATGAGTAATTTGCGATCTTTAAGCTCTGTCTGCTCCATACTTGAGGGCATTTGGGCTACTTTACTCTTTTGTGGAACCTCTCTGCTTTTGGTAGTATCCTTCAAAGATACATTCTTCCGAACCATCTGCTCTTGGGCGACTGTCGGCTTTCCCCTAATATCTAGTTTAAAAGCTGCTCTATCTCCTTTTTAAAGGTTAATTCCAGCAGCCTGGTTCCATCCCGGTTAAGGTGAAGCCCATCCCTTCGGAAGAGCCCCTCCTTTCCCCAGAATGTTCCCCAGTTCTTAACAAATCCAAACCCCTCATCTCTGCACCATTGTCTCATCCACGCATTGAGACTCCGGAGCTCTGTCTGCCTTTTGGGTCCTGCGCGTGTAACAGGAAGCATTTCGGAGAATGCTACCCTGGAAGTTCTGGATTTCAACTTCCTACCTAAAAGCCTAAATTTAGCCTCCAGAACCTCCCTACCACATTTTCCTATGTCATTGGTACCAACATGTACCAAGACAGCAGACTCCTCCCCAGCACTATCTAAGACCTTATCTAGGTGGCGCGTGAGGTCCGCTACCTTCGCACCAGGCAGGCATGTTACCAGGCGATCCTCATGTCCACCAGCCACCCAGCTATCTACATGCCTAATGATCGAATCACCAACTATAACGGCTGTCCTAACCCTTCCCTCATGGGCACATGGCCCTGGAGAAACTTCCTCGGTGCGAGAGGGTTTTACATCACCTGGAGGACAGGTCCTAGTTACAGGATCACTTCCTGCCACACCAGGGTGATGCTCTCCTGTCATGTGACCTCTCTCCTCCATGGCAACAGGGATGCTGCCAGACTGGAGGTTAGGGTTTGCAATATAAAAGAAGTAATTAGATCTTACCTGCTAATTAATGTTACTGAAGGATCTCCAGTCCAGTCCCTTCTTCAGGGTTGTGCTCCTCTTCCAGCAGCTTGGAGACTGAGTACGTCATCCTTTTGATGACCTCAGGATATATACCACTGGCACCACCCACCAGCCTCAGTATCCTTTTGACAAAGCAAACTTAACAGAAAAACAACTAAACCAATAAACAAGAGGTACTCTAATCCAGTCCTGGAGCACCACAAACCAGTCAGGTTTTCGGGATATCCCTAATGAATATGCATGAGATAGATTCAAATACAATGGAGGCAAATATTCATTAGGGATATCCCGAAAACCTGACTGGTTTGCGGTCCTCCAGGACTGAATTTGAGTAACCTCTGCAGTAAACTAACAAATGCAAAACAATAAACAGAAAACACTTCCCCCCTCACAGGAAAGGGAAGACCCAGCCCCCCTCACAGGAAAGGGAAGACCCAGCCCCCCTCCCTCCAGAGGAGGAGGCTTACCTGATAAGGCCCTTGCCTAACATACTAGCAATCTTGAAAGCAGGGCCATGTGACTGCTTCGCTACTGGAACCCGAGAGAAAAACCTGCCAAAGACAAATCCTTCTCAGGTTTATTGTTATTCCTGAATCGCTTCGGGCCGGTAACTATTGCCTATATCAGCACCCCAGGCGGGACCAGGGGCTGGGCTGGAGAACCCTTCTTCTGGGATGTAACAGAGAAGTTCAAGCATGGGAGGTGCCTGCCAAACCGGACTGAAGCACTGCTCCCCAAAAACCGGCATCTGCTGCTGCCTGAACATCCAACCTGTAATGCTTGGCGAAGGTATGTAAGGAAGACCACGTAGCTGCCCTACAAATCTCTAGCGGAGGAACCAATCTAAACTCTGCCCATGAAATGGCTTGAGTCCGCGTGGAATGAACCCGGTAAGCTAACGGGACTTGCCTTCCCCTTAGAATATAAGCAGAAGCAATGGCCTCCCTAATCCACCTAGAAATAGAAGCCTTGGCCGCCGCTTCTCCCCTGCGCTGCCCTCCGAACAACACAAACAAACGCTCCAACTTGCGAAATGCCTTAGTACACTTGAGATTATGCTTTAGAATCCTGCACATGTCCAGAAGACACAACCATTCCTCCCCCTCCCCCAAATTGGCAAAGGAAGAGAGAGACACTGACTGATTCATATGAAAGGGAGAAACTACCTTGGGCAAAAATGATGGAACCGTCCACAGCACCACCTTCTCTTTGAAGAAAATGAGGAACGGTGGATGACACGACAGGGCTTGCAACTCCGACACACGCCTGGCTGAGCAAATGGCCACCAGAAAAACGGTCTTAAGCGTCAAATCCTTTAAAGAAGCACATTCCACTGACTCAAAAGGCACACCTGCTAAGGTGTCCAACACCAGATTGAGATCCCATGGAGGAACTGCCGACCTTAGCTGTAGCCGCAGACGCCTCACTGCTTTAAGGAAATGAACCACATCGGGGTGCTCCCCTAATGTTCTACCCATAACCTTGCCTCTGTAACAAGAGATAGCAGCTACCTGCACCCGCAAGGAGCTGGCTGCCAGCCCCTTCTCAAAACCTGCCTGAAAAAAGTCCAACACCTCAGGCACAAACTTTCAAGGGCCTCTTCTGTCTGACCTCACACCAGTTCTCGAAAATGTGCTGTACTCTAACATACGCTAAACAGGTCGAACGCTTACGCACCTTCAACAATGTCGAAATCACAGCCCCGGAATATCCTCTCTTACGCAGCCTTGTCCTTTCAATAGCCAGGCTGTAAGCGAGAACCAGCCCACCTGCAGCATCGTTATGGGCCCCTGCCTGAGCAAGTCCTCTCTTACCGGGAGTTGCCAGGATCAGTCCGCCAGTAGCCGCATGAGATTGGCATACCATGGATGCCACGGCCAGTCCAGAGCTATCAGGAGCACCAACCCCTGATGCGCCTCTATCCTTTGAAGTACCCTGCCTATGAGCGCCCACAGAGGGAACACATATAGTAAGCCCTCCGTGGGCCACCTTTGAACTAGGGCATCTAAACCCTCTGACATCCTTTCCTTTCTTTTGCTGAAGAATCAATTTGCTTTGGCCGACTCCCAGCGTGCCATCAGGTCCATGATAGGCATACCCCAACGGCGCTTCACCTGCTTGAAGCCTTCCTGGCTGAGCTCCCACTCACCCTGATCCACCTTGTACCTGCTGAGGTAATCAGCCATGACATTCTCCCCCCCCCCCCCTGCCACGTGTTGCGCCGACAGGGCTAATAGATGAACCTCGGCCCATAGAAATAAGCTTCCTGCTTCCTCTTCCAATAGAGGGCTGCTCGTGCCTCCTTGCCGGTTGATATACGCCACAGCTGTCACGATGTCCAAAAGAACTCTGACCACCCTCCTGCGAACCCAACACAGGAATGCTCTGAGAGCCAGGATCACTGCTCGCAACTCCAATCTGTTTATGGGTCATTGGGACTCCTGAACACTCCAGAGTCCCTGGACAAAGTGACCCTCGCAGTTGGCTCCTCAGCCCAACAGACTCGCATCTGTCATTACCTGTATCCACTGAGGAGCTTCGAGGGGCATTCCCCTCTCCAGATTTCCAGGAGCAAGCCACCACTGAAGGATCTCCTTGGTCGCCAGGGCACAGGGGAGAGACATCAACAAGGGCTGTCTTTGATGGGACCAGCACCATAAAAGAGACTGCTGGAGCGGACGCATATGCGCCCTGGCCTAGGGAACCAAGTCTAGCATAGCCGCCATGATCCCCAACAGTTGCAGATAGTGCCAAGCCGAGGGCGCCTCCCAAGCCATAGATTCACGCTCCAAGTGTTGGAGGTCTCTTGCCCTCTGAACCGGCAAGAACACTCTGCCCGAGAGCATGTCGAAAGGAGCCCCCAAGTATTTGATTTCCTAAGCGGGCACCAATCTGCTCTTTGCCAGATTGATCAGCCACCCTAAACTTCAGAAGAAACTAACCACTCTGTCAGTTGCTTTCAAACACTCCTCTTTGGACTTGGCCCTGATCAACCAATCGTCCAGGTAGGGATGGACTAGAATCCCTTCTTTGCGTAAAGCCATCACCACTACCACCATTTCTTTGGTGAAAGTACGTGGTGCCATTGCTAAACCGAACGGCAAAGCTTGAAACTGAAAGTGACCCACTGGGACCTGAAGCGCAGGAACTGCTGATGTGACTTTCTGATGGGAATATGTAAATATGCTTTCATGAGGTCAAGAGAGGTTAGAAATTCTCCCTGCCTTACCGCCACAATCACTGACTTCAGCGTTTCCATACGAAAGTGAGGGACCTGATTGACACACTTGAGGTCCAGTATTGGTTGGAAGGAACCGTCCTTCTTTGGTACCACAAAATAAATGGATTATCGACCACAGTTGCACTGGTCTTTTGGCACTGGGACGACCGCCCCCAAGGCCAAAAGTCTTGCCAATGTTTCCTCCACCGCTGCCTGCTTGGCCAGCGATTTGCAAGGTGAGTGGATGAAGGAGGGAAGGACCGGCCTTGCAAACTCTAGGGCATAACCATCCAACACTACCTCCAAGACCCATTGGTCAGATGTGACCCAGGCTCAGGTGGGAAAGAACTGCCATAGATGCCCCCTTATTGGCAGAATACCCACCCGAGCCCCCGCAGTCTCATTGTGACTTTCTCAGGGCAGAAGTGGTCGAAGAGGCCCCAAAGCCTCTCCCGCTCCTCGAAACCCCCGGAATCCCTGACCTCTTGAGGGAAACTGACCCCTCTGAAAGGGGCTCTGATTAGCTGTACACGAGCTCCAGGCCTCCCTCTGCTGAGCCTGTCCCTGGGCAGGAAAGTGACTCTGCTTGGATCTATCCTCCGGAAGCCTGCCGCCCTTAGACTCACCCAGGTCCTTCACCAACTTGTCCAAATCTTCTCCAAAAAGCAGCTTACCCTTAAAGGGGAATCTGCTAAGATGGGACTTGGAAGAACCATCTGCCACCCAATTGAGGAGACAAAGGTACCGCCAAGCAGCCACCACCGAGGCCATGATCCTTGACAAAATCCAAATAAGATCATATTGACTATCTGCCAGGTATGCCGCTCCCAACTCAATTCTTGCCACTTTGCTCTGTGGTCCTGCCGGAGACTCCTCCACCATCTGTAGCTGTTGAGACCACCTCATTCAAGCCCGGGCTACCCAAGCCCCTTATACCGATACCTGCAGGACCAGGGCACTAATGTCAAAGGCTTGTTTCAGCAAGATGTCTAATTTCCTGTACTGGACATCCTTAAGCACTGCACTGTGCTCCACCGGGATGGTAGTCTTCTTGGTCATCGCCAAAACCACCGTGTCCACTCTGGGTGACTTTAGCAACTCCTTTTCTGCTTCTGGCAATGGGTACTGTGGTGAGGAGAGCTCCCAGGAAGAGATGGAAGTGGAAGAAAACCCTGTTTTTCCCTTTAAAACAAGTGACAGTTCACTTGTGCACAGTGCTTGCAAGGCAGGCAAGAAAATAACTCAGCTCTCTGCTAAGGCCAGGCCACGCCCTAGTTCAGATGGGGAGCCAAGCTTGCTCAGTGATTGGTCACACCTGTGCAAAAGCAAGGGAGTGCCCGGCAGCAAACGGTTTTTAAAAACACACTCAGAGCAGAGAGGAGAGAGACAGGAGACACACACACAGGAGACGCAGCAGAGAGAGCAAGAAGGAGAAACTCTGAGAGATCCTGGAAAGGGAGAAAGGTTCCAAGGAAACTTTCAAGAGAGTGACTATCTGGGAAGGAGTGGAGAAAGGCACCAGACGGCTGAGTTCCATAGCCTGAAAGATATCAGGAGGAAAGGAATCAGTAGTTGTCTGAGAGACCAGCCCCAAGGTAAAGTCACCACTTGCAAAGCTGAACAGCTTGCAGGAAAACAGTTTGCTACAGCTAGTGTCCAGGAGCCTGACCTAACGTCTTCTTCTGCTAAGTGGTGGGTGGATAGTTTTGTGTATGAAGAGAACAGAAACCCAGATAAGAGCAGAGAAACTGAGCTTTTAGCATTAAGAAAACTGTTTGCAGAAAGGAAGCTTTACCCTGCCAATACAAGTGTGCCTTCTCAGGGTGATTTGCTGTGGAAGCAGTTCCAAGAGTTTTTAGAAGACAGGAAGTCTGGGAAAGTTTATAAAACTGGTGGAAGTGAGAAGTACCCGGTATCCATAGAGGAGATGCAGGTGGATTCTTGTATGCCAGAATCTGACTCAGAAATGTCACCAATGGATTGCTCTTTTTGTCTAAAGGAGAATTGAGCTTTATTTGAACAGGGTTGAAAGACTGTGAAACAATATAGCGACTAGTTTTTATGACTGCAAAGAGATGGAAAAAGCCAAGAATGTGTTCTACTAAGTATGTGAGCTTCTGAAGCCAAGAAGCTGTCTTTAGTAAAAGTTTGGTTTGGGAAAAGAAAACAGCAGCTGTTAAAAGTTTACCTGTTATGTTGAATGCCCACCAGAAGCTGTGCTCTGTGAAAGTTATTACATGAAAGCTGCTGCCCAGTGATAGAAGGCCTTTTATTACACTTTCCTCTGTTAACCTGATTTACTCTTATGTTGGAGAAGCATCCTCTTGCTTTTGCATTTTGAGCATTAATGCCTTGGAATCCCACAAAAAAATAAATTTTCTTGCTGCCTTAAACCACCGGTCTCACAACTACATTTGTCCTTATATAAGTAAGACAACTTCAAGTCCCAGAATCCCTCTGGTGACAAACAAGGGAAGCTTTATTTAAAAGGACACTATAAGGCTGCTCTATGCTTGTAAGCCCTCGGGCCCAAGCAAGGGCATTGCAGTACAAACGCGACATTGAGCGCACGCCCCTTAATCCGGACACCGGCTGATCCCACTCCTTTTGGATCATTTGCCAGACCACTCTGTGGACTGGAAAAACCCTCTGAGACTTCCTAACTGCCTGAATCAAAGGATCTTGCAGGGCATCCTCCTCCGCAGGCACCCCTGTGGTAATGTTGAGAACTATCAAGGATTCACCAATCAAAGCCGGCAACACTTCTCGCTGGAAAACCTTCATAATTCTTGCTTGCTCCTTGGGGATCTCCCCCTCCTCGAGCTCCTCTTCCTCTTCCCCCAGTTCTTGATCTGCGGTCTCTTTTTCTAGCACCTCCAACATAGGAGAAAGAGGATCTTCTTCCAACTCTGTTCTGGCCCTCTTGGGAGGGGTGTCCATTTCCCCCAGGGACTTGGTCTCCACCTCATGCTTTCATGCGCGTCCCTGACCTCCCTGTTGACGCAGACAGAAAGCCTTGTGTAGTACTAACACAAACTTCAGGGAGAACCCTTCACTGAGTTTCCATCTCCCGCTGAGATCCCGGGTTGGGTTGCGAGGAGGCCTTCTGTTCCAAAGCTATGGACTGGAGTGAGCCCTCCCCAAGAATCCCCTCTAAATCTTCTCCCAACTCCTGAGACTCAGAAGCTGGAGGATTCTGGGACCCACTGTCCTGCAGACCCTGTTCAACTGAGACTATCTCCAAGGCGCAGCCCCTACACACACCGATGTCTGACACTGCACCCCAGCGAGCCCCAAAGACTAGACATTGCTGTCTTGCAGGCATCTTGACCATCAATTTTAAAAATCAAAACTTCCTTTTTTTTTTTAAAGGGTATATATAGATAAATATCTAAAGCTCTCTCTCTCCATATATATATATATATACACACACACACAAAAATATATATATAAACTAAACTCTCCTACATGAATCTATACACAGAAAAAAAACTAGAAATGTCTCACTACAGAACAAAAGGTTAAACCTTGTGCTGCCAAGCCTAATACTATTCCCCCTTCCATGCAGGGCTGTCTGCTTCCTCACCATGCCATTCTCCCCAGCCTACCCTCTGGCACACGAAACTAAACGGAGGACAGAGATCTTCAACTCCCACAGCCGCTTCGGCTCAGCTGTGCGCCTTCACGATGACCACGGGACTCACTCAGGGGCCTCGTGGCTCATCCTGTTTGCTGCCTCTTATCTTGCAGCGTGTGGATTCACCGCCGATGCTCCTTCCTGCCGGGAATTGCGTGAGTCTGTCTTCCCGCCCTTGTGCTCAGCTGCCTCTCTAGGGCTTTGGCATCGAGGCGGGAGGCAGCGCAAAGGCCCGTTACTTCAAACGGAGGGTCCAGCAGCCTCAAATCTTTGCCAGTCTCCTTCCAATACTGTATATATTATTTATTTATTTATTTTAGACCTCATTTATCCAAGCCGCGATAAGCCTCCTCCAACCCCAGTCTTCAGCTAATGAGGAGGAGGGGGGTGGGGTGCAGGGCAGGAAAAACACCTCTAAAGCTGGCATTTACAAAAGAAAAGTAAATGGGATTAAGGAAAAACAAAGAGAGAAAAAATAAACCCCTTCTAAACTAAGTCTCTCCAGAAAGCCTTTCTCCCTGGCTTACTGCTCCTTTCAGCTGCTTGAAGACTGAGTGTACTGAGGCTTGTGAGTGGTGCCAGTGGTATATATCCTGAGGTCATCAAAAGGATGACATACTTAGTCTCCAAGCTGCTGGAAGAGGAGCACAACCCAGAAGAAGGGACTGGACTGGAGAGATGATTAGAAATGGGAGATATAATGATATATTGTCTGCATATGATATATTGTCTGCATAGATGTGATACTCCACTTTAAACTTATGGAAGTTACTACAGATTGGTTGGAGATAAATGTTAAAGAAAAGGGCTGCTAGAGATGATCATTGAGGTAAGCCCTTCTTTTTGTCTATATGGTTTAGATATCTGTAAATCGATGTTGACTTTCTTGTTTAAGGTCACCTCAGTTTACATTAATGGAGAATCCTTATTTACCAAGGCAGAGAAGGTATTCTGCAAGGGTATCTTGAGGTGGAGTTGGTGTCTCCATGTAATGCGTCATAACCGGCCAGAACCACTGTCATCCATTTATTCTTGCATTGCTGGATTTTTTGAGGGAGTTGCATGGATTGTTTGCAAGCTGTATCACGGGGGAGGTTTGTTTTATTGCAGCTAAGTCTTCCCTCAATTGAATCAATTATTTTTCCATAGTAGATAGCTTAAGGTGTGTAGGACAAGCTCAAAGGCTCCAAATTGTTTTCCTGAGGATTTAAGCACCACAGTTATTGCACTGTGTCTTTTGGGGAAATTGCTAGGTACATATGATCTAGATTGGCCACTGTTGGAAACAGGATACTGGGCTTGATGGACCTTGGTCTGACCCAGTATGGCATATCTTATGTTCTTATGTAGTGTGTGTGGGGCAGTTGGTAGATGAAAAAGCAACATAGAAGCGCTTTCCACTAAAGTTATGAAAGCAAATGTGTGTCTTGGGCTGACTAAGAACATCCAGCCCTGGGGAGGGGAGGGAGGGTGAGAAATAAATGGCAGTAAGCTATGAGTTTGACTTTCTAAGCCAGAGACCTTGCAGGGCAGCTGTTATCTACCAGAGCACGGACTTGTTTCTGCAATACAGGCCAAACATATTGTTTTAAAGAACAGGTTGAAAATGTTAACTCTTTTTTTTTTTAAATTAAAGCAAGGTAATTCCTATATTGCATCCACTATTTTTTAAAGGCTAAAGAAATCTACATAGTGGATGCTTGAAATGCCCTCCCGATGGAAGTGATGGGGGCAAATACAGTGACAGAATCCAAATGGCATGGGACAGACACAGTGGATCCCTGTTAAGCAACAGGATAAAATAAAAATAAACATAACTATCTCTTATATCTCAAAAAATAGGGGTGACTTACAGAGAGCAGTTAGTACACCTCTAAACCCAAGGCATGCGGAGGTGTGACCTGCATGGAGCGGCATGTGCACCGACTCTTGCCACCTTGCTGGGCAGACTAGATGAAGCATACTGATCTTTATCTGCCGTCATATACTACAGTATGTTACCATGTTAAACACAGGCAGTAAGTAAAGCAGTGCAATTACAGTTACTCCAAAAAGACAGACGAGGTACAGGCAGCTAAAACTATTCAAAGCAAGTAAAAGAAAAAGAATAAAAACGTAGCCAGAGAGATCCACTCAATGTGCTTCCACCCCCGGTGCTCTAGAGACCAGTAATAGCTTCAGAGACTGTTGCTACAAGTTTTAAATGCAGAGCTCCCTTGGATTTCTAGGGGAGGAGAATAAAGCCAGCCGACATCTGTGAGCACCTCCACGTGTCCCTGAGTGTGTTTCAGATGCGGGTGACGTTTGAGGACATCGCTGTCTCTTTCTCCCAGGAGGAGTGGGAGTATTTAGATGAAGGGCAAAAGGAGCTTTACAGGGAGGTGATGAAGGAGAATTATGAGACTCTGATCTCCCTGGGTAAGGACTGTACGACTGTATCTGCATGTCTAGCAGACAGTGGGGCTGATCTATTATACTGTATCTACCATTCTTCCAGGTTCCAGAGATAGGACACGTCCAAAAAATGTGCTCACATAGCAATTTCCAGACAGATTAACACCCAGTACCCACCAGGTACAATAAGAAGTATTTTATAAATCATCAATATATAATTCAACTCTAGATACAGAACCTGCAGAGCTGAGTGGGAGATGAGTCCGGTGAAACCTGGGGTACTGGGTTCAAGGCTCCCACAAGGACTGACCTACCTTCCCCTATAGATATATAGATGGTTCCTCTAACTTCTTCCCTTCAGGAATATCCTTGTACAATACTTAAAATAATATAGTCCATCATATCTTCAATCAGTCTCTCTTCTACATTGCTTCCTGTTGTCTTCATGTATATTTCTCAGCAGCACATTCATGTTTGTCCCCTGCTTTCTTGAATTCAGATACTGTCCTCATCTCTACTACTTCCACTGGGAGACTATTCCACGTACCTACCACTCTTTCCATAAAGAAATATTTCCGCATATTACTCCTGAATCTATCCCCTTTCACCCTCATCCATCAGGCGCTGCAAGACTGCACCCTCAGACACAGAGCCCAAATCGGTATCAGAAAAGAGAGTGGGAGGCGAAAACCCCTCCACTCTCCATCTAAAGGCCAATCAGGGCCCACCACAGAAACTGAGAAAAGAAATGCCTTCAGCCGCAGCTGCACCTTAGGCCCTTAGGCGGGGAAAGCAGGCAGATATGCAAAAAGCAGCTCAACCCAAACAAAAAACTGCCAACACTAAGCACAGCAACCTCGAAGACCTCGCTGCTGACCTCACCCCTATCACAAACAGAAAACTCTCACCCCACACATCTCCTAGACATTTGGGATTGTATCAGGACACACTTTAAGCAAGAAAACAACAAACTGTAAGTACCACTCGTCAGAAATGGAACTCACTGCTGAAAGAGCCCCACCCCTACCCTCCTATGATTCTACCAAAAAGCATAAAACTGCTATAATGCCATGGAATCCAATGTTGCCAGTCAACCAAGTATTGTATGCCCTTCTTCTCATCTGGATCCTACTCTGCCACTCATCAACAGCTACCTATATATAAACATACCCACAACAGCCCTACAACCTCCCCTACTACACATACCTTGCCACCCACACATATGGATGAATCCCCATAAGCATGCCTACAGACAAACCCACAGATTAATAAGAATTCAAACCAACACTCACACAACTGGTTACCACACCCTACACACGCTAATCACTCCAATTAGCATTGGGCTAATCAATGCTAGCTCCGTCTGAAACAAGACAAACACCATCATAGACTATATTCAATATCACCCAGACTGACATCCTCTGCATCACCAAATCCTGGCTAAAAAGCACTGACCAGGTCATTCTATCTGAGATCACTCCTCGATCCCTTACTGCCTTCAAACGTCCATGCATCCACAAGAGAGGTGCGAATGGACCTTAAATTTAAATTTAAAATATCCCAATCTCTAAGCCACAAACACTGTGGCTTAATCACGATAGAAAACAGACCTAGCCATTTGTCTTACTTATAGAGCCCCAAACGCTCCCGCTGATGAGACATCTAACAACCTCAAAGCCATATGTTTGGCCAGCTCTCCTCATAAGCTGCTTACACTACTAGGCAACCTAAATCTGAGCTACGCACCTAGCAAAGAAGAAGCTACTTTCACAAGGCAATGGAATCACTTAACCTCTGCCAAATCCTCAAGGGTTCCTGTCACTGCTCAGGCTCTACTCTGAACCTCATCTTTGTCCCAAAGAACCTTCACTCACAGGACAGCATAACAACCCCTCTTGCCCTACCAATATCCTAGTCAGATTACCATGCTCTACATTTCAAGGTTCACCAACCTCAACAAAGAAAATCACAGAGAATACCCCACTCTGAAAGAAGATTTAAAGGATATAACTAAGACCAGCCTCCGCCAGGACTTTGCAGATCCAGAAGAGGCAATTAAAACTTAGAACTGCACCATCAATGCATCAGTGAAGTCTCCTTAGCACCCAAATCTTGGAAATAGAGAAGAAAGATCCAAATCTGCCCTGTGATATTCTGACGCAATATCAGAAAAGAAACAAAAACTTTGCCAGTTAGAGCATAAATGGAAACATGACTGGTCACAAGCCACCCTTCTTCAATACCAGAAAATGCAAAGAGACTACAATGATCTGATCAACAAGCACAATCGAGAATACAACATCAACAAGCCTCGACAATTTGAAATTGTCTGCACACTCACGAAGAATCCATCCCACAAAGAAGACACTATCCATCCCCAGATCTTTGCAGATCCTCATAAACAAGAACAAACCATCCTTAAGAACTTCAATACCAAACACATCCAACACCTCAACTGCAGAAACCAACATCAAACACAAATGATACTGAACTACGGAGCAAATATTCCACACCATCACTGCCTTAAAAACCAGTACAGTGCGCTCTGACCCCTGCCCAGTCATGTGGATCAAATCAGTCAAGGACAAAGTTGCCAACTGTATCCAAAACACCATAAGCTCATCCCTCTCTCAAGGATACATGCCCACTACTCTCAAACATCCAAAAATACAACTCAACAACAGCTCTGATCCTGCAGCTTTCCACTATTCCCAGCCGGCCCTTTCTATCCAAAATAATTGAAAATGTGTTGCAGAGACAACTGCAAGACCATATTGACCTGTATGCTTCTCTGGAACCACACCAAAATGAAGTTCATCCTAATCATAGTGTTGAGACTCTCCTCATACTTCTGTTCAACATACTCCTAAGAGGAATCGACAACATAAAAACTGGATTCCTTATCGTCTTTGTTGACATCTCTTGGCCTTCGACATTGAATCACACAGCATCTTCTTAAACCAACTAACATTGGCGGTACTAAAAGTAAGAGACACCGAACTTCAAAGCAAGCCAACCATCCGTTACCTAGGGATAACACTCGATCAACAACTGAACATGAAAGCCCATATAAATAACACCGTCAAGGCAGTATATCTCAAGATTCACACAATCCGCCACCTATGACCCCTGCTAGACCCGGATGAATTCAGAACAGTCTACCAGGCACTAATCATTCCCCATTTCGATTATGCCAATATCATCCTACAGGGACTACCAAAAAACTTGCTGATCCCACGACAACTAGCCATGAATGCAGCAGCCAGAATTCTACATGGTGCATCCAGGAGTGACCACATAACACAATCCTGAAGCACCTTCCCTGGCTGCCAGTCCAGTGTAGAATCACCTTTAAGACCCTGCTAATGACATTCAAAGCCATCAATAGAATACCTCCGCCTCCATTACTGACCTCATCACCCCCACTCCCACAAACAGAGCAAGAAGATCAGTCAAAGTAAACACCCTGAATATTACCAGCAAGATCACAAAATGCTCGCAGTCAACAAAAAAGAGAGCTTTCGAGTTCTACGCCCCCTAGTACTGGAATGCACTCCCACCTAACATTCGGTCCATTACAGACCTCACAGCTTTCAGAAAGGCCCTGAAACATCACCTCTTCATGCAACACTATGGCACCACACAACGACCACTCGTCCCCAGTCAACTAAACAACAACCCCACGCAACCCACTATACATGACACTGGCACAACAAGTTAGCTCCACCAGAACCTGAATAGGACCATGCACATAGTAACTAAGATTGTTTATAGTAACCAAGAATGTAAATACCTAGTCTAGAACCTGTATAGAGTTTACCCAGTTCAACCCAAGTTTACCAACCCTGTTCTCTGTAAGTCTAGTGCGGGCCTCCATGACTGGACAAAGTTGTTGTTTCCTGTAAACCGAGCTGAATTTGAAAAGCACGGTATAGAAAAGACTTTAAATAAATAAATAACATTGGACTTCACAGCACAACATTCAACTGGTTCCAATCCTATCTCACTGACAGACAACAAAAGGTCAAAGTTGGTTCAAACACTCCACTCTCCTGCCTGCTCTTCCAACTTACAACCAGTTTGCAGCATTTTCAAGCAGCACAAAATTAACTATGCCATTTATGCAGATGACATGGTCTATTCCCCTATCCATCTTTACATGCCAGACTATACGGCTATCACTAAATGCCTGCAGGAGATGAGCAACTGTCTGGCTTCCAACAACCTCCAAGTCAACTTCAAAAAATCTGAGGTGCTATTCATAACATGGGACTCTTTCTTTACCCCCCATCAGTCTCCATCACGGACACTCTAATCCCAGTAAAAGAGGAAGTATGCTACCTTGGTATCACCCTTGATCACTTTCTAAACTTACAAGCCCACATCAACAGAACTTCCAGGAACGCATTCCAAAAGCTCACTATTATCCAAAGACTAAAACCCCTCCTCAGTCTGGCTCACTTCTGCACGGTCTGTCAAGCAGTTATAATTCCCATGCTGGACTATTGTAACTCCCTTTTTCAAGGTCTTCCAACTGAAACTACTCATCCCTTGCAACTAGCCCAGAACAAGGCTGCCCACATCATCACAGAATCCGCCAAACACCGCTCTTAAATCAGCTTCACTGGCTACCAATTACCTCATGTGCCAGATACAAAACTGCCTTGACTATCTTCAAGATAAGAAACACCACATCAGCCGGAATTCTACAGGAACTGATATGCACAAAACTAAACAGCAGACCTAAGAGACAGAGCACCAGAGACACCATTTCAACTCCTAGTTCTTACACCAACAAAGAGGGCTCTTTCGTTAGCGGCACTCGCCATCTGGAATTCCCTCCTAGAGAAGGTAAGGATAACAAAGGACTTAAAGGACTTCAGAAAACATCTCAAAACCTTCCTTTTCACCAATCACTTCAGAGACAATACCTAGTTGTTCCCCCTTATTTCACATGCCTAAAACAATATCTAACTCTTGTACATATGTTTTGCCTCTTTGCAAACCTTGCATATCACCCCTTCCTAAGTTTACACATTGACTTCTCTGTAAGGTTTATTTAACATAAACTACTTTGATTGTAGGAGAAGGCGGTATAAAAACTTGTTGAATAAATAAATAAAATAAATTGTCCCCTCATTGCAGAGCTTGCTTTCAAATGAAAGAGGCTCTCCTCCTGAGCATTTATACCACAGAGATATTTAAACATCTCTGCCATATCTCCTCTCTCACATCTTTCCTCCAAAGTATTACTACTGCTACTCATTGATACCTTGTCCTTGCTTGGTTTTAAGGGCTCTGTACTGTCCTGGTTCTCTTCTTATCTCTCCCATCACTCTTTCATTGTTCGTTCTGGTGGATCCTCCTCTGCTGCTATCCCGCTCTCACTTGCGGTACCCCAAGAATCTGTTTTGGACACACTCCTTTTCTCTCTCTATACCCAGTCCCTTGGTGCACTCATCTCTTCCCAAGTCTTTCAGTACCATCTTTACACTTATGACTCCCAGATCTACCTCGCTACAGCTGAATTCTCTCTGGCAATCCAGGCCCGGATCTCTGCCTGCCTTTCTGACATTGCTGCTTGGATGTCTCACCACCACTTGAAATTGTTTCATATTTTCCCTCTAACCCTCGTCTCCCCTATCTCTTTTCTCACTTAGGATAATAAAACACTTGTCATCTGCCATCTAGAGTACTGTAACCTGCTCCTTGCTGGTCTCCCTCTGAATCATCTCTCTCCCCTTCAATCTCTTCAACACCCTGCAGCGTGGCTAATCTTCCGCCAGTTTCGTCTTGCTCATATTACCCCTCTTTTCAAGTCACTTCATTGCCAAAATACTACTCCTGCTGACCTATAAGAGCATTCACTCTGCAGCTCCTCACTACCTCTCCTCTCTTTTTCTCTCCCTACACCCCTCCTCCCCTCCCCCTAGGAATCTTGGCTCTTCTTGCAAACCTCTTCTATCTGTGCCCTTCTCTTCAATTGCTAACTCCAGACTTCACTCCTTTCGCCTTGCTACTCCTTATGCCTGGAATAAACTACCTGAGTTTTTATGTAAGATGCCATCACTGGCCCTTCTCAAACTGAGGCTCAAAACTCACCTCTTTGATGACACTTTTTTGTAGGTTGAGTTGCCTGATCTCCTTTGTGTTTCCTTATCATTCCCACCCTAGCTGTATCCCGTGTCTACAGTTACTGTGTTATCTGTCTTGACTAGATTTTAAGATCTGACGAGCAGGGTCTGTCTTTTATATATGTGTCTGTGCAGCATTGCGTATGTCTTATAGCGCTATAAAAAATGTTCAGTAGTAGTGGATGAGGTTCTCAGTAGTTTGTGTAGAAAAGAAGGAACAAAAGTCTCTGATGTTGTTAAAGAGAAAGAAGCGACAGGTTTTAGCCATGCTGCAGAGAAAGAGAGAGCAGAGTCAAAGATACTATGGAAGGGCAGAAGGGAGAGGCCGTATGGTCTTTATCTGCTGTCATATTTCTTTGTTTACATATAGAAGGTGCCTTGAACATTAGCCAGTAATTTGTAATTATTTAATTTTAATGCAAATTGCTTTGCTCTTTTGTATGAAAGGTGGGACATCAAGAGATCATGAAATCAAATGAAATCATGTAAGAGATTAAATTTCTTCCTCTGTCACATTAATCACAGCTGATTGGTAAGAAATGTGGGATAATCTTAGAGCAGGGATTTTGGTATCAGGAGACGCAGAAATACCTCTGTGGTCCCAACATGTGATTAGTGCCTTCTTTTTATGTCCAGCAGGTGACGGAGTCACACAGGAAAAAAAGAGAAGGGAGAAGAGAGAACGGGGAAACTCACACACGAGGTGAACCCAGCACTCCACCTAAACTCTCACACGCAAGAGAGACATTTTCCACATACTGAGTGTGAGAGCGGTTTCAATCATAGTGATTGCATAAGAAACCACCTGGAAACCCATACAGCAGAGAGCACTACCCCAACAGAGAGGCCTTCTACATCTTTTAAAAGCCCTGAATGTGGAAGACATTTCGCTCTTAAGAATTCCTTAACAATGCATCAGAAAATCCACAGGGCTGAGAAAAGATTTCACTGTACTGAAAGTGAGAAATCTTTCCTCAGAAACTCACAACTTGTGATTCATCATAGAACCCACACAGGGGAGAAACCTTTTAGTTGTACTGAATGTGGGAAATGTTTCTTCACAATATCACATCTAGTGCGGCATCATAAAACCCACACAGGGGAGAAACATTTTAGTTGTACTGATTGTGGGAAATGTTTCATCACAAAAGCACATCTAATGCGGCATCATAGAACCCACACGGGAGAGAAACCTTTTAGTTGTACTGATTGTGGGAAAAGTTTTCTCAAAAAAGCACAGCTAGTGCTGCATCATAGAACACACACAGGCGAAAAACCTTTTAGTTGTACTGACTGTGGGAAATGTTTCCTCACAAACTCAGATCTACAGAAGCATCATAGATACAATCAATACAACTAAAAGGTTTCTCCCCCGTGTGGGTTACACGGGGGAGAAACTTTTTAGTTGTATTGATTGTGGGAAATGTTTCATCAGAAAAGGAAATCTAATGCGGCATCATAGAACCCACACGGGGGAGAAACCTTTTAGTTGTACTGATTGTGCGAAATGTTTCATCACAAAAACACATCTAATGCAGCATCATAAAACACACACAGGCGAGAAACCTTTTAGTTGTACTGATTGTGGAAAATGTTTCATCACGAAAGCACATCTAGTGGGGCATCATAGAACCCACACGGGGGAGAAACCTTTTAGTTGTACTGAATGTGGGAAACATTTTTTATCAAAAGCAAAACTAGTGCTGCATCATAGAACACACACAGGCGAGAAACCTTTTAGTTGTACTGATTGTGGGAAATGTTTCCTCACAAAAGCACAACTAGTGACGCATTATAGAACCCACACAGGGGAGAAACCATTTAGTTGTACTGACTGTGGTAAATGTTTCCTCACGAAAGCACAACTAGTGACGCATTATAGAACCCACACAGGGGAAAAACCTTTTAGTTATACTGAATGTGGGAAACGTTTCTTCACAAAAGCAAAACTAGTGCTGCATCATAGAACACACACAGGCGAGAAACCTTTTAGTTGTACTGACTGTGGGAAATGTTTCCTCACAAACTCAGATCTACAGAAGCATCATAGATACAATCAATACAACTAAAAGGTTTCTCCCCCATGTGGGTTACACGGGGGAGAAACCTTTTAGTTGTATTGATTGTGGGAAATGTTTCATCACAAAAGGAAATCTAATGCGGCATCATAGAACCCACACGGGGGAGAAACCTTTTAGTTGTACTGATTGTGTGAAATGTTTCATCACAAAAACACATCTAATGCAGCATCATAGAACCCAAACGGGGGAGAAACCTTTTAGTTGTACTGATTGTGGGAAATGTTTTCTCAAAAAAGCACAGCTAGTGGTGCATCATAGAACACACACAGGCGAGAAACCCTTTAGTTGTACTGAGTGTGGGAAACATTTCTTCACAAAAACACAACTAGTGCTGCATCATAGAAAACACACAGGCGAGAAACCTTTTAGTTGTACTGAGTGTGGGAAATGTTTCATCACAAAAGCAAATCTAATGCGGCATCATAGAACACACACAGGCGAGAAACCTTTTAGTTGTACTGATTGTGGGAAATGTTTCTTCACAAACTCAGATCTACAGAAGCATCATAGAACCCACACGGGGGAGAAACCATTTAGTTGTACTGAGTGTGGGAAATGTTTCTTCACAAACTCAGATCTACAGAAGCATCATAGAACCCACACGGGGGAGAAACCTTTTAGATGTACTGACTGTGGGAAATGTTTCCTCACGAAAACATATCTAGTACGGCATCATAGAACCCACACGGGGGGAAAACATTTAGTTGTACTGACTGTGGGAAATGTTTCCTCACGAAAGCACAACTAGTGCTGCATCACAGAACCCAGACAGGGAAAAATCCTTTTAGTTGTACTGATTGTGGGAAATGTTTCCTCAGGAAAGTACAACTAGTGCTGCACCATAGAACCCACACAGGTGAAAAACTTTTTAGTTGTACTGAGTGTGGGAAAAGTTTTATTACAAAAGCACAACTAGTGCTGCATCATAGAACACACACAGGTGAGAAACCTTTTAGTTGTGCTGATTGTGGGAAATGTTTCATCACAAAATCACATCTAGTGCGACATTATAGAACCCACACGAGGGGAGAAACCTTTCCTTGAACTGATTGTGGCATCATAGAATCCACATCAGGGAGAAACGTTTTTGTTGTACTGATTGTGGGAAATGTTTCCTCTTGAAAGCACATCTAGTGCTGAATCATAGAACCCACACAGGGGAGAAACCTTTTTGTTGTACTGAATGTGGGAAATATTTTGTCACAAAATCACAATTAGTGCTGTATCATAGAACCCAGATTGGGGAGAAACCATATAGTTGTACTGAATGTGGGATATGTTTGCACTGGAACTCAGAGCTAGTGATGCATTGTAAAACCTGCAATGGAGTGTGGGAGATATTTCTGCACAAAATGAAGACTAGTGAGGCATCATGGAACTCACACTGGGGAGAATAAACTGACATTCTGGTAGTCTTGAATAATATATAAACAATATTGATAATAGAGGTGTCTTTTCCAAGTGATTATTCTCTGAATTGCGTGGAGAGGAAGAAGATCCTGAAGTACCAGGAAGTGCAGTCAGAGACCAAGAAAGTGTGGCAGAATGATACGGTAATCTTTCCCATTGTACTAGACATGACAAGCTTGATAAATTGTTCATACCTGTTAAACTATTCAAACCTCACTTGTGTTTCAGCTTGTCATGCTGTGAGGGCTTGTGTGCATCAGTGATGCTGAGCACTTCCAATAATTTACTTACTACCAAAGTCATATTAACAGGCCTGTAGTTTTCTACCACATCCTTACTTCCACTTTTGTGTAAAGGGACCACATGATCCTCTCTCGAGTCCTTTGGCACCACACCTGACTCCAACGAAGCATTGAAAGGGTCACTCAGTAGAGCTGCTATAACATCCCCAAGTTCCCTCAGTATTCTCAGGTGTATCCCATCCGGTCCCATCCGGTCCCATCACTTTGTCTACTTTAAGTTTAGCTAGTTTCTCACAAACAGTCTTCTGAAAAATTTTCAAGATGTCCCTCACTTCTGTTCCTGTTTGTGTTTTCTGAGGTCCTGCTCCTGGTTCTTCATCTGTGAACACAGAACAGAAATATTTATTAAGCAATTCCGCTTTATCCTCATCAGCATCTACATATTCCTCCCCTTCACCCGTGAGTCTGACAATACCAATTTTGCCCTTCCTCTTCTCACTAACATATCTGAAAAATGTCTTATCTCCCCATTTTATTGCATTGGCTATTTCCTCCTCTTTTTGAATCTTTACTTTCCTGGCTATTTTGCTAGCTATTCTAAGTTTTTCAAATACAGATGTTTGTCTTCTCTCTGTGATTTGTTGTATTTTATGAGGGCCTTCCTCTTTTTCTTCACATTTTCAGCTACTTCTTTAGAAAACCATAGTGGTCTCCTTTTCCTTTTACCTTTATTTATCATTTTAACTTAAAGGTTGGTTGCCCTTAAAATATCCCTTTTCAGTTTTGCCCCCTGTTTTTCTACATCCCCCAGCTATTTCCATCCCGCTAATGACTCCCTGAGATATTGGCCCATCTTGGCCAAGTTACATCATTAGTAGCTTTTCCAATAATTTACTATCCATCGAGATTAGACTAACTGGCCTGTAATTCTCAATGTCATCCGTACGTCCCCTTTGGTGTAAAGAGACCACGTGTCTTTCACCAGTCCTTTGGCACCACTCCAAAGAGGCACTGAAGAACGTACCCACAGGCCCTACTATGGTTCTGTATGAAGGAAGCTTTTTTGAGGTCTACGGCCATCAAGAATGCTCCTTTGCATATTACAGAAGTTATTGACTATGGTATCTCCATGTGAAGATATGGAATATGCAGCACTCGGTTCATCTCTTTCACATCGAGTATGATTCAGAACCAACTTTCTTTTTTTGGGGATGACAAACTAAACTGAGCACTAACCTGTTCCCTACTGCTCACTGGGTGTGGTGACCACTGCCCACACGTCTTTAGGTTTGCACCACAGTTCCTTGTCTGGCACCAGACAGGGGGAAATGATAACTCAGTGAGACAGTGGTAAAACTCCAACATACAGTCACTTCTCACCACCTTCAAGGACCTTTGGATGGATGTAATTTGGACCCACTCCTTGAGAAAACTGGTCAGATGACCTCTTACTTGCTTGCTGAAAGAAGGACCTGCAGCTCCTCATGGAGTCCTCCTTTTCTGTCAGTATGAAAGGAAGAGGAGCTATTCAGAAAAAAGACACACTAAGAGGAAAACCCTTCACCTGGCCGAGAATGCTGGATTTTCCAGTGCTCAAATAAGATGCACTTCTAGATTTATCCTCTGGCAACCTCGGGGCTTAGACTGCCCTCGGTCTTTCACAAACATCTTCCAATCCTCCCCAGAAAGGAGGTTTCCTGGAAAGAGAACCTACTAAGCCAAGTCTTTGAGTCTGCATCCGTTGACCAGTTCCTTAGTCATACAAGACATCTGCCACATAACTCTTACATCATTCCTACTTGCACTCAGACAGCCTCTGGTGAATTTTGCTGGTCATCCTCCAAAGCCTCCTCAGGTCACTGTTGTACCTAATGTAGTGCAAACAGACCCTAGACATGTAAGTACTTGAAACCACAGCTTGGAGGCCCAAAGCGGAAACCTCAAAAGCCTTCTTCAACCACAATTCAAGCTTGCAAAGCTATGCCTCCTCCAACAAGAATAGTCATCTTCTTTATTAATGGCATAATCAAGGCATCTACTTTAGGCAGCTTGAGCTTCTTCTTTCCTTCCAGATGATACTTTCAAATATTCTATTTTACATTGCATGCGAGTGTCCGCTCGTCTTGCAGCTAAAAGATTGTGCTGAGGGCTCTTGGAGTTTGTGTGGCTGCCAGGATCTAGTGTTTTGCTTTGACTGCTGCTGCTCTTTGCAGCCCCTCAAAATCTCCTCCCTTAGGTGACTGCCTAGTCTTTTCTAATGGTTGAGTCGATCCCTCTTCTTCTAAAGCTGCAAAACAAGGACAAACTCGGGTGAAAAAATCTTTACCTACAGCCAGACCCTCGCTGTGTTCTTCGGAGCTTCTAGCAACTACCAGTTGAAGACGACTTGGGCAAAGCCGTATCAGCAGATGGGTGGGGGATTGGAACCAGAGAGTTCAGACTCTGGATCTGCTCCTTTCCCCAGTCTCCTCTACTTTCTTCATACATTGTCTTTGTGCTCTTCCTCTATCCTGGACCGATCATTTCTGTATCATCTTTAAGTGTCTCTCCTCTCCACCCATCTCTGCATCCCTCTCTCAGATTGCCAGCCTGCTCTCCCACCTGCGCAATCTTATTCCCACCATATAACTCCTCTGACCATTTAACTTTTCCCAGCTGCTGAAGATCTCTTGCCTCCAAACTTTCCTTCCCTTTCTGCAGGTTCACAAGCCTCCTGTTGGTCCTCCTCTCTCTCGACTGCCCTGGATCACTTATCCCCCTCCAACCCCGCCCATCATCACGTCGCCCCTCACAGCCCTGGTTCCATAGCAGCATTTATCTCCTCCGTAGCCAACTCTGTCGAGCTGAACATCTCTGGCGGAAGGCACCCTCCACATCCACACTATCCTGCTTTAAGGAATGTAATGCCCACTATCGATCCCAAGCACTGTTCCCTCTAAGCTGTGCACGCGTGCGCACGCACACACCTTGCCAAATCAGCGCACATACTTTACAACAGAGCGCACAAAAATTACGTTCTGATTCTGATAGAAAACACAGACATTCTTAAAATTGAAAAGTTGTTGTGTATTTATGGTTTTCACAGGTTCTACAATATTTTCTAGTGCAATCAATGTGGTGTACATACTGTATTCTGATGTGTAGTCAAATTTTAAAGTATATAACTCTGAGTGTCGTTATGTGACGCAGAAAAATTTAACCTTCCTTCAAAAGCTGCACAGCTGATATTTTATGCGCACACAGCCTACAGAAAATTAGAGGGAACATTGATCCCAAGTACATACAGCCAAGCAATCCTACTTCTCAACAGCTATTTCATCTGCACCCAATCAAACCCATCATCTTTATACTGCCCATCAGTTCTTTACATCTCTCCGCCCTGGCTCTGCTCCCACTCCCCCCCCCCCTCGTCCTCTCCTTCCCTTGCTCAAATAGCAACCTACTTCTCTAATAAGGTTCTTGATCTTTGGCTCTCTCTGCCCCATTGCAGCCCCCCCCCCCCCCCATCTCTGATCCCTCTCCTTCTCCCACCCCTCTGGTCTCTCAGTTATCACATGCCTGGGCCTCATTTCACCCTATTACTACTTCTGAGCTCATTGGATTAATTTCTTCCTCTAATAAAATTTTCTATCCCCTCTTCCTGGTTACTTACTCCTTCTCTAGCTCTTGTCCCTTCCATCCTTACTATAGTTAATACTAGTCTTTCCACTGGTGTTTTTCCTCACTCCTGGAAGCATGCTCTTATCTATCCCATCATAAAGAAACCATCACTTGACCCCCAGGTTCCTGCCCATTATCACCCTGAATCTAATCTCTTTCCTTTCCAAAATCTTGGAAAAAACAGCATTTGCACAGTTAACCCATCACCTGGACTCTACCAACTTTCTTCAACCCCATCAGTCAGGCTTCCAGCCTGGTCACAGTGTGGAGATGGTTCTTCTAGCTTTTCTCAATGAACTTCATGTAGCTCATGATCATGGTGATTTCTTGGTGGCGGTGTCCTTGGACCTCTCTGCAGCTTTCGATCTAGTATATCACTCTGTCCTTCTCACTCATTTACGGGAGGTCGGTCTCTGTAGCATGGTTTATCACTGGTTTCATTCTTACCTCTCCTCTAGATCCTGCACTTTTCTTTGCTTGTCTGATCCAGCGGTTTCCTCTGAGCCTTTTCCTCTCCTCTGTGATGTACCTCAAGGCTCGATATTAGCTCCCCTTCTCTATAATATCTTTCTGACTGCACTAGCTCTTCTGGTACAACAATATGGAATTTCTGCCTTCTACTACATTGATGATCTACTTTCTGGCCATTGGCACCTTCTGTATTTTTTCTGTTGTTGTAAACCGCTATGATTTTATTGAACATGCGGTATATCAAGTGAATAAACATAACCATAAAATGGCCAAGTCTCCTGTGCTTTTGTGACCAGCCATGTCCTCCTGAGGGGAACTCTCAGTCTGACTATTCCCACTCACGGAGCTTGCCTGAGCCCCCCCAACTTCGGCTCCAGGCTTCATGTGGCCCGATTCACCCCTCTGCAGCATGAACCACAATGGCCAGAGGGGGCTTTGAAGTGTCTGTGCCAGCACACTCATGGCTTGCCACTCCTGCCCCCTCCGATTCAACGTTCTGTTGGAGGGGGCAGGAGCGGCAGGAAACCACACCAAGGATAAATCTTACTATTCTTTGACATTTCAGCTGCCTTTGATGCCGTCTATCACAGCATCCTCCTTCAAAGAATACAAAATGAAGTACTAAAATTGTTGCACTCCTACATATTTCAAGGACATCAGCAACTCCTCCTTCCCTCAAACCCAAGGCCTCCCTCAAGGCACTTCTCTTCAGCCACTATGCCCAATTATCAGTTCCCATAGCACATACTTCCACATCTATGCATATGATATAATGATTGATTATTTTTATTTCACCATTTTTTATACCACTTTTCATTTCAGTCAAAGCAGTTTACCTTGTAATTTAAACTTGGTAATGTACACTAAATATGGACATTTATAACTTGGATTTTTCTGAGGCAATGGAGGTACGCACCTTTCAACACCAACAAAGCCATACACGAAGGGATATCAAGCTGTTTCACAGACATCACTCAATCGCTGGCAAGAAACTCATTGACAGTTAACCACAACCCCCCCCCCCCCAAATACTCTGCATCACCAAGGATGACACATTCCACCCACCCCCTTCCCTGACAATAAGTGAGATTGATGTGAAAATCCGGACAGAGGTCTAGTATCTAAGTAACACCTTGGACCAACAACTAATATTGAAACCACACATAAACAACACAATGAGGACAACCTACTACAAAATCTGAACCCTGCAACACCTGCACCCCCTACAGGAACCTCTGGACTTCTGTATGGCATTCCAGGCCATCATCTCACCACACTTTGATTACTGTAACTCAATTTAACATGGCTCAAAAAATTCAACACTGCTCCCACTACAGATTGCATTACATAGAGCTGCATGCATCATTCAAGGAGCCCCAAAATATGACCACATAATCCCTATCCTGCGACAGCTCCACTAGCTTCCCCTGCAAAGCCACATCAGATACTAAATACCATTCTTAACTTTCAAAATCATCAACAACCAATCCTCCTCCCATCTACAAACTCTACTAAACACAACCAAAACCAATAGACAAAGCCCTAAAAACAGAGGGCCCAGTATTCAAAAGGCATTTACACAGTTAGTGCCGCTGAATATCCCGTCTTCTCCCTTGCATGCTCTGATGCTAACCGCTTAGCATCAGGAAGTGTCATGGGAGTTCTGGGAAGGAACAGAAGTGGTGACAGTCCCTATCTTTTAGCTGCAGGAACTAACTGGAAAGCATGCAATTCCGTGAGGCAGTACAGCGACCCCGGATATTCAATGATATTCTGAATGAAATAGAGACTGAATTAATGTTTTGCTTCAGTATCTACTGAGGAAGATGTAGGGAAGCTAACCATGACTGAAATGATATTTAAGGCTGATGCAGCAGAAGAATTGAAAGAAATATTGATAAACCGGGAACTTGTATTACAACTATTGATAAACTGAAGAGTAGCTAATCAACTGGACCAGATGGTATACATCCAAGGGTGTTGAAAGAATGGAAAAATGAGATTACAGACCTACTATTAGTAATCTGTGAACTATCATTACAATCATATGAAATAACTGAAGATTGGAGGATGGCCAAGGTAACACCAATTTTTAAAAAGGCTTTCAGGGGTGATCCAGTAAACTACAGACTGGTGAGCCTGACATCAGTACCAGATATAAACCTTTTTCTTTTTGTGCCATCACGTCAGTGTTGAATCTTAGCCACCCAGCTACCTCTTGGTTTTCTTGGCAATGTATCACCGGAAGTACATTGCCAGCCTTTTCTTCCAAGGCAACGGAGGATAAACTGACTTGCCCAAGGTCACAATGAGTGTTAGTGGGAATTGAACTTTTGATCGTCTTGGTAAAAGGCAGCTGTTCTAACCACTAGGCTACTCCTCCACCATTATAAATAGTCAGGGTTTAATGGGAGACAGTCAACATGGCTTTAGCCAAGGAACATCATCTCTTACTAATTTGTTATGGTTTTATGAAAGTGTGAATAAACAGGTAGACAAAGGTGGGTTGGTCAATGTAGTGTATCTGGATTTTCAGAAAGCCTTTGTCAAGGTCCCTCATGAGAGACTTTTGGTGAAATGAAAAAGTCATTGGCTAGGAGGCAGTGTACTATTGTGGATCAGGAACTGGTTAAAAGATAGAAAGCAGAAGGTAGGTCTAAAAGGCCAATTTTCCCAATGGAGAAAGGTGAATAGTGGGGTACCCCAGGGATATGTGGTGGATCTGCTGCTGCTTATTAACATATTCGTAAATGACCTACTAAAGGAAATAATGAGTGAGATAATCAAATTTGCAGATGAAACAAAATTATTCAAAGTTGTAAAAACTCAGGAGGATTGTGAACAATAGCAAGAGGACCTTGATAAATACAAAGACTGGATGCTCAAATGGCAGATGAAATCTATTGATGACAAGTGAAAACGTATGCACCTAGGAAAGAACAACCTAAACTATGGTTACACAATGCAAGATTCCACATTAGGAACCACCACCCAAGAAAAAGATTTAGGTATCATCATAGATAACATGTTAAAACCCTCTGCCCAGTGTGCAGCGGTGGCCAAGAGAGCAAATAGAATGTTAGCTATCATAAGGAAAGGAATGGAAAATAAAACATAGATATTATAATAACTCTGTATCGTTCCATGGTGCAATTGCACCTTGAATATTGTGTGCAGTTCTGTTCACCGTATCTTAAGAAGGATATAGCGTTATTAGAAAAGGTACAGAGAAGAGCCACCAAAATGGTAAAGAGCATGGAAGGATACCCCTATGAAGAGAGGCAAAAAATGTTGGGGCTCTTAAACCCAGAAGAAAGATGGCTGAGGGAAGATATAATAGAGGTCTATAAATTAATGAATGTAGTGGAACAGGTAAATGTAGATCGATTGTTTACATCATCAGAATATAGAAAGACTAGTGGACATGCAATGAAGCTACAGTGTAACCTATATAAAACTAATAAGAGAAAATATTTTTTCACTCAACACATAACCAAACTCTGGAATTTGTCTACTAGAGGCTGTTATAAAAGTTGTTAGTGTAGCTGGGTTTGAAAAAGGTTTGGAGAAGTTCCAGGAGGAAAGGTCCATAAACCATACTTAAAGGGGACCCAGGAAAGCCACTGGTTGTCCCAATACACGCATTATGGAACCTGTGTTTTTTGGGGAAACAGCTAGATTCTTGTGACCTAGATTGGCCACTGCTGGAAACAGGATACTGGGCTTGATGGACCTTGGTCTGACCTAGTATGGCATATCTTATGTTCTTAATGCTGGAGCCACATATGATCCCCGGCATTGAATATCCAGGGTTAAGTTCAGCACTGGCAGTTAGATGCTGTACTCGTGTGTAGCCATCAATGGAAATATTGGACCCATACTGACCATACTACAGGAGAATATCAAAAGCAGCCAATATGCATGCACGACAACATTCAAACTACATGCACCAAACCTCTGGAACTCTCTACAAGAAAAATGCAGAAATATCACCGAAAAACCTCAAGACCATCCTATTCAGGGAGTACTTTGGACCCATCACATGAACTCTTCCTGTCTCTCTGTCCCCCTCTCCCAAAAGCCTTCCTCCTTTGCATCCCTCCCAGCCACCCCAAGCCTAACCGCTGCTCAGACGTGCACATATCTATTCTGTTGCTGTTCGCTATACATACGACACATTCCACTGTACTATAGTTTATCTCATATAAAATAAGTTTTGTTGCTGTTCATAAGTTCTCATTGTTTCTTGTAACAACTTTGTAGCCATCATTAAATGTACAGTGTTTTGACCCAATATAAAGTGGTATAAAAGAACAGTTAAACAAATCAATAGATGATTAAATAAAATCTTGAAAGAGCAGGATCCACAGCCGGATCACTGGTGACTAATGGGGAAAGGATGCGGTGGAAATTACCAAGTTTCGGAGACGGTGGTAAATGCTCCCTGGAAAAATGAAAACTGAGGTAAATTGGCACTAGTAGCTGGGGAACATCCCGCGTGGACTCTGTAGGATGCCATCACCCATAACTAAGGAGTTCACTTCTGCTTGTTTATGGAGAAAGTATTTATCCTGCCATGAACTGACACCTCCAGTAGAACATCTGGCCAGAGGGAAATCTCCTATCACAGGGTACCAGAGCTTTCTTCCAGTGGAGGTGGTGGGAGCAAAACCACTGAAGAAATTCAAAAAGGCATGGCCGAGACGCAGAGGAGGCAATCAAAGAAAACTTAAAGAACTCTGCACTTCAGTAAATACTGTAGAAGGGGGTAACCAGCACAGGGTACTGTAAACAACACTAATCCACTCCACTCCAACTCGCAATGAATGTCGCTGCCAGAATACTATATGGAGCTTCCGGGAATGCTCATGTAACACC
Source organism: Ichthyophis bannanicus (assembly GCA_033557465.1). Classification (NCBI taxonomy): domain Eukaryota; kingdom Metazoa; phylum Chordata; class Amphibia; order Gymnophiona; family Ichthyophiidae; genus Ichthyophis; species Ichthyophis bannanicus. Next base: position 82,079,967 of record CM066031.1, read on the forward strand.
AATCCTGAAACACCTCCACTAGCTCCCCATCCACTGCAGACACTCATTCAAGATTCTATTAATGATCTTCAAAGCCATCAACAAGCTCTCCTCCACCTCCCTCACTGAGCTAATCCACCCCACGCCCCCTGATCGATCCAGAAGAACCGCAGCTGTAAACACACTGGTAATTCCGAAGGCAATAACGAAATGCACTCAAGCAATGATGAAGAGAGCATTTATGTTCTATGCACCCAGATGTTGGAATGCCCTTCCGCCCACCATCCGGGCAATCTCCGACCTTGCCCAATTTAGGAAGGCGGTGAAGCATCATCTTTTCCTCACACACTACTCTGATGACAATTCATACACTATCACCCGCCTCTGCTCTCTACCACACCCAGCACGTGATGACGCAGTCACACCCATGGGCCAGTCGGACCCTGCATACCAGGTAAATATCAGAGTGTATATAATCCTTACTATTGTATATAGCCTCTATCCAATGATAGATCCGACTGGACCTATGACTTGATTTACCAACCTGTATATAGTTACCCTAGTTATGTCCAAGTTACAGTACCTGTTTTATTGTAAATACAGTGCAGCCTCGACCACACTGTATAAGTTACCATTTTTATGTAAATCACACTGATTTGAAATAGCGTGGTAAAAAAAAAGAGACATTTAATAAATAAATAATCAAAGATGTGGAGTAAATGGGGGTGTGTCCTGCACGGAGCGGTGTGAACAATCCCAGCCATCTCATTGAGCAGCCGAAAAGGACCATGCAGATCATTATCTGCTCTCACTTACTATGTTACGAGGTTTCTTTTTCCCTCAGTGTATCACACTCTGATGAACTTTCCACAAAGAACAAGCTTCACTAATAAAGGCTCACCATGCTTTCTCCTCTCCTTCTCCCCTACCCTGGGCTGATTCCAAGAGTGCATGAAGATGCTCAGAAGCTGAACAAAGACTGGATCTGCAATCCTCCAAGCTGTAACAGTAACAGTCCCAGAAATAAATACCTGCTAGAAACATGTACAGCACCTGAGAGTGCACTGTGACACTCCCACACAGTAATCCCTCCTAGGAAGGACTACAGCTCCCAGAGTGCACTGTGACACTCCCAAACAGTAATAAACCCTAGTAAGGACTAGAGCACCTGAGAGTGCACTGTGACACTCCCCACATTAATACTCCCTAGGAAGGACTACAGCTCCCAGAGTGCACTGTGCTACTCCCACACAGTAATACCACCTAGGAAGGACTACAGCACCTGAGAGTGCACTGTGACACTTCCAAACAGAGAATCCCTATTAGGAAGGACTACAGTTCCCAGAGTGCACTGTGACACTCGCACACAGTAATCCCTCCTAGGAAGGACTAGAGCACCCAGAGTGCACTGTAACACTCCTACATAGTAATAAACCCTAGGAAGGACTAGAGCACCTGAGCGTGCACTGTGACACTTCCCACAGTAATACTCCCTAGGAAGGACTACAGCTCCCAGAATGCACTGTGACACTCTCATACAGTAATCTCTACTAGGAAGGATTACAGCTCCCAGAGTACACTGTGACACTCCCACACAGTAATAAACACTAGGAAGGACTAGAGCATCTGAGAGTGCACTGTGACACTCCCCACAGTAATACTCCCTAGGAAGGACTACAGCTCCCAGAGTGCACTGTGACACTCCCACCCAGTAATGACTACAGCACCTGAGAGTACACTGTGACACTCCCAAACAGAGAATCCCTATTAAGAAGGATTACTGTTTATTTCTTTATTTATTTATACAGATTTGTATGCCACCTTATCCATCAATCAAGGTGGTCACATCACATCACAATTGGAGGGTTACATTTATTTATTTATTTAACTGTATTTATATCCCGCTTTTCACCGGGTCGAAGCGGTTTAACAGAAAAAGGGTCTGGACAGTAATCAATACTTGGGTAGGGGGCTGTCACCGGGAGGCCAACATTAATGATCTAAACAGATATTAAGGACGTAAACAATGGACATTAGTCTCTTAGGGGGGAGATCTGTGGGTATGTTAAAGGGTCAAGGAGGGAGTCAGTGCTGGATGTTTGTTTCTGGTCTGAGGTATTCTTGGAACAGGGTGGTTTTTAGTTTCTGAATGTTGAAGGATCTCCGTTGTTTCTGATTTGACTTGGTAGGGAGTTCCATAGGGATGGCGCGTATAGTTCAAAGGCTCTGTTGCAGGTCTGTTGATTGCATTTAGTTCGTTCATGGGGGATGGTGAGGGTGTTGCTGGTGGTTTGTCTGGTTGTTCTTTTGTGGGTGGGTTGGGGCAGTAAAGTTCAGAGCTGGGAGGTCTGCGTTTGATAGAAGGCTTTGTGGATAAGTAGGGCTGATTTGTATTTGATTCTTGCTTCGAGAGGGAGTATGTGCAGTTCTCTCAGGACTGGGGTGATATGATCTTGTTTTTTTGCTTTCTGGATAATTCTTGCTGTGGTATTTAAGGCAGTTTGTAGTGGGTTGGTGTGAGTGGCAGGTAGTCTGTGATAGATTATGTTGCAGTAGTCCAGGTGGGGGAGCGTCCTAGCTTGAATGTCTGTCCTGAAGTCTTGTGGATCGAGGAGAGGCCTGAGGCGTTGTACTGTTTTTGCTTTGTTGAATATTATTCCGGTAGACTTTTTGATCTGTTGCTTGAGTGTGAGCACTTGGTCTAGGATGATTCCTAAGTATTTTATGTGTGGTTGTATTTGTATTTGTGTGGTTCCTAAGTTGAGGTGTGGTGGTGGTGTGAAATTTGGATCCTTGGTTACTATGAGGGCTTCTGTTTTTTTTTAGGTTGATGGATAGGTTGTTCTTTTGTAGCCAGCTGGAGACTTCTATGAAGCAGTCTGTTAGTTGATTGTTTGTCGGGTTGGTGGTTGTGATCGGTCCATAGAGCATTATGTCATCTGCGTAGATGTGGTAGTTGATGTTAAGGGTGCGTATGATTGAGCAGAGTGGTTGCAGGTAGATGTTAAAGAGCATGGCGGATAGTGTGGATCCTTGGGGTACTCCTTGGTGTTGCTGAAAGGGGGGGGGGAGGTTGCTATGCTTGTGCGGATCAATTGTTGTCTATTGGTCAGGTAGGAGCGGAACCACTGAAGTACAACGTTTTTGATGCCAATTTCTTGGAGCCTGTGTAGGAGGATGTTGTGGGAGATGATGTCAAAGGCTGAGGATATGTCCAGGAAGATCATAGTGTAGCCAGAGTGCTTGGTCTTTGTGCTCTTGTTGAGGGTGTTCATTAGAGATGTCATGAGGGTCTCGACTCCATGGAATGGACGGAAACCATGTTGTTGTGGGTCCAATATGTTGTTGGTATCCAGGTGGTCTTGAAGTTTTTGTTGAACTATTTTCTCAATGATTTGGGCGGTGAATGGAAGACTTGCTATAAGCCTGAAGGAGGTGGGGTCAAGAGGGTCTAAGTTGTGTTTTTTTAGGGTTGGGCGGATGATGGAGGTTTAACATTAGGGTACTTGTAAACATTTAGACAGTACAATTACTTACCAACATTTAGACAGCACAATTGATGGATAACATTTAACATGAGGGTAATTAATAACATAGTACAATAAACTTGTATGTGTAGATAGGATGAGTGTGTGTCTAGTTGGTGGAGGTAGTTGTATTTCTATTTGGGTAGGGGCTGTTGTCTGAGTGCTCATATGTTTCTATAAATAACAGTGTTTTGAGGTCTTTGCGGAAGTCTGTGATGTCATTTAATGCCCTCAGGCTCGTTGGGAGGGAGTTCCATAGTGTGGATGCCAGTAGTGATGGAGCTCTTTTTGAAGTTGTTTGTTTGGTTTTGTGATAGTCTGCAGGTGTGCCAATCATGTTGTTGTTATTGGCTCTTCTTGGTCTATTGCTGATATCCCTTCTTATAACGTCTTGGAGTACATGTGCTGAGAGATGGTGAATGATTTTGAAGATGATCATGATTGTTTTGTATTTGGCTCTTGCCACCATTGGGAGCCAGTGTAGTTGTTGTAGGACAGGGGTGATGTGCTTGGTCCTTGGAGTGTCTGTAATGATGCATGCTTTGGTGTTTTGCACCATCTGGAGTGGGTGTAGTGTTTGCTGAGGGAGGCCTTGATATAGTGAGTTTCCGTAATCAAGCAGTGGTATGATGAGTGCTTGGCACATTGTGCAGAAGTGGTCCTGATGGAGTATTGGTTTGATTTGTCTAATGGTCCTCAAACGTTGATAGGCCTTGTTTGCGGTTTTGGTGATGTGGGATTTTAGGTTCAGAGCTCTGTCCAATGTGATGCCCAGATACTTAACTTCTTCTTTGACTACTATATGTTTATCTAGGATGTTGATAGTTTGTGGAGGTATGAAGGTGGGATTCCTGGTGACGAACATTGCCTCAGTTTTATCATAGTTGACCGTTAAGTTGTTGGCTGTGAGCCAGTCATTCATGTCTTCGAGGCATTTGGTTATTGTTGTGGTGTTTAGTGCTAGTAGGTTGACTGGAGCGTACACCATGATGTCGTCAGCATAAATGTGGTAGTGGAGTTTGTGGTGCTTGATGATGTTGCATATGGGCTGGATGTAGATGTTAAAGAGCATTGATGATAGGGCTGAGCCTTGTGGTATTCCCTGCATGATGGGGAACTGCAGTGATTTCTTTTGGTCGCATTTGACTTGTTGTGTTCGCCCTTCCAAGTATGATGTAAACCACTTCAGGGTATTCTTGCATAGTCCTATCTATTGTAAGTGTTGCAGTAGCTTAGTGTGGGACACAGTGTCAAAGGCCGCCGAAATGTCCATGAACACTAGCAGGAAGCCATTTTTAATGCTATCTATGCCTCTTAGGAGATTGTCAAAGAGGGAGGTGAGTAGTTTTCCACACCGTGTTGGGGCTTAAATCCATGCTGATGGATGTCCAGTGGGGCATTTATGTCAATATGGTCCTGAAGTTGCCTTTGCACTGCCTTTTCCATGATTTTAGCAAGGAATGGCAGGCTGGAGATGGGACGGTATGATTTTGGTTCAGAGGAGCTCAGATTGCTATCTTTGAGTATTGGTCATATCATTGTGTGCTTTAGGGGTTGCAGCATGTATCCTTGTTGGAGTGAATCTTTGACGATTTTTTGAATGTGATGAGAGAGCTGGATTTTTGTAGCTTTGAGCCATGCCACTGGGCATGGGTCTGATGGTGAAGTTGTGTTTAATCCAGATATAATGTCTTCTACTTGCTGCTTTGTTGGTATGCTGAAGCTCTCCCATGTTTGATGCTGCTTTTTTTTTAATCTTGTCATCATTTGGTTGTGGTGTAAAAGAGCATGTTTGGTTAGTGTTTTTAGACCATGTGATCTGCATATTTTTGTGGGTCAAGATGGTGGGTACTTTGTGCACTGTGACACTCACACAAAATAATCCCTCCTAGGAAGGACTACAGCACCCAGAGTGCACTGTGACACTCCAAAACAGTAATAAGCCCTAGGAAGAAGTACAGCTCCCAGAGTGCACTGTGCTGTCTCATACAGTAATCCCTCCTAGAAAGGACTACAGCTCACAGAATACACTATGACACTCCCACACAGTAATCCCTCTAGGAAGGACTACAACTCCCAGAGCGCACTGTGACAATCCTACACATTAATCCCTCCTAGGAAGTACTACAGCTCCCAGAGTGCACTGTAATGCTCTCACACAATAAGCCCTCTTAGCAAGGACTACAGCTCCCAGAGTGCACTGTGACACTCTCACGCAGTAAACCTCCTAGGAAGGCTACAGTTCCCAGAGTGTACTGTGACTCTCCCACACATTAATCCCTCTTGGGAAGGACTACAGCTCCCGGAGTGCACTGTAATCTGATTCTGATTTGTTAATCTCAGCAGTTTTGGATAAAAGAATATAATCTGTAGTGCATACGAGAAACATAAAAGCGTAATAGTTTCTTCTGATACAGTGAAGGCAAGGAAACGTTTCTCTCAGCTCAGATCTGAACATACATAGGAAGGACTACAGCTCCCAGAGTGCACAGTGACACGCCCAGTCAGTAATTCTTCCTAGGAAAGACTACAGCTCCCAGAGTGCACTGTGATATTCCAATACAGTAATCCCTCCTAGAAAGGACTACAGTTCCCAGAGTGTACTGTGACTCTCCCACACATTAATTCCTCCTGGGAAGGACTACAGCTCCCAGAGTGCACAGCGACACTCCTAATCATTATTCCTTCTAGGAAGGACTACAGCTCCCAGAGTGCACTGAAATCTGATTCTGATTTTGTTAATCTCAGCAGATTTGTATAAAAGAAGATATTCTGTAGTGCATAAGAGAAACATAAAAGCTTAATAGTTTCTTCTGATACACTGAAGGCAAGGAAACTTTGCTCTCAGCTCAGATCTGAACATACAGATTCTTTGCCCTACACCCCCCTCCTTCCCCTTGGGCATTCACAGGCTAGGAAAATTGTTGTGTCTTTGTACTTTGGCAAAAGGTATTGGGTACAGGATGTCCTTTGTTATCTAGGGAGGTCTTTTAGGGTAAGACTGTATGTGTGGACAGCAGGATAAAGAGCCACAAGATTCCAACGGCACCATAGATTCAAGTGCTCTCCTGAGAAGTAAAGCTAAGTTCTGAGCATGTGCCTAGTAGCCCCACCCACTGGCCCACCCCTAGCTGGCCCAGTACGTACCTAGCTGTATTTCCGCTAGATAGGCGGGCGCCTGGTGGTGAGGCCGACCTCCTCCAGGGGAGGTGGGCAAGTATGTGTGGCTGACTCATCCTGCTTTCCACGGAGAACCCCTGTTACAGGTAAGTAACCTCAGCAGTATGAGTCAGCCACACCTGGTGCCTCCCTAGCTGTACATGTGTGCTGTGGTGGATGAGGGGATGCCACAGAGCCGATGGCCTTGCTTTGTTGTTGAACAGGCCAACTGCCAACTGAATGTACACCACAATAGCAATGTCACTTGCGCAAGGCAGACAACCAGAACCAGCTCTAGGAGTGAGATAAATGGGCAGAGTACAGCACAAGAAGAACAAGCCCCAGTCATGTCAAAGAAGGAAAAAGCCAGAGGGTGGGCACCAGAATCAGTCAGTACTGAACGGTGCCAGAATCAGTCAGCACAGGTCGGCAGGGTGCCACGATTGGCACTGTTGAACCCAGGACCCTGCAGTGAAGGGACTGCCTGTCATTGGCCTCGTATCTCCGGGCAATCGTATCTCTGGAATGTGTGCAGGCGGTGTTTCGCAGATGTCATTCACTGGTATGGGGTATAGATTAGCGATGGTGATGGCCAGTGCCCAGAACTGGTGGGCATTGATCCTCCGCCTGGCCTGTGCCCCCGCATGAGCCAGGCGGAAGGCAGTGTGGGTTGTCTTCCACTGTGACACTGTTCTCTCTGTGACCGGGAGACCCGGTCCATTGGAGACAAGGGAGAAGGACAGTTGGGACCTTTGCCCTCAGGGCCAGTCCTGTGTAGGTAGACGCTTAGGGCCCTGATGCAGTATACAGTGTGGAAACCTGCTCCTCTGGGCAGATATCGGGCAGCAGGAAGGGGTTTGAGCATGTCCAAAATGAGTGTATGGTGGGTGAGCCATGAGGGCTTGTAGCTAGAGAGGGCTTCCAGTGGGCGTACTGCAGCAATGCTGCACACTGGGTTTCAAATGCGGATGTGATCACCATCAGGAAGAGGGTCTTCCAGGCAGTGTATAGCAGTGATGCTGCTCACCTGGGTTCAAATGGCTCTTGTGTTAGCTGGAAGAGGACAATGTTCAGGTCCCAGGGGGTACTATGAGCCAAATTGTACTGTGGCCCAGTTGTGAGTCAGAGGTTGGCCGGCTCTTTCATGACAATGTTCAGGCCCATGACCCGAAATGCAGGTCGGCTCTTTCATGAATTGGCTGAGCCATGGAGCCACCGCCAGTGCTGACATGGATGTCGCAATCCTGGAGAGGTGAACTCTGATGGATTGTGATTTGAGGCTCTGTTCTAAGAGCAGGATGAGGTACTGGATGACCTGCTGTACCCGTGGGGTGCGGGGGGCGGGGGAGGGAGGTCAGTCCATGCAGTGTGCACCAGCCGATGTGGTGCGCCTCCTTTCTGGAAGCATCAACTCTTCAACTCCCTTCCCACTTCCCTCCGTCTAGAATCCGATCACTTTTCCTTTAAACGTGATTTGAAGACCCACCTCTTCTCCCTAGCCTTCGACCTTCCCACCCCCTCTCCTTAGCCTCTTCCCCTGTGTCTACTGCTCTCCACTAGCTCTATTCTCTCTATACTATCAAGTTTTTGTAAACTTCTTTTCATTTTTCTGGCCTTGTGCCTTACTTTGCTAATTTTTGTATTGGAAACCGCTCTGACTACCAATGAAGGGTGGTCAAGCAAATGAAATAAACATAAACATAAACTTGCAGGGGATCTCCTGCAGAGGGGCGTCTAGTGCTAATATCACTTGCTGACCTACCTACTATATTGGCGAGGGTAGGTTAAGGGACGACAGGCTTCCATGCTGACATATCGAATGTTAGAAGGATGGAGTGGGACATTCTTCCGCCATGCTGTGTGAGAAGATCTGGTCTCAGAGGTGAGCCAGGGGGGCTCCTGAGCCAGGAGATGGAGGTGGCGGAAAACCCCCTCAGAGACATGAACTCCTGTTGGTGCTTATTGATCGCATGATAATCTCATTGGGTAAGATGTGGCATGATAGTGGGTGTGATCTCCTTGGAGGATGTTAACTTGCCTCAATCATGATGGCCCTGGGCCACTGTTGTGAGGGCCCTTTGCTGGGTCCAGGAGGGGGGAGAGTCTGTTAGGAGGAATGCAGTACTCCTTCCCACCCCCATACCACTGGCCTATATGATTCATGATCCATAGGTCCGCATAGGCGAAGCTTAGGCTTTGGCTGTTAGTGCCAGTGCTACCCAGAAGCGATGTTCTTTGTGGAATATCCACATGTATGTATAGCTTACTGTCAAAGGGCTCCCGTATTGCAGGATATGGTCCCCACCGGCCGCGGGTAAGCTATGGCGGGGACCCACTGGCTTTGAGATGCAGTGGAAGAGCAGGTAGAACAGTAGGGGAACCAGTAGAAGTTCAAGTCCCAATTACTGGTGAAGAAGGGCGTAGGTCGGCCAGATGACTTAGCCCTGTTTGATGCTGTTCTGGATACCGAGATGTTAGGCCTTGATGTTAGCTGCCATGGCTTTCTGTTAGATACACCACTAGATTGTAGTCTGTTGCTCTTTAAACGGTCAACTCCAGGTAAACAGAAACACACACCGTTTAATGATTTAATTTCTGCAAACTTGGAAAGCTTATTTGTTTCAACAAGCACTTGGACATTGGCAATAGGTCTCAGAAAAAAAACCAGCGGCACGTAAACCAGGAGCTAAGCGCTCGTTGAAAGTGCCCGTTTTACATCAATGACCTTCTGCCTTTGCCTGGCTATTTTTTTTGTAATATATTGTTAACGCTTATTTGGAAGTTGCTATTAAAAATCTCTGCCTTATAATCAATATTGCGGAAACAATTCTCAAATTGTGGTGGGATCAATATTCTTTCTCAAAAGTTATATGCTTCACATGAGGAACAATATTTCGACATTCCTCATATTGTGGTTGATATATATTCTCTCTCACAAATTAATTATGCTTCACATGAGGAACGATTGATATCATGAAACACTTAGCTTATGGCTGTAAACAGGGCAATTTCCAACGCTCACAGCTAGGTAAACCAAGCTGGTCACAACTGCTGTTTCTTCAGGGAATCGTCACTTTAAAGCTGTAAATATTATAAAAACGTGACATTCAATTGTATAGCCAGTTGCTTCTGTACTTTTAAAAATCTACTAAGTAGATCAAAACCTGCTTAGATGATGCTGAAGGCGTTACTTCCACTAGCTATTCATTCTCATCTTTCTGTGAAACAAACCATTTGTGGAGAACTGTAATGCGTAAGACGCCGCGCATGCGGGAATGCGGACATGACCACCAATTTAAAGGGACTCTAAGAACATGTAAAAACCCACTACATGCATGAAGTTCGTGACTAGTTCACTAATTAAGAACCACGATGCTTCCCGTCCATGTTGTTGACAAAAAATTTCACTCTGGTTTTTACCTTAAGAAGTATGAAATATTACTATAGCTGAAACAATTCCATGTTAGTAAAGGAACTATGATCGATATTCTCGACACGGTGCTAGATCAAAGACAAAGTGCGAGATTCAATCGCACATTCAAAACCTCTTGGGATTCACGGTCTTTAGAGTAAAAATCCATTTCTGTTCTTTCCAAAGGAGAGTGTGTGGCAATGGTTTTTCCCTCTCATTTTTTTTGTTTTTTTTTTTTAATATGGCTAACTTTCTCTATTACAGAAACAACGGACGCTGTTCAAACATGTGTTGATAGGTAAACAGTGTTGTACTAATGGGGCTTCCAAAACCTTACAATTAAGGGCGACTGCTGTGTTCCTGCATACGAGTACGAAAGAGCCGTTCTGTCTTGCCTACATATATGAGCCCACATGGGCACCATAATGATGTAGGACTTACATTAGTAGAGGCACCCCGTTGTCTCGTGCCGGCGATGGTTAAAAAATGCCATTATGTTCAACTATTGAAAGCTCCATTGGTAACGTCACAGATAGTCCAGTTCCCACATTTATAATGACCCTTGGATACTACAGAAGATGGAGTCAGGGTAAGATCCTTTAGACAAAATTGCTGGACAAAGTTGCTCTTGTAAATTTTTATTTCGCCGCCCAAACACAGCGGATCTTTCGAGTTATCAAAGCCTGGGGACAACTGGTAATATGTTACTGTGCTTTTTTATGATTTTCTTAATGTCTCTACCGAAAGGAGAGAACGTAGTCACAAAAATTGATGGTGGAGTCATCTGATTTCAGGGAAAAACAGCAGGATGGGATGAGCGGTATGCCAGGAAGTACTGCGGTATCTATAAAGGGCTCTCTGATAGGCACGTTTAATTACTGTAGAAGGATAACAACCACGCTCATTAAAATCTTGCATTAAACTTTTAGACTTGATCTTCAAAAGTCTGCCTTATCGGAGCATGTTCCTCCTGTAATGGCAAAAAAACTGTGACATAGGAAGACTGTCTTTTAAGTTGCGGGGATGGGCACTCGTAGAGTACAGAAAAGCGTTAAGGTCCGTAGGTTTTCTTATATACAGATGTTTCCCACAACTGGCTGCCTCGCGTTATGGAATATGTCAAAGTAAGTGATCCGATCACGATGGTACTGGTAAGTAAACTGAATGTGGGGAATCACAAGTGTTCAACCAATGATGAAAATTATGTAAACTCTTGCTCAGAACCCTGCCATATCAAAAAGGACAGCGTCTATATATCTGTGCCATGTTGTTAGTTGATGTTTGCAACGGTGACGCTTTCAGCCCAAACGTCCTCAAAATCTCCCATGTTAGAGATTCGCAATTGTAATTGAAATCAAGATTCTTGAAAATACTATTGTCAAACCATACGCATCACGACCCCTGCGCCCCCTGTGTCGGCACTGCGGATGATGATCTCAGGTCGTCTCTTTAGCATATTTAGTGCTTGACGGTTCAATCGCGAGTCAATCTCATATTGTGAGGTCGTTTAGATTGTTCTAAAATTTGTATGTCTTGTGTAACTCAGCTTTTTTAAACATCAAGCAATAAATATGCTAAAGAGGAGAGACGGACTGAGATCATCATACGAAGGGCCGACAAAAGGGGGAGCAGTGGTCGTGATGGATCGAAGCAAGATTATGGTCAAGACCCCAGCTTATTCGTTCAAATTACAAGATGTATTGACCCCTATAAGAGGCTTGATCAAGATTCCTACACAGTCCATACAAATGGCAATTAAAGCTATTACTTCGTCAGCGCTTACAAATCCATTTTATAAGAAAAAAAGCGCATCAGTTCCGGAATTCTCCAGCGCCTAACAGGCATCGTTTTATTTAGTACCTAAAATTCACAAGAGTCTCAATTTAATCCATCTGGGAGCCCGATTGTTTCTACACGGGGGGTTCAGTTCTAGAACCGGTGTCTGTATTTTTAGATCTCATATTTAGGGCCTCTAATACATTTGATTCCATCTTTTGTGGGGCAGGACTCTAAGCCTTTTTTAACAATCTACTTCAAGGGTTGTCATATTGGGCTCAACAACCCCCAATACATTATTGGCTACATTGGATGTTGTCTCATTATACAACAGCATACCCAAACCAGCAGCTTTCTCGTTGATAGAACGGTCATTGAAGAAAAGAGAGGATGTTAGTGATTTCCCAATTACAATTGCTCCTACGTCTGACAGAATTAAGCATATTTCAGAATTCTCTTCATTTTTTGATGGTGCCATTTACCAGAAAAGCTCCGGTGTAGCGATGGGGGCCACGTGCGCCCCATCCATTGCGAAATCTATACATGGGGAGGATTTGGAGGACGTTTGGATGAAAGCGTCACCGTTTTCAACAGCCAATAAAAACATGGCACAGGATATATAGACGATGTCTTTTTGATTATGGCAGGGGTCTGAGCAAGAGTTACATAATTTTCTCCATTGGTTTGACACAATTGTGATCCCCACAGTCAGTTTACTTACCAGTACCATAGTGATCGGATACACGTACCTTGGAATATTCATAATGCGAGGCAGACAGTTGTGGGAAACATCGGTATATAAGAAACCTACAGAAAGTAACGCTTTTCGTGTAACTATACGAGTGACCATACCCGCAACTTAAAAGACAGTCTTCCTATGTCACAGTTTTTGCGGTAAAGGAGGAAATGCTCAAGTAAGGCAGAATTAAAGATCAAGTCTAACAGTTTAATGCAAGAGTTTAATGAGCGTGGTTATCCTTCTACAGTAATTAAACGTGCCGAGCAGAGAGCCCTGTATAGAGACCGCAGTATCTTTACTGGCATACCGATCATCCCAATCCTGCTGTTTTCCATGAATCAGATGAATCCACCATCAATTTTGTGACTACATTCTCTCCTTTCAGTAGAGACATTAAGAAAAAGAAAATCATAAAAAACACAGGAACATAGTACAAGTTGTCCCAGGATTGGGAATAACCGAAAGATTCCACTGGTGTTGGGCGGCGAAATAAAAATTTAAAAGAGGAACTTTGTCCAGCACAATTTTGTATAAGGATCTTACCATTAATCCATCTTCTTTTAGTATCCAAGGGTCTATTATAACATGTGGGAACTGTAAATCTGTGACGTATACAATGGAGCTTTCAATATTTGAAACCAAACTTGCATTTTTTACCATCTCCGGCACGAGGACAAGTGTGCCTCTACTAATGTAGTCGACATCATTATGTGCCCATGTGGGCTCATATACGGGGTAAAGGGAAAGACAGAACGGGTCTTTCGTAACTTGTATGCAGGAACACAGAAGTCGCCTTAATTGTAAGGTTTTGGAAGGCCCCATTAGTACAACACTGTTTACAAGTCAACACATTTTGAAACAGATCCGTTGTTTCTGTATAGAGCAAGTTAGCCAATTAGTATGAGCGGAAAACCATTGCCAAAAACACTCGCCTTTGGAAAGAACAGAAATGGATTTTTACTGAGAATACAGTGATCCCAAGAGGTTTGAATGTTGCGATTGAATCTCGCACTTTGTCTTTGATTTAGGCACCGTGTCGAGAATATCGATCATCGTTCCGTTACTAACATAGTGTTTCAGCTTAGGTATATTTCATATGCTTAAGGGAAAAAACCCGAGTGAATTTTTTGTAACAACATGGACGGGAAGATCTGGGTATTAATTAGTCAACTAGTCACGAACTTTAATCATGTAGTGGTTTGACATGTGAGTAGAGTCCCTTTAAATTGGTGGTCATGACGCATTCCGCGAATGCGCCGGGTCTTACGCATTAAGCGTTCTCCACAGAGGCGTTTTTCACAGCAGAAAGATGAGGGAATGAATATCTAGGGGAAAGTAACGCTGGCAGCATCGTCTAAGCAGGTGTGATCTACTTAGTAGATTTTTAAAAGTAAAGAAGCAACCGGCTATATCATTGATTTCACGTTTTTATATATTTACAGCTTTAAAGGGACGATTACCTGAAGAAACAGCAGTTGTGAAACGCTTGGGGTACCTAGCTGTGAGCGTTGGAATTGCCCTGTTTATCTAACGCCATAAGCTCAGGTGTTTAAGGATCCAATAGTTCATCGATGTGAAGAATATTAATTTTGAGAAAGAACATATATCAAACCACAATCTGAGGAATGTCGAAATAGGTTTCCTCATGTGAAGCATATTAATTTTGAGAAAGAATATATATCAACCACAATATGAGGAATGGCGAAATATTGATTAGAAGAAAGATATTTTTAATAGCAACTTCAAAAATAAGCGTTAACAATATATTACAAAAAAATTAG